>CM076651.1:14332318-14457946 GCA_038496675.1 Rachycentron canadum
TGGGGGGTTGGAGGGGTTGGGGGGGGGGGGGGGGTCCGCTGCACAGCCGCGGGAAACGAGAGGCAGCGCACTCACCACGGGATGTGTCCTCGTTACAGGAGTGACTGTGACACTGCGGTGGAGCTCCAGTTCAGCCCCTCGTCCTCGGTCCTCACGCAGCCTTTCCGATGCGGGTCTGTTGAAGTCTGGAAGCGGTTTTGTTTCAGAGGGAAGAGAGCGAGAGAGAGAGAGAGAGAGAGAGAGAGAGAGAGAGAGAAAAACAAAACAAAAGGGGGGGGGGGACCCCCAGTGAAATTGGCCGGACAGCCCTCGCTCTTCAGCCAGAGATACAGTACATTCCCACCGTCTCTCTCTCTCTCTCTTTCTCTCTCTCTCTCTCTCTCTCTCACACACACACACGCGCGCGCACACACACACACACTGAACTCAGGAGTCCCCCTAGAGGTGACACCAGTGTGTGTGTCTGTCTGTGTGTTTGACTTTACACCTTTGCTGCAGTGTTGTCCACCAGTTCTTTTACTTCCCTCTTCTTCGACCTCTTCTTTCAAACCGATTTTTTTTTTAAAAAAACAGCACGTATCCCGAAGCTGTTTCATTTCCCCCCTTTAAGTGTCCAACATCACACTCAGACAACGTTATATCACCACCTGGTGGACAACACGTGGAGTCGCCGCTCAGAGACTGAGTGTTAACTGTCATTAGACGCAGATATTTCAACAGCAAAGCCATTGTAAAAAAAAAAAAAAAAAAAAAATCAGCATCAGATGAGTCTCTAACCTGCTGGAAAGCAGCCAGTCCCATGACCGAGGAAACCAGTAAGGCAACACTGGTGTTTACTCAGAAGAATCTGTTGACTTTTCACCCTTTAAAACAACAACACACCCTCACACATCCCACCAGGAACATTAAACATTTGCCATCGGCAAGTCCTCACATAATGTACAAGACTATATCAATACAAAGTAGATCTATTGTTTTTTCTTTCACTAGTTTACTTTGTTATCGTGATAGTTGGCCCTCATTGCTGCCAACAGCCCAATTCTACTAATGATAACAGGATTTAATCAACTTTCAACTATTTAAGAGCAGAAGCACAAGAAGAAATGAACAGTAACTTTTTAAAAGTAACTTAGAAATAACTGACAACCTGCCTCACCAAACATTAATATTCAAAATACCTACAAAAATACCAAAAACTAGACCAACATAAAGAGTGGTTAATATGCATTAAGGGAAAAAAGGTCAATAAATTGAAATATTGCGATGTTAGCATCTTAAAATACAGTCGCGCTGCCCTCGTGAACAGGTTAACAGTCCTACTGGGCACAGGACCAGGGGCCCCCTGATGCCTCGTGCCTCTGGGCCTCAGAGCCTTAAAAAGTGATTCAATATTTCTTGTTGGAAAGGCCTGAAGTCCATTTAAAAATTAAAAATAAAGACAGAGAAATGCAAACCAACCCCAAAGAGACAAAAAAAACCCAACAAACCAAAACAAAACCCAAAAGAACCATAAAACAGCCCTAAATAGATAGAAACAATCACAAAGAGACAAAACACTCATAGATGTAGTTAAGGCAAAGAACCAGAAAGGTCACAGGCCTCGGGTCATCTCTCTGGTGGTCTCCCTGCAAGGAAGGAGGGTTGACTGGGCCTTTTCCTTTACTACTTTTACTTCCCTTTGTGTGTTTGATGATTTCATAATCTGCCCATTGCCCTGCTGCTGTGTATTACACAGTTTTAGTTGTAGTAGAGTTTACTTTGGTATACTTATGTAACACTGTAGTTTTTATAGCTTTGTCCACAGTGGGATCCAAAGGTTTCCTATGAAGTGGTCTCAGACTTCTGGACCATTTTCGTGAGCCTGTCCAGCAGTGGGCGCCATTGATCATCAATACAGCTCTTATCTCTGTAGGGATCCTGTTACTGTGAGTTATTTCTCTGCAGAGAAACTGAGGGGATTGAGGAGACTCCAGACGTAGACAGGATGTTTGCTACTGAAGGTGACAGGTCTGATACCAAGACTTTGTGGACCACCACTCTCAGTTATTTTGCCCTTGCACCATCCACAGCTGATGGATGGAGTTTCTTTGAATGTTGTTAAAATCCACCTCAGCTGCTAAAAATGTTTTGCTTAATTTCAGTTCACTTGGACCTTTAACATTCACTGTCAGAGTGATGTATAGTTGTGCTCTTTGACTCTGGAAGATCGTCTCCACCTTTCTAAACAGAAGAGGGAAAGTTTTTCACCTTACATATGAGATCAAGACGAGCCTGCGAGCATCTGGCATCACATCGTCCAAAACTTTCACAGTGTGAACACAAGGAAAACTTTACAGTGGAGAAATCCTGTTTCCAGCAGTTTAACCTTTGAAATGAACCATATCTGCACGTGTACAATCTGAATTTGTCAGTGAGGGCTGGTGAACAAAATGAATCATTACTGTAAGGATACTATTTTTATATGAAAAGATGTTTGGAGGGGATCTCTAAATCTTTACTTGTTCCAGACTTTGCCAGGTGCGTTTGTCTCGGACAAGGCAACAGTTGCTTACATAGATTATTTTATTTGCAGTTTTATACATCTCAACAAAAGACGCTTTGAGATTTCAAACTAAAAACAAAAAGGTGCTTCAGTCCACTTTATTTGCCCCTGTGTGTGTGTGTGTGTGTGTGTGTGTGTGTGTGTGTGTCCACAGTGACTTTCTCCTATCTTTTGACATTGGCAATAAGCTATCTGACTGGGGGCGGTCGATTGTGTAAATGGATGGCGTTTACAGGATGCGAGGGGGCTGAAGTGCTGGATCAGTGAAAACCGAGAGGAGCTGCATCCCATCCTCCCGGCCTGGGCAGCTTCAGCCAACCAACCCAACAGGAGCCTCTAGAAATAGGGAAGTGCAGCACAGAGGATGGTGGGACGCCTCAGACCGGGATAGTTCCCATGCACAGATCCGTGTGCTCATCATGATGTGGCAATGTAATGACATTTCAACAAGTTGAAAGGAATCAGGGTGACCCCCTCACACCAGTTTCATGCAAGCTCAAAAATCCTGTTGGAGGCACATTTGGCATTTAATAAGTGGGTCGAAACCACAGCGAGTCACGCTCGAAAGGCAAACAGTTTCATTTTGCAGATATAAACCCGTGTAGTTAAAATCTAATAAAAGCAGATGAGTCAGTGAATGAGTTAGGGCGCACATTCAGGGAGGCCGGTGCCAAACTCGCGGTTGTTCATCACATATTCAAATTCAAAAATAGAAATCCGACGAGAAGCCGCAGAAATCCCGGGGGGGGGGGGGAGACTGGGCTGCGTGAAAAGTGCAGGTTTGAATAATTTACCACGAAAGCTGTAATCTATCCATCTGTGCGTCCTCTTCGTGTACAGCCATTGATCATGCTGTGAATCCAGAAAGGGGAGCTTCGCGGCGCTGAGCGGCAGACGAGTCGTTTTCCTCCCGTGCTGTGAAAATGTTGGCCGGAGGAGGCGCGGTGCTCCGTCTCTAGTTCGTCTCCGCGGTGAAAACAGTGGCCGATTTTCCTCCCAAGTTGGGCCGAGGTGACCGAGATCGCCGGTACCTGCGGATGTCCCTGACCAATTCAAGCGTCTTTCTGCTCAACGAGGTTGGTTCGCGTTCAGCTTTGCTCTTCCTTTTGCCCCCCGGTAGGTGGTCGGGATGAGATTTTGAGTGGCACGGTGCTGTGTCGAGGAAGGGGTTTCAAACCCAGCAGCCCTTTTTGTTATTGCACCCCCAGCCCTCCACCCCTCCACCCCAGACACGAACCAGCAGCTCAGGTAGAGGCAGGTCCTTGTTGGGATGCCGATGCTGATATTAGACAGACTGACCTCACTGGGAATCTTTTCACTTCGCATGCATCGGTACTTTCAGTCTGGCAGCAGAAACCAGGGCCAGCTGAGCCCGGCTGCACTGTGCTTTGAAATGTTCACGATAACCACTTTGACCAAAAATAATATAACTGCTCACCTGGAGCAACAGATGGAAACAGTTACCCACCACGGTGGCTCTGTTATGTGCTTCCTCGTTACAGGTTATGAGAGAAATGACAGTTTTTGCTTCAGGATCATCTACAGCAGTTGCACTGAAATGCTCATTTTGTCACATGTCGAAGGATAAATGCATGTGTGATGAAACTATTTTTTATTATTATTTTTTATGAAAAAAAAAAAACTCACCTTCACATCCCACTGCTCCTTATAAATGACAACAAATGGCTGTCAACTCAACTCTTCTTCTCTCTGAGACTGACCGACGCTAACACCCTGCTAGTCATCCTTCATTGCCATTATGATTGTGTGTTGTGAACATAGTATTTTTTGTGTAATTTATATTCTCAGTACGCATAGCATGTACAGTAAAAGGTAAAACAGTCTCAGTGACAAACCTAGAAAAAATCTAAAGGGTTTACTTATAGTTAAAGGGGTGAATTCAGGGTGTAACTCCCCTCTGTTAACAGTGTTATGTGGAGCCACTGATGATGTAACAGCTGTCAATGGTATTGCAATATAGCAACATCATGTAACAATATTAATCTAAAAGACTAAAAATTGTAATCCCATGTTTACAAATGCATTAACTCTGTCTTGATAATACACTCCACTCTCAGCTGTTGGCAAACAGAGAAATATATTATTCTTATGAAGAGACGTGTGATGAAACAGCCATGCAATAGTCGACAAGAAAAAACCCTCACAAAACCTTTCATCTCTTTTTTGGGTCTTTTTTGATTGATATTTTACCCCGATTTTCTTATTCAAGCCTGAGCATCTTGACATATTTTTAAAATCTGAGGTTTCCCGTCGCAGACATGTGATTTACAAAGGTCTTTATCTAGGTTGATAAACAAAGAAGTAGAAATTTGGTCTTTCATAAAGAACACAAATTGCAAAATGTTGTCAAACTGTGGCTTACTGGTGCGATAATCCCTCATGCAAGGACACCATCAGGGCATCCATCTGCATCTCCATGAGCTTGTTTCCCACCCAGAGGGTCTGGACTGTGTTAAAGGTGACTGAAAAGTCAAAACGCACAGTGCTGGTCATTCCTACCAGCCTTATCCAGCTGGGAAAAGTCCTCTAGAGAAGCTAGATGATTGCATCATTTGCTTCAGTGTGTGTCTGGTAGGCAAACTGCAGGGGGTCTAGTCAGTGTCTCTGCACTAGATTCATCCTGTGTACTGAAGTGCTAAAAGTTTCTCCAGCATCCCACTGAGGCTGTTTTCGCTCTTCAAATTGAACAGCTCCTCTTGGAAATAAGCTGCAAATGACCTGTGTGACTTGTGCCATTTTATTTGGGGTACATAACATTTAGTGAGGTTTGAGAGACTTTCTAGAAAGATTTTATTTATTTTTTTTGCATTTTGACCTTTCCTCTAATTGGTGATGGACTAGAGCCACAGAGTTGTTTGATATGTAAACTACAGAACCAAAATCTTTTTCCTGTCACTATGACAGATCGATTATCTTATCAAATTGTCAGCAGCAACATGAAACTGACATTTTTAATATACAAGTATTTCCAGTACCAGTTGCAGTATTTCCATTTCATATGCACAAGTAATTATGTTGTACTTTAGCATTTCTCAAATTAAAATATTGCACTACTTTCTTATAATATCGTCATAGAATTAATTCAGCTGGACAGACAGATTAATTTAATGATCTGTCATATTATCAAGCAGAAACATCTAATATGTCAAGTTGTCTTGGAAATGTATTACTGTTAATATTTACACTGGCAGAGCGATCAAACCGTCTGTGTAGCAGTTACATGAACTTCTCAGAAAAGCACATATTATATAATATATCTGTGCTTCATCACTACATACACTACCCTGCCTGTGTGAAGCCCTGCTTGGTGACACTCTCACTCACTTCACCGGCATCCCACCAGTCTGTTTACCTCCTCCCTCATCTGGGTGTGTAAATGCTTCAAACAGGGATCAGGTCAACACTGGAACTCACACTGTACCTGCATGTCTGAACCCATCAAGTACCGTACAAGCCTCATGAAAGGATTTGGCAGCAGCCAGGTGTCATCTCCCTCCACTCAAAATCAAAAATCAGCATCCCCAGTGCCTTAAAATAGCCCCTCATCCATAATGCACCAGCAGTAGCTCTGCCCACAGAGGCGCTTCATGTGGGACAGACTGACAGACATCTGTACTCAATGCTTGGGTGCAGCTCCAAAAGCTGCTCACTCTCCTTTTTTCTGCTTTTATACCGCTCAGTGCAAAGCACCGTGGAGTTTAACTTTCAAACCTTCATTTATTCATGTTTTATTCACATCTTCTGCTCATACAGAATTCGAATGGATATCTCCTCAGTCTCTTCCCCCTTCTCTTTTTTTCTACTCCACCTCACTGTTTCCTGCAACCTCTCCCATGAATTATAAATCTCAACTTTGCTGGGGATTTTCACATCATCCCCAGTCATGGTTTTATGGCGCACATTATTTATTTCACACTGTATATTATGCAAGATGTTCTGTGCACAAATTAACTCGTAGAGCAGTTACATCCTTCTTCTCATGAGATGTTTGGTACAGTTTTTAAAAAGAAATCTTCTACATCCACATCTGTGCACATCTGCAACACATGCACAGCTGAGCAGCTGTCAGAGTACAGCCAGCCATGACATCTACACAACCCACTTGGTGAACAGAGGGCTACACAGGGGACGTCTCCACATGTCGAACAGAGACAACTAACATGGCTCCCACAGCCCCTCACCGCCATAAGACTTTCTCTCATCTCTAAACTTTGGCTTCTGACATGTTGAAATCCACAGTGGCTGAAAAGAAACAATTTGATCGGACTGTAAAGAAGGAAGATTTTTCCCCTTTGAGATTTTGTGCTTGTGAGTGACACATCATGATTATATGGAGACACCTCTGTCCACCTCTGGCTATTTTATATGGATTGAAAGGGGCCAATCAGTTTTGGGAAGGGAAATGTGATGTTAAAATATGCAATAAAGGCTCAGACAATAAAGAAGCACAAAGAAAGGGTCTTCTGAATAAGAGCTTGACTGATCTGCACAGAGAGAAGTAGAGGCTGTTATGGCACCATACTGATGCCCATAGTTTTGGAAAGAGATGTTCAACATCATATGCAGGTGTATTCAGTTTTCCACGTAGGTCTCGCATTTCATGTTTACATAAGAAGCGACTTAAATGAAAGCATGTTGCTTTGTGATTAATTTTTACTGATTGATTTTATTCTTCTTCTTTCTGAACGTGAGGATTTGTGTAATGTTTTATGAGCCACATACAACTGAACATCACATGGTCCTACAGTGATGTTGTATCATGATATAGTCCTCAATGAACTTACCCTGCGCTCGCAATAGAGAGTCCCATCAGACAGGCGAGGTAGAAGATGAAGGAAGAGGGGAGGAGAGAGGGTGGGAAGGATGATATGCAGAGCAGAGAGAGCCTCACTGACGTAGCAAAGGGTTGTGTACTGAGAGTGGTGGAGAATGGGGGGGGGTGAAGAGGAAGAGAGAGGGATAGACTGCTTACAAGCACGCTACAGTACACTTCAGTGTTACCCAAGAGAGAGAGCACACCATGACTGACTAGCGGAGAGAGCGAGCAAGAGAGACGGGGAGTGTGCTCTCCTACCTCCATCTGAGTAAGTACGCTGCCATCTCTTCTTTATCGAATCTCCTTGCTGAAAATTGTGTTGAGAGCCACTAGAACCCTAACAACACACATTTTTGCAAAGGTTGAAAAATACCTGATCAAATATTGGTTTACTTTATAGAAACAGCGAGAGAGGTCAGCTCCACTCATGTGATTTTTAACAAAACTTTGAGAAATTGTGTTGGTGTACGTATGTGGCTGTCAGAGTGGGACGTGGCAGAACTTACATCCACATTTTAGGCATTTTTGAACAAATTTGATGGATGTCCAAACTCCCCACTCTCAGTGCTGACATTTCTGTGGCAAGTCCGATTTGCACTAAAGCAGACAATGGCATTTAGTGCAGTTGTGTGACAGAGGAGCAGTGGTAGGAAGCTGTGGGCATACTCGCAGGCGTTCATGCTTTCTCTGTTGATGGGGGGGAAGGAGTGCATTTGGGACTGCTAGGCTTCCTGTGCGGGGTCAATTAAATACTGCATGAGACAGAGCACTAAAAGCCTGTCCCGTGAGGAGCGAAGTGCTTTGTGTGTCTATGTGGGTGTGTGTGTTTGTGCATATGTGTGTGTGCATATTGGCGCGTCAGTGTGCAATGCCTTGATTAAATTTGATGAACCAGCAATGTTGAGAGGGCCAAAGATTCCAGTTACAGCTTCTCCTGAGTTCTTGTTCAGAAACCCTGTCTTTTTTTAGTTATGTTTTCACTTACTAAACACAAGAACACAGAATGTAATGAAGTGTGCTATCTTGTTTTTTTTTTTTTTATATCTGTATGTTAGGCTGCTCTTATGTAGGAAATCTCTCGCCACATTATTCATCTGGTATATGTAGTATTTTGATAAACTAACCTTAGGTAGAGACTGAAAAAACCCCCCACTGCTTTTAGATGTAAAGCTGGAAAGTACAAAAATGTAGGGCACAATTACATATTGATAAGTCTGACATTCCCTCAGTTTGCTCAGCCCACCAGTAAAGACGCACCAATTAGGCCCAACTCAAACCTAGAGCCTAAATCAGGTCAGCTTCTAACAAACACATCTGATTTAATGAAGGATGCAGCAGCACTGTGCCATTCTGTGCTGCACTGTAGGTACATACACAGCTCTATGTGGGTTAGCGGCAGCCTCTCTGCACTTTGAAGCAGTTTGGTGAAGTCAGGTTGAGGGATCCCTGGAGGGATGAAAGCCTAAGTATGCACAGCATAGCCAGCAAGGCCAAGTCGACAGCGTGGATGAAAGATAGAGATCCCTGACTGGGCTCGCTGCACCCTGCTCATCTTCCTTCACTATGTGCCAGCTTTACTGCCGACCCCTCTGTGATGATTCACGTCATTACATTGCACTCATTGCATCAGTAGCATTCCTCGTTATAGTTGGCTCATACAAGATGTCCCCTATTCCTAAATCGCCATTCTGCTGCTACATCCTGCTCTTTGGTGAGAATGCTGCTCTGTAGCGTGTGTTGAAATTACTTGGAAGTGCTTATTTATAGGTTGCAGGATCTGCCGAGGGCTTATTACAGGCAGAAGAAGGAGAAAGTATCCTGAGGTAACATAAGAGCAGGAGGAGGGTGGCGCTCACTTGGGACAGGATGGAGTATCAATCTGGGTGGCTCTCCTATCGATCCACTCTGCCCTACTCTGGTTGCACTGTTAGGAGACCTTCTCTGTGGCCCTCAATGATCCACCTCTGCCTGTGATGCTGCCTCGGTGCCCACTGCACTCGGATATTAATGTTCCTCTTCACAAATCAAATAGGTGGAGATATGGACAGATGACTGCAGAGGCTAAACCTATAGATTTGTTAGGAAACCTCTGAAGTCTCCTTTACAAATTTGCTTAGTTTCCACAGATTGTGGTTTTACTGGGCAGCTCTGTGGTAGCAAGACCTTCAGTGGAAAGTTTGTGTGGAATGGTTGTTCAGATTCATATTGTTGTTTATTTATTGTGAAAAATTAAATGAGGAAAAGAGGAAGAAAAATAGAAGAAAGAATCAAACAAGAAGCATTGTGCGTGTATCAGCCTGTATCAGAACGTTATAAAAAATAGCCACACTTTTGTGTGAATTAGCATGTCACTGATCCAAATATAGGATGATTGACAAATTACAGTACGTTTTAGAAGATATGTTTCCACTTTTGCCATTATCCACACCCACCTCATACAAGTTTTTGTCTCTGTGTTTCTCTTTGATTGCGAAGGCCTGTGTGAACTTGTGTGAAAGATGCTAAAAAAAGAAACATTATGAAGAATCCTTGCACCAGGAGGCCTTAACACTGTATGTAATATTGTTTTGGAGTGAAGAAAAAACATCACTGCAGCGACAGTATACATGCTGCAGACTGAACAGAGACAAGCCTCAGCAGCTGTCTGCTCTTGATCTCCATATAGGCACGTAGTTCACATTCAGATGGGCTATCTGGCATCAGTGAATATAGCTGAGACAGTCTCAGATCCTCTTTTCTCTTTCTGGAGGGAATTCATCAAAACTCAGTGAACTTTGACAATCCTCCACTATCCTCTCCCCACTGTCAACCCCAGTTTGAGATGGGAGGGAGGAATGTGAGGAGAGGAGAGGAGCGAGGAGAGAGGGAGAGGGGAGAGGAGAGCTATATTTAGACCAAGTGAACAGCACAAAATAAAAAAATAACAAAAAGTACAAGCTTCTGCTTCTTGTTAATCTCTGGTCCTATTGTTCTCTCTTTCTTTCTTGTCTCCCTGTTTTCACTCTCTAACCTTTCCCGCTTGGCCTCTCATTCTGTCTCTCTCACTCACTCTTCAACGTAAAGAATTGGCGAAGCAAACAAATGACATTATATTTATAAAAAACACTTGGAGTTTTCATGGAGTTTTCTTATCGTTAAAATTTTTCTCGCTCTGTCAGTCAAATTTGATATATAGGCATCCCCCCACCACCACCTCCTTCTGTTTCTAGCTCTCTTTTTGTTTCTTCTGTTTTTATTCCCCCCATCTCTGCATGCCTCTCCCACTGTTTGAAAAACTGTTACTCAATGGCTGCTTCATGCGCAACACTAATGATGAAAATAGTCACCCTATCTTCTCTGTTCCAGAGGCATCTGGGGGAGCGAGTTGCTTTAACTACAATAATTTGTGTGTGTGAGTTGTGTGTTCGTGTGTGTGTGTGTGTGTCTATGTGTTTTTATGCTTGCCTGCCTGCTTCCCTTTAATTTTAAAAAGCCACGCAGAAATATAGCCCTGAGACATTTCTTGCTAAAAGCCCTGGTGGAGTGCACTTAATTCTTAAGCAGCCAAAGTTGAATGAGGGTGAGAGAGCACACACTGCCAGCATAATGGACACCAAAGTAGGGTCCTCGGAGCCTGGGGCGACCTGGAGAGCAGGCATGCCGTCCTGGTTTGCCAGGAACAACAATGCTGCCTCCAACAATAGAGACCTCTCTTCTGGCTTATTAAGACATCTGATGGACTGTAGATGGCTGCTTGCTGACTCACCGCTGCATTTCGTTGTGTAGGCTCATGCATCACCTTCCTGTCAGAAGGATGGTGCAGGACAGGCAGACAGGCAGGCGGGCACAGCCCTGCCCTCATCTATTCCTCTTCATAGCTCCATGCATGTCCCCTGCTCCATCTGCCTCCTTGTCTCCTGCTAGTCTTTTCCATTATTACCGTTGAGGAGGTCACCTGTTCAGCAAAAGGAGCTTGCTCCAAAAAGCACTAATTGGCAGAGGAGATAATTATAATTACAGACTTGTTATTGTTATTAACACTTAGCATGGCTTACATAACTGCTCAGTCTTTGTTCTGTCTTATTTATAGAAGTTCTGTCTGTGCCCAGTGAAAAATGATACTCTACAGTGTGAGAGTAAATACCAGACCAACCTGCTTGTGGAACCTAATCACTTTTTTAATATTTGGGGAAATGACATAAGGGGAAAACTTGTGATGCTGGAGAGGGATTCATCACATATGTGGCATAGGCAAGGTTTGGGGGGGATTGAGGAGAGGAAAGGAGAGGAGGGCTGGCACAAAGCTGAACAGATCCACTGTACTGTACCAGTATGAAGGGTGTGTACACACCAATGCTGCAGTCAGGGCATCGGTTTTGTGTAGGAAATGGCTGTTGAAGCAGCGCAGCAGCGTCAGCTTTGAAGCACTTAGTCTGAGCGCGCCTCCCTCTCTCTCCCCCCTGTAACCACGGGCAGATGGGAGGAGGGTTCCGCCTTTTTTGTGCAATGGGGGGGAGGAAGAGAGCGCTGGCAGAGCAGAATCATGTCTGCCTCCGACTCGAGCGCTACAGGACTCATCTGTAACAAGGTACGCTGTTGATGCTCCCCTTTTTGTTTAATCACTGCATGCGAGCTCAGCCTCTTCATTCACCAGTCCCCCCATCTGTCTGCACTGAGACATCTTTCTGCTCTTTATCTTGTCTCTTTCTCTCCCCGCTCACTCTTGTCTCAGCAGAAGTCTAATCTGGTTCACTCACTTTGCCAGCATCTCCCCACTTCGCTCGTCCCTCCCTCATCCTCTTTGGACATACTGTCCACATACAGTTTATCAGTCTTCTCTGTCTCAACAGCTCAGCTTTGAACTTGAGCCTCACAGGGAGGCCCATCTGTTGAATGCCATGGATGTTGAATCTGTTATTTTCTTAGTCATTCACACCTTTGAATAACTGTAGTTGAGGCCATACTTGTGATTTTCTTGGCTTAGTCAGTTTCTTGATGCTACTTTGGGTTTAATAACCACAGTCTGACATTTCAGCAAAATTCACACCCTAGACTGTGATTGTTGAAACAAAACCAATAAAATGAATGAACCGGTCCATATATCTACATAAATACGTAACCAACTCACATGTTTTGTGAAAATAAAGAACAACTATAAACAAAGACCAATCACTGATTCATGCATTGAGGAAAGTGTCATTCACAGTTGGCTCTTTGATGAGTGCAAGTTGTTTGTAACGTTCATGCTTCCCTCTACTGGTGAAAATGCACAACTGCTGCAGAGTCATTATCTCATGTTTCAGTGTCTAATAGGACTTCCAGTATGGGCGGGTTTCCTCATTATCCCCCTTCTTCTTCTTTGGTTTCTTCATTGTACAAGGACAACTGCATTGTGAGTGAGCGTTTGTTGTTTGAAAAGTCGACTGTCAGAAAACACTTTGGGCTGGTAGTTTTCCAGACACATTAATGCTGTTCCAACTGTGAGACTTGTGATTATATCAGATTCCACTATTGATCCCAGTGTTGTGTGGTGAGCAGCAGGGATTTTTAGCTCCGCAAAGAGGCAGAGTGAGTGTGTTGAGAGAGAGACAATGAGCACACTGGAGAAATATATTGTTAAATCTGTGTATATGGTTTGCTTCATATTGGTCAGACTTTAAATGTTGAAGGTTTTGAAAGCTTGCACTATACGTGCCCATAATGTTTATGATGCTCAGTATCTATCCTGGAGATATTTAACTTATTTCAAATCTCAAACATCCCATTGTGCCATGTCTTTGAATGACATAGGACCATATGTCAAAGCTACCAAAGAGGTGACATTAGCCCAGTCCGGAAGTCAGTTGGAAATAACACGTGAATATCACTCTTGAGAAGCACTGAGGAGGAAGAGATGGAAGTAGACTGACACTAAGGCCACTCCAGTTTGCATGCTGTTGTTTACTTTAAAAGTTCAGAGTTTGTTACTTTGCTGTCTAAAACATTCTACGGTCTCTTTGCATTTAAAGCTTAGACGGTTATTGTTTGAAAACCTGGAATTAATATCTGGACTGTATAGTCAGCAGTAGTGGGGCAACACAGAAACTAGTGAAAGAAAGTGATAATGTGAACTGACTCTAATGTAAACATATTACAGTCCAGTAAATTTGGTAACGTCAACAGTGTGTGGGAACCACAAAAGCAAAAAAGGGATATCTGACCATTTTGTGTCCTTGAAGTGTTTTGGAAATCCAGACAGTTTTAAGCAGAGGAGTGTGCTTCACTGTAAGAGACTGTCATGTAAATTAACAGTGGCAGTAGGTTTGCCAGTATATTATCATTTTTATACAGTTTTTTACTGTTAATAACATGTACTAAAACACAGTATAGTGCATAATACAGTATTTCATCAAATGCATAGTAGTGGCAGCAAACTGCAAAATAATTTTTTTAATCTACAAGGGAATTTTCAATATAATATATTTTCTCATCAACATAAAAGTACAATCAGAAAAGTTGTAAAAAACAACTGTATGGATATATAAACAATGTATGGATATTTTGTGCCAAAGAGACTTATTTAGTACTTCAGAATACTTCCTTCCTTGCACTTTCTTATCCATGAGAAGGCCTCTATGTGCTTTAATTTTGTTTTGTTTGTCCTGATGGTAGCCCCTTCAAATTCTGCTCCACCCCTGGCAGGCTTTGATATTTAAATGATATCCACACGCTCTGCTTTGGATTCAGCTAAAAAAGCTTTTCGGAGTGCAAGGAGGAAAAAGCAAAGAGATGGAAGCGGTGGGGAGAGGAAAGGAGACAGGTTGAGGGGAAAAAAACAAGGTGAAAGAAGGATGACGTGGTTATGGAGCTATATTTGGCTGTGTAATGTGGGTGATCCTGTTCGGTATGTGAGGAATCTTCCAGCCCTGCATCCAGCTTCAACTGCAGCCACTTGGGGAGATCCAGCTCCTCTACAGTGGGAGGACAAATAGGATCTGGTGAGGTGAGCTTTGTGAGAGCTTTATCAGACTGAAAGTTTACATGAGTCTTACTGTAAAACACATTGTAACTGTGGTTTCAAATGTTCCTTATGAGTAAAGTTGTACTTAATAAGTGTAAAGAGGGTCACACGGTCTGTATCTGTCTGAAATAAGTTTTTCTTATTTTCTATGACTGTTCAGTTTTGTGCTTTGTGTCCTTGTTAAAGAGTTGAGTTAATTATCATTGTTCTTAAACGCTCTTAAATGCCAGGCCGTTCCGTTTTTAAATTAAAAATTCAGTTTTCAGAACTCAAAATGTATAATTCACTTTTCTTTGTCTGTGCCACATCTTATACCTCATTCACTGTTAATACAGACTAATCTGGGCTCTAGAAAATGGATTGGAAGCTGGATTTTCTTCAGCATTATGTTGTATTATCAATACTCTTGTGGTGTCTTAGTTTGTTTCCCTGGTTGAAGACTCTGGACTTTTGCCAACATCTTATGTTCCTGGCTGAGTAGATAAATAACCAACAGTGCTCCAGTGGTTGCTGGTGTTGTTGCAGTACTCACGCACATGTTCCCCTGAGAGGGCTGCTTTGGAAAGCTGCAGGAACTTGCAAGCTGGATCACATGGCCCCAGGAAGGGACAATCAGTATTACAGACAGGTTTAACAAGGAGAAAGACATGGGGGATACAGAGGGAGATGTAGGTGGAGCTGCATCAGAGCCATTACAAGTCAACAGTTGTATTGTTTTATGTTCTATACAATGAGTAACTCTGAACAGCTGCTACAAGGCATTAGATACTGTATTATGGTGGATTTAACTGCTCTGCTTGGGCTATAAATATTATTTCTTTCCTTTCTTTCAGGGTTCAGCCGATTCCTACACTAGTCGACCCTCTGATTCCGACCTGTCCCTGGAGGAGGACCAGGAGGCGTCTCGGCGTGAAGCCGAGCGCCAGGCTCAGCTGCAGCTGGAGAGAGCCAAGGTGAGACCACGAGGGTCAAAGGTCAAAGCTTGCTTTTAAATTCAGCTTCACTTCCTGAGAGGCAGTGTGTAAAGCACAGGCTTTCATATATCTCATTAATATTCCTTACTTTGTTCGTCTTTCAACAGGCTAAACCAGTAGCATTTGCAGTGAAAACCAATGTGAGTTACTGTGGAGCACTTGATGAAGATTGTCCGGTCCAAGGTGCTGCTATTAACTTTGAAACCAAAGACTTTCTGCACATAAAAGAGGTGAGAAGCCTTCAGCATTAAGATGATTACATTACTGTCACAGCCACCTGCAAATACAGGATGGATTGTTGTCATGTTTGCCTCATAACTTCTCAGTCACGTAAGGGGTGTTTGACTGTCATGCAGAAATACAACAATGATTGGTGGATTGGTCGGCTGGTGAAGGAAGGGGCAGACATCACTTTCATCCCAAGCCCAGTCAAACTTGAAGCCATGAGGATAAAACAAGAGCAGAAAGCAGCAGCAAGGTCAGAGGTCACATGGCTATGTCTCTAGTATCACTCCTCTAATTGTCTTTGCATTTTTGCCTTTGCTTTCTGCTTCTCTCCATTGCCCTATTTCTACCAGCTTTCTGTCTAGTACACTCTGTGAAACATTTTTTGGACATAACTAGTTCTTCCTCACGTGTTGCTTCGTTTCAAAGTCTTTCTGTCTAAATTGCATCCTGAGGGGATTCACACATAATGAAGCTCTGCATTATGTTGCTCTGCAGGAAAGGAGGGAACGCTTCATCCGGAGGCTGGAGGTCCACCTCACCATCTGCAGGTAAGTGAGACTGGATGAGTCCTGCTGACACGTCTGTCTGCTCTGCCTCTACTGGGACTGCATGCTCTCACAGGATTAGCTTTATATACAATGACTATTCTTGTGCTAAAATGTTCCCTTCACCAACTAATTTACATGAGGAAGCATCCCAAATCCTAAGCGAGCCACTGAATTGAGATCAGCTAGTTTTCAGGTAATTGAAAAAAGGTGATTTTGTTGCAAGGCCACAACGTAAATGTACTTTTCCTTAACCCCAGCATGACATGGATGTTTCCTTTGTTAATGCACTTCTACAGAGCCTCGAAATTCAAATATTTTCTGTTGAAGTATTGACCTACCAGCACCATTTTATTAGTTTTTGTCATTCTTGCCTAATGTTGGTTCTGCTTATTCTGCAAGCCAAACAGAAGCAGAAACAGGTACGTATGTAAATATCCTCTATTTACCACGTTTACATCTAAAGACACTGTCAGGGATACAGGTTGTGTTCCTGACTTCTGAAAAGCAGAGTGACTAGTTGTTTTAGACGTGTTTATTTAGTCATTAAATTCACTTCAGCACGTTTTATATTTCCCACCGACAAATCTTATCTGTTCTTGTCGCCTGTGCAGACTGAACATGTTCCTCCGTATGATGTGGTTCCTTCTATGCGGCCGGTGGTATTGGTGGGTCCTTCACTGAAAGGATATGAGGTGAGATGAGCTTCGATACTGCTCCTCAGTTAATATGGATTGGTTCTGCTTTCTGTTTGGAGTGATTACCTGGATGTGTTCAGATATAGACTTTGTGCTGGAATAATTAATCAGTTAGTCAACTAAAAGAAAATGAGCCTATGATTTCCCTTTAGTTTTTGATGAGATTAATTGTTTTATTTATTTTGTTGACAGAAAACTCATTCAGTATCACTGAAAAATTATGTCAGCCCATTCATCTCAGTTTCCCTGGATCAGATCAGTATTGTAGCATCAGCCAATATGTTTCTTTGGAAACTACAACTGGGATGTTAAGTTTGAACTCCAATGCTTGAAGTCACTTATAAGATAAAATATGAAACATCTAGTGCTTTGATACTTTTTAGTCACTCCAGAGTTGTGGCTAGTCTGTCAGTTGATCCTCCACTTTGGTCCAGTATCTATTGGAAAGATTACCATGGTGTTTTGCCATGGACATTCATAGTGCCCAGAGGATGAATCCTAGTGCCGCAAGTTGACACTGGCGGTTTTGAATGAATTATCTGAACATCTACTGGATGGATTTTCATGAAATCAGGTACAGGCTTATGAATTATGAAACACTGATAAGCCTCAGCTGCACTTGTGCTTCATGCTAATTATCAAATGTTATCATGCTGAACTAAGATGGTGGACGTAGTTAACATCATCTAATCCTATCATCTATCCTTATTTTACACACTTTAATTTGATACATTGAATTTTAAAAAGTAGTAATAATGATTGATAATTGTTAACACAGTTCAGTCTAGTCTGTTTTTTTCCTTTGCTGTGCTGCCTTTGTTTGTTCCAGTTTCATCTGGATTGTATTTTCTGGTCCAGTATGGACTTGCCTGGTTTGATCTAAAGGGAATGACTCTCGCCTCCATTATCCCATTAACACTGATACAAAACACCATAGTCACATCCTGATGAAATTATAGCACACACAGCAGGAATCTTAGATCCATTTTCTGTATCTGTGATACATAATTGCATATATGCTTTATATCAGCTACTATATGAGATATTCTCCTACAGGCCACTAAACTCTGTGTGATGCACATAGGATGAGATGCATGGAAACACATGGAAAAATTTTCAAAAGAATATGCAGTCAAACATGTTGAAATGTGAGGTGTGTAATTGAACAAAATGTCTTCAACATTTTCTCTCTGCCTCGCTCTTTCCTCTGTGACTGTGCAGGCTGTGTGCCAAGCCGTTTATTTTGTGTGTGTGAAATATTTATGTATCACTCTGGTGATGGGCTTTGGGGATGCTCCAGTGGTGAACGCCAGCCTGCCTCCATTTCTCTTCCCCACTCGTTTTCTTTCCCTCTGCTTTGTCTTTCTTGTACATATTATTTTCAGTTGCGCACTATTGTTCTCGAACAGAGCCTCCCTCTTTTCCTCTCTTATGCTCTCTTCCGTTCTTGCTGTTTTTTTGCTATCCCTCTTGCACCATAGATGAGCAACTGCACTGTGCACATCATCCCCTATTCTGAAGGCCATGTATTTTTCAGTGCTGTTTGAAAATAGACTGATTCGCTTCATCCTCGCACTGTACATGCAAACATGCGCAGTCAAACACACCCAATCTCTATCCGTGTGAGCCTTAATGGTGCTCATTACTATCTGTACTGAAGCGTCTGCTCTGGTCCTTCAGGAGGAGTGTCATTGCTTTAAAAAAATGAGAGGATATGTTTGTACTTTTGATTTGACTGATTATGTCTGTTCTCATGTGACTAGTTTGCTGCCATTTCTCGCCAGGTCATTGTAAAAGAACAAACACTTGACAATGATTAGTTGTGTCCAACAGTCAAAGATCTTTTAAGTTCTCTTATTTAGGATTCATAAGCAGTATGTAACATTGATAAGAAAGAGAGAAATGCTTGTCAATGTATTTAAGTGGGGGCTGAGGTATAAACACATAATTAAAGACAATATAATAAAACAGTTATGTAATAAAGAAAATATGTATTCAGAGGAGGTGTCTTAACATAAACTCTAGATTAAACAAGACTAGTCTGAAACCTGGTAAATGGCTGGACAAATCCTGACAAATACTTTACAAGTCTGACAGTGTCTGACCAAATCGACAAAAAGTTAAAAACAAAGCCTGTGCTATGATTTCTTATTTTGTCTCTCGGAGCCACAGTCTGGCCTTTACTTATGACAAACAGGCCTTTTTTTTTAAAATCTCCTTTCTTTGATACGTGTGATTGGTCATAATGGTATTCTAGCACAAAGCCTTCAGTTGCCCCATTTGCCACATTAAAGTTTCAGGATTACATGCTAACACAAACTCAGCACTTCCTGCAAGCATTTCATTTTAAAACCCTCTAATGTTTCAGCGGGCAAAAACAGGGCTCTTATTGTTGTGCTACAGTAAGTGTATTGTTTCACTGCTGGTGTTTCTGTTGTTTATGTGCTGTCCAGATCTAATAGTTTCTGGATGGCTTCTCTCTCTCCCTCCATTCTCCTGCTCTCGCTTGTTTGATGTTTAGTTATTCCTCTGCCTCCTTTGGTAATAATGATATATATAATGAAAGAAAGTAATTTACCGTAATGGAGGCACTGCTCCACCTCCTCGCAAGAAAACCAGTGAGTAAATGCTCAAAAATGCTAAATAACACAATTTAAACTTAAGTGTTCCTTAAGTGCCGAAATAAAATAGTCCATAAAACATCTAACTGATAATGTGGAGCTAAGTGTGTATGTATAGCTGTATAGTCTCTCCTAACTTCTTTCCCTCTTCCTTTCTGTCACCCAGGTAACAGACATGATGCAGAAAGCCTTGTTTGACTTCCTAAAGCACAGATTCGATGGCAGGTGGGTACAGTTGTGTGCAGCTCTCTACAGCTGCAGCTGCAGTGTTAACACTATGACTGAGCCACAGAGCTGCTCAGCGGATTCTGCCCATCACATTTTCATGGTCGATAGGACACATGATGATGATTTATTTTTAGCTGCAAGAGACCACAAATGCGTCTCATCCTTTGAAATGGGACAGTTGTGGATGTGCTGTGATAAGTCGCTTCTTCTTTAGGATCTCTATTACACGAGTGACTGCCGATCTGTCACTGGCAAAGCGCTCAGTGCTGAACAAGAAGGCGATAATGGAGAGATCCAACACTCGCTCCAGTCTTGGTGAGTGACGTGTCTTTGGTGTTTTTTTCTAAATAAAGATAAATACCTGCAAAAAAAAAAAAAATGCCTCTTCTTTCTTTAACATCAAGTCTGCTAAACTTGCTAAATGTGTCTCATACATAACCCTGTGTTTCTTTGGTTTATTCACAGCTGAGGTCCAGAGTGAGATAGAGAGGATCTTTGAGCTGGCCAAGTCTCTTCAGCTGGTTGTTCTGGATGCAGACACCATCAACCATCCAGCACAGCTCCTCAAAACCTCTCTGGCTCCCATCATCGTCTATGTCAAAGTGTCTTCGCCTAAAGTAGAGCACAACATGCAAACTTCACAGAAATTAATTCAAGACTCATGTCGATCAATTAGTTAATCAACAGAAAACTAATTGGCAACCATTTTGGTTGTTTAGTACAAGTAAAGGTTGAACAGTTAACAGCTTCTGCAATGTGGGGGGCTTTATCTATATCTCTGTAAAGTGAATGAACAAATGATGAGCATTTTATTGATGATTAAGGAAAGGAGGGATGAAGGAAATGAACATCCTTTAGTTTTTTTTTAACTGCTTGACTCTCTTTGTCTCTTGTCACAGGTTCTTCAAAGGCTGATCAAATCTCGAGGGAAGTCACAAAGCAAACACCTCAACGTTCAAATGATGGCGGGGGACAAGCTAGCTCAGTGCCCACCTGTATGTCTCTCTGCTCAGAAAAAGACCTGAAATTCGTACAGGGATCTTTTATGGATGCTGAGTAGTTTTGCCTTTTTTTTCTTATTTCTTGTGTTCCTATCTTTGACCCATTAGGAGATGTTTGATGTCATCCTGGATGAGAATCAGCTGGATGACGCATGTGAACACCTTGCGGAGTACCTAGAAATTTACTGGCGAGCTACGCACCTCCCCTGCTCTGCCCCTGTTAACCCCTTACTGGACCAAAGCGTGATCACCCCACCCTCAGCTAACTCCAGCCAACAAGTATGACAAATACTCAATCAAGTCCTTATTTTTGGCATTGTCATCATTTGGCTACATCACATCTTTTGTGCTTCTTATCACTAGTTTTCTGAGACTCAAGAGTTGATAGAATGATCACTACCCCGGCCATAGGTGAGAAGAAATTAGTTTTATTTCTTTATTTTGTCTTTGTCTCCTTTTCTGCTAGAAGTGGTACTGTTTTATCTCTTCAAACGTATCTCTTGTCCCCCTGCAGAAGCAGCCTGTGCTGTCGGCTGGGGTCAGACTAGAAGTAATAGAGCACAGGGACCAGGGCGCCACCAGGGGGCAGCAGCACCCCTCATTTCTCTACGGCAAGCCACCACCTTTTCTGGCTACACCTGGGGTGAAGAAGAGAGCAGGGTCCCCTGAGAGGGATATAGCAGAAGACTGGTGATCTGGAGAAAGAGGAGGAACAAAAACTGGGACAGAGCAGGTTGAGGAGGAAGATTTGACCAGCGCCATAAAAGACAGAGGAGCCTCCACCTCACTGCTGCCCCCTCGGCAAGAGCTCCTTGCTCCCACAGCCACGCGACAACTCAGGGCCGCTTTCTACAGCTGCATGCATACTGGTAGCACAAGCCAGTACAGCAGTGCAGTCACTGCACAACACCTTCCCATTTTCCTCACTACTCCTCCCACCCTGACCTTGACCCTGTTCCCAAACCCCTGCTTTCACACTGGAGGTCACTTCCCCCACCTGCCAGAGCTGAGCTAGCCCATTTGTGTTCAGACACCCAGAAGTGGCCATCGCAAACACAGATGGGCTGATTCAGCTCACATTGTAGACAAACTGCACACCTGTGAAGTCAGAATGTGTTAGCATACAGTACTGTAGCCTAGCAAAGCTGTCGACAACACAAGATGAATAGTTTACCAACTTCCCAGGGTTTTGATAAACCTGGCTTCCCTCTCTGACCAAAGAATGCAGAGAGTAACAGAAACCCCAGTCTGTTTGTCTTCCATCTTTACAGCTCTCTGTGAGCTCATTCAAGTTCAACCAAACGTTTGCTCAAAGGCACAGTTGTTTCTATCAGAGTCAACATAGTGTCACCAACAATGGGACACCCAAGGAAAATGAAAATGTTCCTCGTCTTTTATCGTTTACTTTCTCTCCTTGTTTTTCCAGTTGCCTTTTTAAATTACTCTCTTATTTTTTTTACAGTAACTAACTATAATACTATCTATAATTCATATCTTGGCTCTTGGTATAGCTTGTCACATCTCTGTACGCAACAGTGAAGCAGAATCACACATGACAAGCATATAGTTGCACATCAACAGTTCATACGCATCTGTTGCCACAGCTGGGACTGTATGAATACTGGCCCACTGGCTTAGCAAGGATTATTTACAATAACTGAGGTTACTTTAAAAAATCAACAAGTCACATTTGGCTTCAAATGGGGTTCTATCAATTACATTTAATCATTTAAAATGATCATGCTGTATATCTGTTACTGTACTGTGGTATGGGTTTCTTTTTTTAACCCAAAGAAATCACTTAAATTTCTTCCACCCAGAACTATAATTTGTAGCATAGCCAGATATCGTCATACTTAATTCATGTGTAAATTACTCTGATAGAGGAAAGACACATCGCTCTGGTCTCACTGCTTGGTGGTGTGGTGGATGGATTGTAGACTCCCCATTTCTCTTTTTAGGGTTAGCTGAGAGCCCCGGGAGTACGCTGCTCAGTGACAAAGACGTGTGCTGTGTACATTTACACTCATCATCCACTACACCACTGTGCTACAGGACTGAGGCATTTGGATCTCTGACCACATCCACAGATTGTGATGGGTTTCTTCCTAACAAGCTCTGCTAAATTATCTCATTGTCTTTTAGCATAAACAGCTAAAATCAGCATGAGTGTTGCAGGTTTATAAGTACATTGAGGGTGACATCTGGTGGTGTATTTACACTATTAGAGGTCTTGTATCCATTGCTTATCCTCTGCCCATGCAGGATATACATTGTTATGCATTCACATAAACCAAAATATTCATCCAAACTTTGCATAGCCATGGATAATCTCTTTAATGTTTATTTAAGTATCTGTTTGCCTTGATGTTTTGTCTAATAGTAAGTACTCACATAAAAAAACACATCTCATCATGCACTGAAATTCTTACATCGATGCATCTGCTTTTATCATGCAAATTATAGAATTCAGCAAACAACATACCGCATATGTAAATAATCTAATGTGCATGACATATTGTATTCCTGTTTCATCAGAAGGGCTTTTTAGGGACCATCCTCACATGAGCCATCAAATCAAATTAACATAACCAGTCATATGTA
Organism: Rachycentron canadum; assembly: GCA_038496675.1. Taxonomy (NCBI): domain Eukaryota; kingdom Metazoa; phylum Chordata; class Actinopteri; order Carangiformes; family Rachycentridae; genus Rachycentron; species Rachycentron canadum. The sequence goes on from CM076651.1 coordinate 14,355,576, forward strand.
TGCATTATCAAGGCTTAAATGTACATACTGTATATTCAATATGCAGATATTATTATTATTATTATTAAATTGCACAGAAACAACAAATGCTGACAGGAAGTAGGAGGGTTTTAGTCACAATACACAAATCTATATACTTGGCCTCAGAAAGCATGTGTTTATGTATTTTCCTCTCTTTTTAGAATGATGCACAGCAGTTCTTTAGGACAACCATAAAGATTGCTTCCACTGACACCCACATTCATTTCTGAAGGACCAGGTTTGAGATACATAACTTCTATTTGATGAAACACAGAGAGCACAGTACCTTCTTTCAATTAAAAAAAAAATAATAATAATAATCAACTCCTCCTGTTTGTTTAATTTTTAATGCAGGAAATTTCTACAAAGGTGAATTAACCTTTGGACATCCAAAGCACAATTTTTTACAATTATCATTTCCTATTATGTTCCACTTGCCTAAATTCTGTATGCAATACAAAGTCTAGCATTAATGAGACACTAGCTGAGACTATCAAGATATCTCCTCAGTTACGATGGGGTATAATTGCACTACTATAATTTATATGTCTGCTTTATGATGCAATAAATGCACTAAATGTTATGCTGTACCCACCTCCAATACTGAATAAGCTGTCTGGTCTAATAATGACGTCAACTTTTCCTGTGGTTTCTGACAAGTCGACAAGATAAATGATATCCAACAGTGTCTGATGATGATGTGTACAGGGTGCATCTTTTGTCAATAGCACACATGAAAGAGGGGGTGAATAAAAAAAAAAAAACAACATTTAAGTAACAATTGTGTTTGTTTTTATTTCTCCTCAATAATTCATAATACAACCAACAGATGGCAGAAGGCGGATGTCTGTGCCTTCAGGTTGTGCAGATGCTGTAGAGTAATCCTCATGTAAACCAGCAATATTGCACAGTGATGCAAATTTTTAAACAAATGCAGATATAAAATGAACCAAAAGTTCCTCCATTGTTAGACATCATGAGATATATATTTAAAATTCTTTGTTTTTCTTGGGGATCAGAATATAGCAGTTCAAATTAACATAAATCATAATTCTACAGACTGCAATTGTATTTTTGACAGTTGTGTACCACTAATTTTGTGTACACAGTTTATGGAGGGCTCATTCATGTTATAAAAAGATAATGCCTTCATGCATGAATGGAGATGTTATACCACAACATGTGTGAGGACTGGTAACCAAAAAATCTCTCTAATCAGTCCACATATGAGTGACAGGACATAAATCTGTTGAAATAAACCAGAACATTCACAGCACAGTTCACAATGCTCATGAAAATGTGGAAATTGCCACATCTTGAACATCACACGTGAAATCCATGCTGGAAAATGCTGGGTTACAACACCACCTGCTGATGATATTGTGGCATGAAAATAAGAAAGTCTCTCAGTCTGTAACTGCCTGAGAACCTTGTGAGAGAGATAGTGACTCAGCTTTTGTCTGTTTTCCTGAGGCCTTGCGTAGACTGCTGTCCTCAGCCTCCTCCTCATCATCTTCTTCTATCAGCCATATTGGAAGGTGTCACTTTATGCCTGATGATTATTCACAGCCACCTGTCTCTCCCTGTCCCATCAGAGGATCTCTGTGGTGATTGCGCAGACATTAATATATTCAGTGTAATTAGTTTAGAAGGGTTAGAGAGAGTTCATATTCTGCAGCTTGTCCTCTAACTAGCCGTTTCTGTCTCCCTGCGTGCACTGCTCTACTCAAGTTTTATTCAATCAGCAGTGTAGCACTGAAATCTGGGCTTTAGACAAGTGAAGCCAATGTGAACCCATTCCCTCTTTAATACAGCCATTAACCCAGGAGATGAGCAATGTATTATAATGCATTAGTGCATGAAGGAAGGTTGCACAGGCTGAAATCCCAGCACTCTTTCCTCAACACTTACTTGCATTATTACTGTGATCCTTTTCACAAATATATTTAGTATAGAGCACTATTTCTGCCACAATGGTTCTTCTACTTCTTATAACATGGGCATAAGACAATAGCAGAGAGCCAGCTTTCACTGGCCTTAGTAGGAGTTAATGCATCCGTCATCTTTCGTGTTTGCTGAATTAGAATCTGTTGGGTCCAAGTTAAGTGGTAGCCCAGTTTGTTTCAACGTGGAAACAGCCTAATAAACTTTGAAAACTTCAAGACATTCAGAGTTATTCAGGAACTATGCATTAATGATTCATTCATCATTCATTTTTCTTTCTTTCCTCTTTAAGTAGCCTGACTTCATTTTTTTGAGTGTCTTCACCTGTAGTTCAGCGTCAGCATCCTCTGTTTTTTTTCAATGCTTATTAACATAGATGTAGGCTTATAACTGAAGAGTAGGTTTAGGAATAAGAGCCATGCTGCAGATTTATAATCTAGTGTCAGCAACAACCTTTTTTATTTTACTAAGATTATTTTATTTGACTGTAGACTTCAGATTGGCACATGTGCACTACTGAATGTATAGTAATAATTCTATAGGTGTGAGACCATTGAGGGTCACATGACAGGTGAACAGGGAAAAAAGACAAAGCAATAATATATTTTAACAGGTCAAAGAGAAGCACAGTTCATACTTTATTTGTGTAGGTATATAGAGCCTATATTAAATACCCTTCTCCTGCCTTTTAAGCGATATTGTGAATGGGGAAATAGTGATGTAACAATGTCACATCTTCTTATTTCAAAGAAATACTATGTATAAAGAGAGAAAATGTCCTTGTTCAAATGTTGCCATTGACGGAGATGAAAAGCTAACAGCAACACAAAACACATCCTCCTCGACCTGCAGCCCAACCCCAAAAAATCAGAGCTGTGTATGATGACAACAAGACATACTGGGTTGTAAAGCACAGACAGCCTCAGCATGGGGGTGACTGATGAGGGCTGTTTGTTATCAAAGGCAAATTGCTTTGACCCACAGGGGAAAAAACTGCAAGGCAACAGTAAGCAAATTAGGCCGTGGGCTGCCAGACAAAGGAGAAAGCACTTAATTGACTTTTATCTTTTAATTCTCCTTTTCCTAACAATGAGATTCCATTTCCATACAGAAATAACCTTCGGGGTGTGAAAGTCAGCGTCTGTGTGTCTCCAGAGGTTTGACCAGCAGCACAAGAGAGAAGACCTCTGACTTGACCCTGTGGGCAGCTGATCGCTCGACACCTATCAGGGGGCCTCGCACCGTCCCACCACATGTCAGCATGGTGGTATTACACTGAATCACACTGACACAGGTCAGACTGCCCTTTGATCAGCAAACATTCACCAACAAGCTCTTTAAATCTTACCTGTCTCTGCTTATGGGACAGAGTCACTGTTGGATTTAAGAGTAAATCAAACATCACTGTTAAGTACAGACAATCCCAGACTAAAGGAGTTCAGTGCTAGAGGAGCGGAGTTAGCGAATTTCAGAGCAGCTGTGGAAGATGGGAGATACCTCTGAACAGGAGAAGCCGAGTTGTTCGGATTAAACTGACTTGACTCTGTAGTGCAGATTAAAGTAAACTGATTAGTCCACTGTGGATTGGTCTTTCAGTTCCATTGTGCTCAGCCAGTGGTTTGCCATTGATCCGGTCAATGCAATCAATCAATTTGCAGCAGGCAGGGTGACAAGACCCACAGGTGACAAAACAGAGGTCTGCACCCATGACTGACTGACTGACTGACTGCTGGCCACTGTATTTTATAAGCACTAAAACTCAGATAGGGCTGAAACAATTTGCTCACAGTGTCGTGTTGGCTTACATCGCAGTGAAAAAAATAAGTTCAAAATAAATCAGAAATCCTCGCCTCACAGATCACATCTCCTGAAGAAATCCCAGTTCGTGCCAGTCATGTCCCACCTTGACGCTGCTCTTGATCACTGAGTGCAGTGAAGGGATGTTAGAGAGCCTGTGGAATGGTGAGCTCCTATTGGCTGCTGCTCGCCTGTATAAAGAGCCGCAGTGGCAAATTCAATCAGATCAACTGCGGGTTTTCCTGCGAGAGCCAGACACCGGGACTCTCCATCTCACCGGGACGATTTCTGGGCTGGTCTGCTGCTTGTTTTTGATATTATCTGCAAAAAAAAAAAAAAAAAAACAAAAACAAAAAAAACTGGACAACTCTTCACATCATGAAGGAAAGGAGAAATACACAGCCGCTGGTCGTGAGATGTAAACTGGTTCTTGTGGGAGACGTTCAATGCGGAAAAACGGCGATGTTGCAAGTCCTGGCGAAGGATTGTTATCCAGAGGTATGATCCGACCAGCCTCGTGTTCGTGGCGACACAACTGAAAACGTATGCGCAGAAAGTTGTTGTGTTATTTTGTCGATGATGATCGGGGTGTCAAGTTCTCATAAAACCATTCAATGTGGCAGGAAGGAAATCTGTGCGTCCGTTGCAGACAGTGACAGTTTGCGTGCGCATTTTCCTAAGATTTCGTCTCTTCGGTTCGTTTTCCGGTCGTTGGTCGTAATAATAATCATTTGCATTGCACGAGCATTCCCATCGCATGACCAGTAAAAGTGCGGCTATGTCCCCCGTGGGTTCACGAGTGCTTCATATCATAGGATATGTGCGCGTGCTGAATTCTTGCTGCAGCTGCAGCGGCTCAAGTGATTGATTGATCCGATAATCCATCAAATCGAGGGGACGTTTGATTTGTCCTATGATCTGATTGAACCCTGTGTGCGTGATTTGGTGTTGCACTGACTAGAGGGATAACTTCCATTACCTGTAGCTGACTGACTGACTGACTGACTGACTTGACACCTCCCCACTAATGGCACCATCTTGCTAATTGCTCCTCAGACCTACGTGCCCACGGTATTTGAAAACTACACAGCCTGTCTGGAGCTGGAGGAGCAGCGAGTGGAGCTCAGTCTGTGGGACACTTCAGGTAACCGATCACCTTTGCTCTGTTTGGCCTCTCGTGGCCTGCCACTCTGTCTGCAGCACTGAAGGAGACTGGGGTATGAGGCTATGCACTGTGAATGTAATGACCGTCTGTCTCAGCTGGAAGGAGATGACAATTTTTTTATTTTTATTTTTTTTGGGTGGGGGGGATAAAAATAAAATAAAAGTAAGATTATAAAATGAAAGTGGCATTTAATGGCACAAGGGCTTATGGGCAGACCTCATACTCATTGTTGTCATACGTAGCTGATGCAGACAGAACTTGCACTTGTTGATTTATTCCTTTATCACCTGATGCCTTTTTGTTTTCCAGGATAAAGGTTTAGCAAATCTGTACACATCTCTGCACTGACATTTCTTTTTTAATATGTTTAATGTTTTACTGGAAAGTACACAGAAAGACAGTGATTATTCTGCTTCACTTGTTGTTATTGCTGACTTTGTGCATCATATGTTCATTTACACAAAGTGTGAAAAAGAGGGTCAATGTGTCAGTGTGGATCTCCGCAGGGATCTGCTGTTTAGTGTGTTGACCTGAATATTGTGAACATGGGTCTGCAGCACCTGTTTGATTCCCCTCCAGCACACTGCACAATGGCTTTTCTCTCCAGCCCACATCCTTGTACATCCCTAATACATCACTAGGTCACCGTGACTGAGCAACCTGGCTCGTGTGTGAGAGTATGTGTGTGTTAATGCATGTGTCTGCATACAACAAATCCTTTATGTAACAGACCCACTTATATGACACGATGCAGTGTTTACTGTGTTCATAACCCCCCCCTCCCCATTATCCAAACGCAATAGGAAAGTAGTGAGTGTAATTCTCTCCCCAGACCAAATCCCACTTTTTAATCCCAGACTGTGGACCTTTGGTCTGGCCAGCAGGAGTGGGCCTGGTGCCTGGGGATGATGGGCACACAGAGGCATCCTGTTGAGCAGGAAGGTTTTCTGGAGCAGACAGGCAGGAGGCTGCTCAGAAACTCTGGTGACCTGCATTCGCCTCCATATGCTGCCCTAGGTCACCCACTCAAACAGCATGAAGCAGGGGATTAAGACTGAAAAGGACCACAGGGCCGCCCCTTCTGACTGACCCAATGAGTTTGAGACTCTTTCTTTCTTTCTTTCTTTCTTTCTTTCTTTCTTTCTTTCTTTCTTTCTTTCTTTCTTTCTTTCTTTCTTTCTTTCTTTCTTCTTTTTTGTTCCACTCCACACTTTCTTCATCTCTCTCCCTCCCTCTATTGAACATTTTCACTGTTGCTCCCTTGTTATCTATGCAACATCCAAAATTAAACCACTTAATTTCAGGCTAATTTGCATATGTCAACCCTTGACATGAGGAACAATGAACAGACCCAATAACAAACACATACTGCACCATGTAATAGAAAACACAATAGAGCAACAACATGTAGCCTACAGTACAGTACATTTACATCAAAGACAGTTGTAAATTAAGAGGCTACAGTGAAAGTAATTCATGGTTATGTGAATATATTTATTCATCAGTTCATCAAATTCTGGTTTTGGGTTTGATTTAAAGACTTATCAGTGCCTTGTTCCACTGAGAGGAAAACATATATCACCCCCTCTTCCCCCTCATTTTTTAATCTCATGTATCTCCTGTCAGGCTCCAGGTGATGGACGACAGGCACAGGGGCAATTTGTTGGTCACGATGTACAGGTTCCCCTTCCTCCTGTAATTTGCACTAATTGTGTGGAGTTGTGCCGCTGCGGCCCCACCGCACTCAGAGGGTCTGCTCATTATCCCAACTCCCCTTCATTGATTGGACTGACCTCATCGTCGGCTCCACATGGCAGGCAGCTTCTTTTCCCAGCTCCGCCATGGATTTACAGACCAAAATCAATCCACCAGTTTTAATCAGCCTGGTCTGATCGGACATGCTGGGGGAAGAGGGGAAGAGAGGAAGAGGGGAAAGCAAACACTGTCCAGTGGCTGTAACTCATGAATAGTGAATAATGAATGTCGTTATAGTGTTATAGAGAGTAATTTATTTCAGGTTGAATGCTCTTGCTGATAAAGCCATAGAGTTGTGGAGGACACTGTATATAAAATCATTTCTTCTAAGATACATAAATGAGATTGATTTGGAATCAACCCAATATCCATTTAAGATGATGAAACAATCTGTATAATTATAAAAGAGAGGCATTGTTAATGGCTATATATCAGTCATTTCCAATGGCCACTTGAGTAATTTTAGTGAAGTCTGAGGTTCAGTCTGATTTGATTATTTCCATTCTATATTTATCAGGCCATAATCTTTATGGTTAATTGACCATTTGCTCTGTAAAATGTGAGGAAATAGTAAAAGGTTTTGCCCATAAAACATTCAACAATGATAGAAACAGGGGAAGCAGAAGCTCTTAACATCATCCATTGTTTGACAATTATATATTATACATGATTTAAATGATCAAATGATCAGTGAAAATGGTTGTCGATTTAGTTGGTTTGATTGATTAATCACTCAGTTGACTAGTTTCAGCACTGGGTTAGTTTTTAATTGTAAATAAAGGTGAAGTGTATAGAAGTAAAACTAGCCTTAAAATATTCTGACTTTCAATCTAAACAGTTTACTATTTTCACCTGTGGCTATGATTTGAAAAGATTACAACAGAGTACCCTTTTATTTCAGTGCACATCAACGCTTCAGGTTAAATATTCCAAACAGTGGTTTGACTCGGCTTCGAAATCCACCGAGTGATTGGCTTTGACAGTGTGAAGTTACAAAGTAAAGCTCGTTAGCAGTTCAGACGTGGCGATGCTCAGGAACAAAGAACCATCCTCTCTCTCCCTGCAGGGGGCTTCAGCTCTGATTCTGACTGGCTCTGGCATGTGAAACCAGGGAACAACTGCCTGACGCATTATAGTTTGTTTTTTGGCCAGTATGTAAAGTCCATAGTTATCAGCTGCAGCAGCAGCAGCATAGCTCCCAGCCGGCTGAGTGTGGGTGGAGGGGCAGGGCTACTCTCATCCCCAAATCTGTGAGTCATCCCATCACTGGATCATTAATCTGTCTGACCCCTGTATTCTCACTGTCAGAGAGGAGTGTGCTAATGATGAAGACACGCTATGTCCCTCAGTTGATTTAGCTCACATGCTCAGAAATACACTCACGCACTCTCTCATGCACACAGAGAAAAGTGGATCTTCCCCTCCCCCACCTATATGCTCCAACACAAGGCCCGCCGTCTTGGCCTGTGAAGCCTACTTCTACTCTGGCCCAATTTCCACCTCAACACTTTGCTCTGGGCCCCGCACCATCAAGACGGATGGAGTCAAGCTCAGCCACATGCTTATGCTCTTTTCTTTTCCTTCCATTCGCCAGTTAGTCAGCCTCACTCTCCATGTTTCATGCCTCAGAAACTCTCCATCTGTTGTAGAGACATGCTGTTGTAAAAAAGAAAGAAAGGAAACATTTGGGCCATGCTCTAGCACTGTATGTGCATTGATCTGTCTATCCAAGGCATTCTCTGGGTTGTTGCAATGAAAAGAAGGAGGGAAGAGAGGGAAAGAGAGAGACTGGTAACCTATGATATCAGACTGCAGGGGGTGACGGATTAATGGCATAGGAGGGCTCTTTGTGATCTGCCTCAGTAGGATACACTCCTGCTTTCCCTCCTCTCTTCCTCGTGGCTTTTTCTTGCCACAATAGAAACTGTTATTTCTTCCAGGATTAGAAATTGGGGCCTGGAGTCTCGGGGAAGTGCTGCCAGGGCTGCTACTGTACCCAAACAGCATGTTGAGGAGCTTTAAATACTAATATTTACTCAATCATTTGATTTTTATTAATTTCATTTTGTTTTCTGGAATAAATATACGCCTACTGATTTGTGCATCCTTTGTCCAGAAAATCAATTTCAGAAGAGAGTTGAAGAAAAACAAAAAAACAAAGCAAACAAAAAAAAAAAAAAAAAAATCACCCTAGATGTCCCCACCATCTCCTTCCCTCTAATTTGTCAGCTTTAATTGCAAAGGCTCTTGGACCCCCTGCACAGTTTCTGTGCAGCTTTCTATCGATTGCTGCATTTAGATCAGTGGCCATTTAATGCAGAATCACACCCAGGTTCCCGGCTGTGTGATAACCCCTCACAGGAGATTGAGAGGATTTATAGAGCGCCCTGCATCTGACTCTGCTTTGAGACACCTCAAAGACACAACACACACATACACAGCAATTGCTCTGATGTGAATGTGCGTCAATTTTTACATTCAGCAAACGTGAAGTTGTCTCACAGATAAGTGTGGTTTCTCTGTTCTAGCCCTAAGTGTAGGTGGTGATGTCGGCCCTATTGAAAATATTGGCGTAGTAAATCATTTACTTTAACCAGAATGATTCAGTTGATTTACTATTAAAGCGGACAGAGTCATTTTTTATTCCAGATGTGTAGAAACAGAGTTATAATACAAAAAGCGTCTCCCTTTGTTCCTTTGCCGTGATGTTTACTTTCTTCAGGACATTGAACCCTGAGGAATTTCATCACAGCTTGTCATTATTCCACTCACAGTGCCTGGCAGCTGGCAAATTCAGTTTTACCCTTTGATAATGCGGAAAATCATTAAGTATTCATGAAACTGATTTAAATGCGAACATCCATGTTGCGTGTACTTTTTCATATGTTTTTCTTCCGATGCATTGTTTTCTACAGTGTAAATCAATTAGGGCGGTTGTGTAATATCTAATGAGTGATTACACAGACTGCTTTTGTTATCAGTTGCTATAAGGGGAGCACTGAATCCCTTTTGGGATTCACATGGAGCCTAAAGTAAACATGTTAATCCCATTGAGCTGCGCCTCTTCTGTTTCATTTGATCACAAATTGAAATCACCTCTGGCTGCTGCCAAATTTAAATAGTGCGTCTGCGTCTCATTAGGTGTGGCACTGCCATGTGTGTGAATGTGTGTTTTTGTGTGATGGATGTATGTCTGTGGTGCTCGGCTCTGTTGCGGAGCAGAGGAATGTCCCCAACAGTAGGTGGGTGGGCAGTTTGCTGTGTAAAATGATTGATTGGCAGTTAAGGCGAGCCTTTATGGAGAGGTGGGAGGAACGCCTGATGTAGACGGTGGATTCCAAGGCTGTTGCTGTGGTAACAGAGGGACTGGAGGTATCAGCGCAGAGCAGAGGATTTTTGGGGGGTGGGTGGCTTACTTAAGGATTCTGAGCATGAGTGGGAGCGTCTGCCTGCCCCGAGCCCCACCGTTCCACTTGCGTAATCTACTGCAAGAGAAGATCAATGAGGATTTAGAGCTCGATTGTCATCTTCTCTCCCTCTGAAATGCCAGCGGAGGATATAGGAGCAGGGAAAAGAGCAGTTTCAGGGACAGCAAAGTGAGGCTGAGCAGGAGAAATGATGCCGATTCCACATAATCCCTGCAGCTGTATTCTCCCGCTCTGTCTCAATCACACTTTTTTGCTCTGACCAACTGCCTATTGTCACAGTGATCAATACCAGAAACAATTTCCACTTAGAATGAATTGATTATTAGCTTAACTCTTGAAGCCTTATGCATTTAACAATGCAAATTGAGCCTGGACCTCTTTTACTTTTGACATTGCTATGTAGATATCTTGTGATATCTACATCTCCCCTCTGATTTAAAATAACATAAAATAACTTAGAAACTTTTGGACCTGCAAACTACAGAAACCACGTTTCCACTTCACAGTGAAGATGAGGAAAAGACCCTTTGCCAATATTTAAAAATGGTGGCTGTAAGATTGCTCTAAAACTTTACCTCACAAATCAACAATATTCAGCACTGTTGTCAAGGAAAAGTTGGTGGTACAGTTTACAGTTTTGGTTTACAGTTTGTCTTTTACCCACGGTGAAGATTATCTCTTTTCTGTCCTTTAAGGTTCTCCATACTATGATAATGTGAGGCCTTTGTGCTACAGTGATTCAGATGCAGTTTTGCTGTGTTTTGACATCAGCCGCCCTGACACTGTGGACAGCAGTCTGAAGAAGGTAATGGCCCCTACACTTTATTGCCCATTGAAATATCTTTTTCCTTAGCACTGGACAGTATTCTGTGTGTTTATGGCCTGTTATTTACTGAAAAGCACTGATTCACTGAAATGATTCTTTTGTTTCCACAGTGGAAAACTGAGATTCTGGACTTCTGTCCCAGCACACGTATCCTGCTCATCGGCTGTAAGATTGACCTGCGCACAGATGTCTGCACGCTGATGGAGCTGTCCAATCAGAAACAGACTCCTATCACTTATGAGCAGGTGAGAGACAATGAGTAACACATTCACACATTTTCAGGAATTTACCATCAAACATGTATGACATGATAAACTTAAATAGTACAGTTATTACATCTTTGCTGGCTCTGCATTATCAAAGAAAATGAAAATCATAATAAGAAATCAGACCTTTTGATATTAATAATGTATCGTAATATCTGTTGAGGCTTTAAACATTGCATCTCTCACTCAAGTATTTAAAAAAATATTTTAGGAATCTTTAAATACCTGCACAACTTATTTCTCATGAGGCTGCTTTATGATTAGAAGATAGACTATATACGACATATGATGACATATGGGGACCAAAAGGTCAAGACCTGTTGTCACCCAGTCAGTGGTGGCATGTTTCCTGCTTTTTAATTTCATGACCATTTTATGAGTTTTGACTAGGGTATTGCCTCCTGACCTTCACATCACATGTTGACGCTGATATGAATAGAAAACAATGAGAATTTGTAGGATAAACTGAACATCACCTTTGTTACTCCACTTATTTCAGGGCTCTGCCATGGCCAAGCAGCTGGGTGCAGAAGCTTACCTGGAGTGCTCGGCATTCACCTCAGAGAAGAGCATCCACAGTGTCTTCCGCACCGCAGCAATGGCCTGCATCAACAAGCTGCAGCCTCTCCCAAAGCCCAGCCCCACCCGCCGCCTCTCCAAAAGACTTCTCCACCTGCCCAGCAAGTCGGATTTGCTCTCCTCCACCTTCAAGAAGGAGAAGGCCAAGAGCTGCTCAGTCATGTGAGTGGAGACCTCTTGGGTTACAGTCCTCACATGCGACTCCCAGCCCCTGCCTCTTTGGTCTCGGGGAAGGGGGGATGGGCATGATGGTTTTATCAGGGCTTCCTGCTGAATCCTTCCCTCACCCCCCCAGAAACCAAACACCGCTCAGAGGAGGTGGACACTTCGCTGTCCACTTGCTCCTGAACCTTTTAGCACACATCCATCTTTTCCCACTACTGTTTATCTTGCTTTCGAACAAACAATATCAGTTAAGGTTTGATCATCAAGCTATCATTTTTTTTTTCACCTGTAAACAGTATGCAACTACAATGGTGTTACATCTGTCTGATTTTACTATCTCTAGGCACATGTTGATTTTGTCCAAATTGGAAATGTGCAACGTGTGACGTTTAATCTTGTGATGTAAATGCCTCTCAGACCATTCAATGGATATTTTTCTAAATACAAAAATAAATCTAGCATGAAACCGTCAGGAATTAGCAAAATCCTGTACATCCCTCTTAGTAAGGTGTGTGAGGTGTGAAATAGCTTGTCGCTGTTGTCCCCATTTAGGCTTGTCAAAGCACTGAGACGTAGAGGGAGTAGTGGGACAAACCACAGTGAGAGCTATTACGTAGAGAGCTGTTCTCATTGTCTCAGTGATGGTGAGAGCAGGGATAAGAGCTGTGAGCGCTGGCTGCTGTGCAGACAACAGTCTAGACTATATCAACCTGCATGGATTGTTGATGCATGGTTGTGTAGCTCTGGACAGTGCTGCTCCACAAGCTTTCAGTGGACTAAGTGGAGGAGGCTGAAGAGGCTCTTTGTGTACAAAATGCAGAAATGAGGACTCACAAAAAAAAAAAAAAAAAATGAAGGGAAGTTTAGCTGTGCTTCCAGTGCCTCAGATGTCAGAGTTGGAGCCTATTTTAAAATACTTCTTTGGTGATGGGACAGACACATTTTAACTGATGAGAACAGTCACTTTTGTTGTTTTGACCAGGAGCTATGGAGTGTTATTTTTGAAGCTGTGGCTGGTTATCGATGCCAGTCAAAGTGTTATGAGGCATATTTAAAAGCATAAGATAACGCCTACCTTATTCAGGCTCACTGCTAATGGGAGAATCTGGTTTGTGGTTTCAAATATTCTTGGGAAGATTTGTAGCATTGCATTGTTGGCAGTTTTTCAACAATTCTCAAATGGTATGCAGTTTTGAAAAATGCCTTTCATATCATTTTCCCAGAAGTCACTGAGATTTTTGACTACTGTAATATGCCTGTGGATTTCTCTCATTTGCAACAATCCAATGTAGCACCCCCAACCTGACTACTCTTCCAAGATGACTCGGTGTGTCATACCCTCTTGTTAATCTTTTGACCTCCAATAAGCAGCACTTACTGTAGGTTACAATGACTACGCAGAAAAATCTGACCCTTTTCTGAGCTTAAATCTTTGGCTTCATGGTTATGTGTGTGTGCAGCCTTGATCTCTGTGCTTCTAACCATAAAGCAATAATGATTTAAGTGCTTGTGATGCAAGGTAACCTGTGTGGCAATAAAGATGCAGCTTTGTGATTACTGTCGTGCTATAAGTGCTCCATGGACATCCATGTTATAGACTGAAACCACCTCTGCTGTACAAAGAGGCTGCTGATGTGTTTTTGCCCCTCCTCCTCCATGTAAGCAGCCAATGGTATATAAAATAACCAATGGTCATGTTGTGCTAAGAGAACAAGTAGAGTTTGTGAATAATAGGAACAATGGTCTTTGAGTTGGAGATGCTAGACTTTGCTGTCAATTTTACATAATCATTATAAAGAAAGAATTGAGGCAGCAGGACTTGCTTGAGTTGTTTGGGGGAGTTAAAATTGGAAATATACTTCAAAAGTCTAGCAATCATCTTGTAAAAAGGGCTAGTGTGTGGAAAAAGGTAATAATGTGGGACTGAGGAGAAAAAGTAATCAAAATGCACAGGCTGGCCCTGTCCAAAGAAAGCTATTTTTCCATTCTTCTTCTTCTTCTTCTTCTTCTTCTTCCTCTTCTTCTTCTTGTTCTTTTGTATTTAATAGCATGATGTGAGTCCAAGTGTTTTTTTGGAAATATCTCCCTGAAATGGTTGTAGCGTCTTTACGGAGCTGTGGACTGCCCCTGGTAGTCAGAGGAACTTAAAGTGGTGATTTGCACAAAGGCTTCCAGTTCATGGTCACACACCAAATTCCTCAGCATTGCCTAGCAACAATTCAGCGTAGGAAACACAGAGACTGGCTATTGGGTTGGTTGTGTAGACAGTGGCTCACAAGCAGACATCCCCACATTTGTTATTATAGCATCAGTTACACGTTTATTACCAGGCTTGATTAGAAATGAAAGAAAAAAAAAAAACATTTCTTGCTATTTTTCTTTGGGTTAGGGATGTGATGCCAGGCCTTCTGAAGATGGGATTGATGGGCGGCTCACGGACCATGTCAGTTAATATGCAGCCTTTGTGTTGTAGTCAGTGTGTGGTACAATGGTGCAGTCAAACTCCTAAGCATGTCCAATTAAAGTTGTATGATTGTACATACCGTCTTGTTTTATAATCATTGTAAGATATCTTCAAAGATGTCACATGAAAATATTGTTAATGTGAGTATTTATTTAGTAGCTATTTTTGCCTTTTTTGATCAACATGTACATTTGTTTAAGATCAATTTTGGAAATTTTACTTTTCTTTGTTTTTTGTTTGTTTGTTTGTTTTGTTTTGTTTTTTGCTGTGTTAAATAAAGCTTGCCCTGACCGGCACCCTTGAATTGCTGTTGTCCTGTCTTTTAAAATGAAATCATAAACTACAGTTCAAGGTTTGACTTCATGAAAATTCTGGGAAAATACAACATATTTTATTTGGTTATTGAGATGCCTCTTACTGTGTCATAGTATAACACTGACTGTCTCACATCTAGTCATCCCTCACCATCAGCTTCTACACATCGCTATGATATGTTGATTTTTGAGTTTGACTCATCACACAGTTGCACTGATCAAAAAAAATTACAGTAAAATACTGTGATGCTCATTTAGTTCATACCCTCCTGTTGTTTTTCTGATCATATACATGTGAAAGTGTTGTAATGAAAGTGAACAGATGTTTCCAGCAGTGTCACTTCAATAATCTGTAGGAAGTGAGGTACTAATCTTTTTCACTCTATCAGTGCTAATAACCTCTTTAATAAGCTTTGTGTCACTGCATGCATGCAGAGCATGTCTCATTAAGGATATAGTATATTTTAATCAGGATAAGATGGAGGATTACTGTCATTTTCTATTACTTCAACCAGTAAGATTATAGTCACTGATGATCAGGGACTTGTAATCACAAAACTAAAACACACCTACTTTAATTAATAGAAAATAATACATAAAACTATAGATCGATAGATCACCTGGCACACATTCAGCCTTACAGGTTGTCGGGAAGCTTCACGCCTTCAGTGACACTTCTGAAGACGCTCAAGACTGCTGCTCTCATCTGTCTTCAAACACACCACATCTGGTCCCTGCCAGCTGCCGAGGTGTCGAAAACTGGCCTGATGCCACAGAGTGTGGCAGAGGTGCCAACAGACCAATGAGCCCATGTGCCTTCACATTGCTTCCTCTCCCAGTGCTCTAACTAGACTTTAATGAATGCCAGTCAGCTCTAAATGACACTGTGCATGTAACAGTGACCAATTTATAACAAACATGTTAACAAACAGTTGCTTACCTGAGCATCCAGCAGTTATGAAACAACATCATTCATTTGGAGTTATGTTTCTGGCCACCCGATGAATTTAAGTTTAACATTCAGTCTCCACTCAGCTCTGTTTTACCCACCACCAACTCTGAGACAACCTGAGGGGAACTGCAGACCTTGTTCATAAAGAGTAACACTTGCTCAGGTCAATGTGTACTTTTTCACCAAATGAGAATTATTTTTTGGTCATTTAAGTGGTTCTGAATCAGAAAGGGATATTATAAAACTATAATTATGATTAACTGGATATTTATATGCTTTATCAGGTGATTCTGAGAGAAGCTGTCACTTGGCACAGTGTGTGATGTGATAGGGAAAACTTCTTCCTCTGGATATACAACTTAGTTATATTGGTTAACTGTTACAGGCAAAACAAGAAATATGTAATTTCAGATTTCAATGAGTTTTCTACCTTCAGTTCAAAACTGTTCTTGTCAAAATGAAAATGCGTTTGCTAAACTGGTGTGAGGACGTTGAACCTGAGCTGTCCTGCAAGCAGGACTCGTACATCAAACCTTGTGCAGCTTTTTGCTAAAAACACTCTGCTGCTAAAAACAGAATTAGTCATGGCTGAGCTGAATGCTGAAACACCTGAGGTAGAGGCTGACATTGTACACATACAGGCATACACACTGGGTGTGAGGACATGTAAATGGGCCACATACGCTGCTAGTCATAGTAAATTAGGCCAACATCTGGACAGGCACAGAGAGTTCAATTGCCCACTCAGCTGTGGCTTGTACCTCGAGGGCTCGGTTAAGGAGAACTGGCATCATGGCACAGTCCAGTGAGCTTTCGGGATCAACTCTGCCACTTTGTTAAAACTTGCCATACACAGCCACCTTAGAAAAGTTCTTTGTCTGCTACACAAACAGTGGGTCACTTTGACCAAGGATTAGTGTGTTGCCATGGACAAAAGCTGGGAGTGGGGGGGGGGGCATTTTGCCCACACAAAGCCAATTTAATGGGCTATAAAAACACAGTGGATTATTTCACTGTGATGATTCACACATGTTTTCAGATAATCAGAATATCAATTTGCATCAAAAAATTTGATTCATAAGAGTGGTAACACGGTAACATCATTATCTTCCTGAGGACATTTAAATCAATTCATTAAATTCTAGATTAATGATGGAAGATGTAGCATCATGCATTGTCCTGTTCTTTGTAGATTTAAAGATTATATTCTTCTTCAAGTGTATGTATGATAAAAAAAAAACAAACAAAAAAAAAAACATAGTGGTCTGACTGCTTAGTACAATGAGTCAGAGTTCAGCCTGGACTGGACATTTTTTTTTGCATGTTTGGACGGTGGTGTACAGAGGGTGATCTGAGGGGAGTTAAGTAGCATTGAGCAGACAGCTCTCAGGGCTGTTGTGTAATGTTAACATCATGTCCTGGGTCCTCAGATAACTCTCTGCAGGGACACAACAACACAGAAGCACATTCCAGAAGTAACCTGTCACTTGTTGTGTGCAGACAGATTTAAATCTGCCATATGGAAAAGAAGAGATTCTCATGAATGAAGCTGCGGAAATGTCTACCCATACATGCATCTGTGCAGATATAGTGTATGCTAAGCTTTGATGAGGTGTGATGAGGTGTTGAGTCCTGCAGTGTGCTCTTGCTCCCTCTCTCGCTCTCTCTCTCTCTCATAGACAAACAGACACCAGATTCTCTGCCTCTGCCGCAGTGCAGGGCAGGGCCAGAATATCCCAACCCATCAATTTCCTATTCAACCAGTTTCACTCACAAAGGGGGCAGTATAACAGGATTTAACAGGACATGATCACAACATCCCTATTATGCCTTTTACCCTCACAATTTCTACACAAGCTCCTACAAAGCGAGCACTAAAATCTTGATTTTTTTTTTTTTTTTAATGATTCTCTTTTCAGATGCACAGTCTTAGAGTAAATACTGGATCAAGCTTTTAGAGATGAGTGTCAATGGAAAAGTGTCTCTACGATTACTCTAGTGCATTACACGTAGCATTACTCTACTTGTTTTGATTAAAGTCACACTCTGAACCATTTTACACACACATTAGCTGTCTACATGACAAGATCTCTGTTCTGTATCTTCAGCTTCAGTGAGGACTAAACACCATGTTGCAGTTCCTCCACCACCCCCACCTATCTGTGCATGACCCTTGACCCTAAACTCCCTCCTGTGGCTAAACCTACGGCTCCCCTGGAGCTCTCTCTTGACCTTGTGTTTCCCTGGCAGCACCACCAATGAGCTCAGTCAAATGTGAGCAATTGTTTAATGGTCACAGGGAACACAGACTGTTGTTTCTCAAAGGAATCTAGAAATTGTTGTGTTGCGTTTAGGACACATCCTTATGAATTAAGCAGGATGCGGCAGAAATGTGTCTGTGGCACAAGTTATCCAGGCTAGATGAGCCTCTGGTATATGTCTACATGCTGAGCAAATGTGCATGTTTATAAGAAATAGCAGGTATTTATCAGTAGAAAATAAAAAAGTGTGTATTTTAGTTAGAATTTAGTTTTAGTTAGATATTTTTCATATACTACAAGAGATGTTGTACACAGCATAATATAACTTAGAATTCTGTACCAAGTTTGTTGCTTATTGTGTACCACTGCAGATGAAAAGTCTGGTGAAATACATCAGTGTTTATGGTTAATTTTCTAAATTGTTTATTGCAAATAAATGATAGCCTTTATAAAAACATATTGCCCATGTATTTTTATGAGGATGTTTGTTTATTAGGTTGTATTACCCATGTTTTATATGGACAATATAGTCTAAACCTTACATCAAACACACACACACACACATGCTCTCTGCCTTTCTTTGTGATCACTGGGCAACTGCACACAAAGGCCGAGGCATGCTCTGCTGTGCACAATGTGACACTGTCTGAGTACGAGAGGGTAAGGAGGAGCACTGGGCTGTACCCTGAACGCACACACAAGCACATACCCACACCCACACACACACACGCACAAATGCAAAGTGGATTTGGCTATGGGCCACATCCCGCGTGTGTCTGCCCAAGCCAAAATAACATTGAAAGATCCAATACAGCGGCCATTAGCCCCATCCCCTCAGATGCGCCAGAGGAGAAATAAGTAGGGTCTGATGCTTTGTCCTTCATGCTGATTAAAATGCTAGATTAGGTCAGCTGCAGCAGACTGAGTGTACAGCAGTGATAATTACTCCATAATCACACCATATTGTGTCTCTGCTGTGTTTCACAACCATCATTTTACATTTTACCCTGTTGTCATGTACATGAGCTCTGCTTTAATTGCACCTGTCAAGGCACTGAATCTAAATCTGGCATCTTAAATTGCTGGATGAACCTGCTCTATAATTGAGAGGGAAATATCAGCAACCATTAAAAGGAGCAGTGCATTCCTCTAAAGACAGCACGTCTTCATCAGTGATCAGATGCATACGTGTGCATGCATGTGTGCAACTGTTATCCTTAAGGTCCCTGCAGCTATGAGAGAAGTATTATCAGTGGGGGGAAGGACGGCAGACAGACAAAAGGGAGGCCAAGGGTTACTTCAGGCAGCACTCTGCTCATTTTTGTCTCAGCCACTCCTCTTTAGGGAACCATGGCTACAGGCGGGAGCATGTGCCTTTAGTGGTTTGAGGGAGTGTGAGGTGTGTGTTCGGCTTAGTCCTTGATGCACACAGGGCCCTCCCGCTGAGCAATAACTCTCTTGTGCTCATGTTTGGGGGGGGCAAAGAGAAATAAAATGATGGAGAGACAGCAGAGGCCAAGGGGGAGGTTGAGCGTGGAGATTGGAGGATACCCTCACTCATTCAATATCTTTTAGACTGAACTTCATCTGTATTTCATCTCTAATTGAATGTGAGTTTGAGCAGAGAGGAGATACGTTTGTCACACTGCAACAGATACAGACACCAAAGTGTTAAAAAAAGAGGGCTGGATCTAAGAGAAAACCCTGAGCCAAGCAATGACATTGATCCTTAGTGACAAGGGAGCTGTTAAAGCACTGAGAATACACACACTAGAGGGATGTTGTTGCATGTACATACTCAAAGGGGGAACTGAAGCATAGAGCCAATGCAGATTACATAAGCACTGCATTGGGAAGAGGTCTTTGCTGGCTGGAAAGCATCCGCGGGAAACTAAAACGAGCCAACTTGGAGCAAAGATGTGAAGATCAAACAGACCGTCTCATAAGAGAGGCTTCTGTGGTCACCATCTCTCACGGAGAAAACTGACGAAGCTTTGTTTTGTTTTAATAGAACTTGCATTTGATGTTGCAATCTGCAACAATTTCAGTACATGGATATGTTGTCATGACAACACCAGGTAGCACATCTGTAGTAAAAGAATTCTTTCTTACTTTTGTTTTCAGACAGAAAGAAGGGGATGAACTTAAATGCATATATTTTTAAAGGAGGTGGTGGAGCTGCAGAGATGCCTTCAAAGAGAATGTATCAGTCCTGTTTTACCATCTAACTGCTGCGTGCATTTTACCGTCTTACTGTATAATGGCAGTGTGTAGACTGTACGAGACTCAGTCGCTGGCTCACAGCAGTATACCCCAGCACATACAGTACAAATACTGAAGCAACCTTATGATACAGTTAACATGAGTCCTTCATGCCAGACTCTGGTTGGATGTGGCCTTTAGCCTACTGCCAACCTGAGCAACTATGCAGCATTTGCCAACACAGTTAGTTGATGTACTTGCTCATCTTTTGGCTGGAGTTTATGGTCATGACATTTCTAATTATCCTCTGACAGTCACACATACACCAGCATCTAAAATATTCAATTTGCCTCACAAAAATGGCAAATCCAAATACTTATTACTCAGAAGATAAAACTTTGACATCGGTCCTCCTGTAGATTCACAAGTGGGAATTTATATTAAGTAGACAGACTGGAAAGTCCAGTGAATGGTTTTATATTTGAAATATATTTCATATTTAACTCATAGCTTGCCTAACGTTCTGTTTGTTAAAATTTGATGGGCGGAGGTGGGGTTATTGAATGAATGGAGATATTTCAGAGATTAAAAAAGGAAAAGTGCATATGATTGCTCCTGTTGGATGTTTGTATCTGGAATATCTCAATATAATAAAAATAAAGCCAGGTATGTTGTATGGGTAGCTATCAATAAGTTCTAAAAGGTGAGAAAGAAAATATTTGATATAAAAGAGTTTTTTAATCAATACATGGTCTGGATACTGGAGTGCTGTGCGTTACTATGCAATACATCAACTCCAAAGACATTCCTATGGAGGACTGTCATTGGCCTGTGTCTGTTTCCTCACTCCCAAAGCTATTTCTTTTTTTTTTTCTCTGTTTCCTTTTCCTCTTATCTCTGACTTGCATGTTTAGTTGTTTGATTCACAGCTGGTTGGAGGGAATCTTTGATTAGTGAATATGCCTTTTCTCCAATCCTTTCTACCTTTATGTTGACTGTAGAGGCTCATCTGCCACAGGAATGAGTATGCCACACTGACAATATTTAAATGCTCACTCTCTCACTCCTCTCTATCTCTCTCTAATTGCTGAGATGGCTTTTGATATTCAAAATAGCTCAAGTGGAAACAAAATATTCATAGATCAACACCATGTGTTACATCGTATTACATTATATCCTCATTTTGCTAATGTTTTTTAATATTTGGTTGAAATGTAAAACAAACATTTTTCAGACATAAAGTTAAAGACTTAAATTGTGTTTGCTGTTGATTTGTACAGTCTGTATGCTATGAAACTAATTCAGTTTTGAATATGAAAGATATTCCAAAGATGAACTTTACGCTTCTGTTGAGATGTATTTATTCTGTTGGGTTTGCGAGGGTCATGTCATGTTTGCTACTGTAGAGTATTGTTATTATGATCTGATTCTTCACTTTACCTTCTTATTCTGGCTGAAAATAGGGACACCAGTTGAGCTACGAATATAAAAATAAAGCTTATGACTAGCACTGATTTATGTGTTGTACAAGGACAAACTGAAGCGGGAATAGTTATTCACACATCTGAGCTGACATGATAAGACTTTCTCATTGGTTTTTTGATTCAATATCTAATCTGCTTCGTGAGCTGTTTGCTGCCATGAGGCGTAGCTGTAGCTGTTCCAGTTGCTAATAGCATTGCTAAGCAAACTTCAAGCGTGGCATCTCCACATCAACAAACCACAGGTGAAGCAAGATGCCAATTTCATAACTGCAAGGATTTTCTGGATCTTTGTATGTGAAACGTGTCTCTGCATGGATGCTGCTTATAGTACAAGAAGTAGTTACATCACATATTGTTAAATAAAATCTTTGTGAGGCTCACAGTCTCTGCCAACAAGTGCACTCAGCTCCAGCAGCCTACACTTTGGCACACCAATATAGAATATACAGTTGTGCAAGCAGAGCCATATTTATATTTACACCGTATATTCAATTTGTGAAGCCTTAAAAAGATTTTGCACAGGATTGCTTCCTCTGTGAAAGCAACTGGTTGACACAAATTTCTTGTATCTTTCAGTCTATCAGTGCAATTACATGGAGGTGAAATGCACACAGAGGAGATCCACTGCAATTTCTATTAGATGAAATTGTTCTCCTAATTTCAGAGTATTAGCAAACAATAGTTTCCATTCACTTTAACTTGTAGTATTCAAATCTGATCTATATGAATGAAGCTATAATAGTCTCAGTGTGGCTCATATACACTAGAGGTGTCACTCAATACAACCTTCCTATGTATATGCCACTAAGCTGCATTAAAACTCAACAAACTCCCCAGTCTCACTAAATAAACAGACCTGTTCCCAAGGAGGTTGATGTGTCCAGTATCTCCAACAAGACAAATATCTGCTAGCCTCCATCAGCTTTTCATAGTAAAAAGGAATATTACTTTCCATTAATGTGAAAAAAGCTCCAGCTGTTATAGTTGTTCAAAAGAAAGACGAACCATGGTTGAGATTCTTGTTTGTAAAATGATAGAAAGGTCATGGTAGTTGCCATGACAGCCACAGCTAATTGCTCTTATATGAGAAAGTCTGCGAGCGGATGGCCAAGGCTGAGGATGCAGACAGGAAGGACAACAAAGGATTTTGGTATCCCTTAGTGCACCCAGAAAATATTTTTCAGACTGTATTTGTAAGGGTTTTTGTTCAGATTCTTTTGAACATTTTCATTTTGCTGCACATCCATTTATTCCAGTTTCACGTGAATGAGATTTTGAGGCTGGTATTATATTGGATATGACCGAAAATACTGATAAACACCTCATAATAACACTCTCACTAATTCAAGTTTGGCGAGGTAATTACTGGACATTGTTTTAATCTGCCTCACAGAGGGCAGATGAGGGAGCTACTATTCTCATATTGTAGAGAAACTAGGCACTCACTAATAAAGAACAGCTTGAGCAGAGCCTTCAATCTGTGACGCTGACAACGCAGCCAAAGACCCCAATAGTTGCCAGCTCTGCTGTTGTGTCCTGTCGACAAAGTAAGTCAGTAAATCTGTCAGCATTACTAAGAAAAGTAGAGGGTCTTTTCGGCTAAATCAGGCAGACAAAAAGCCATGTAGTCCCAGCTATGAATCAGAGGACATAATGTAAGAAACTGCCTCAACAAACACACTCACTCACACACACACACAGATTCATGTATTCACTAGTGCATATTCGAACATACTGTATGCACTGATGTAGTCAAGGGCACCCAGACAAAAGCCACTGAAACACAAGCACCCACACACCCACCTTCTATTTTGCTGTTCTTAAGCAAACAGCCTTAGGCACAGTGAATGAGCACGTCAGCGGTGTGGGTTGACATTCTGTCACACAAAGAGTGTGTATGGAGACAGATGCCTCCTCGGCCTCCTCCTGGCCATTTACCTAACACACAAACACAGCCTCAAACATCCTTGTTCGGCATATATGAATTAAATATAGAGATTTTAAATTCAGGGAAGCCTGAGAATCTTTATTTCTGTCAACTTTGACATTAAAAGAGGAAACTGGGTGAAGATACATAAAGAGAAAACATACCTTCAAAGGGTATGCAAAACTAGGCTACGTCTGGAGGAGTTGATTTTCATTACAGTGAAGGGAGAAGAAGAGTACTGTGCCCTGCACCCAGATAGACAGGTATATCTGTGATTGGGTGAGGAGGCAGGCAGGCAAACAGGCAGGGAGGCGACGTGCCAGGGTTTTCCCCACAGCCAGAGACACTCTAATTAAGGAGCACAGTGGGGAGAGGGGGCGAGAACAACAGCTCTGCATTGTCACATAATGATTTTCTTATCATCTCTAGTACAGGAAACACTGCACATCTCTCGCCTGATGGGTATGTGTGTCTGTGTGTTTCATGGGAGCCCCTCCTGAGCACCCGTCTAGTCACACCCAGAAACATGCAATCAACAAAGTCTTGGTGCTATTTTCAGTGCCTGACAGGGAAATATTCATGTTGTCCTGCCACAACACTGTACAGCTGTGTTTGATGGAAATGAATGTAAGCAGCTACAGATGAATCCATTTTAATCCATACACAGAGCTTATTTTCACTCTGTCATCAATCCAGTAGGTTTGTCAATGTATGTTTAATCCACCCACAATATTGCTGTGCACAACCATTAATACATATTTATAGCTGTTTTAAATTTCTGTAATTCTTTGCCCTTATTCCCAGATGTCCAGATGGACACTGACAGGGAAGGGAAATACCTGCAGAGAGGGACAAAGAGTCACTGAATTTTAATAGTGTATGCCATTTTATTTCACTTTATCCAGGAATATAATTTGCATTTAAACAATAATGCCTGAAGAAATAGTCAGGGTTTTTTTTTTTAGACACTTCTCAGCCTTTCACATGGTAAATTTGATGTTCAAATGTAGGTTACATTCATTGAACTGAAAGTGAATTTTGAAAAGTTAATTTATCTGTTGTTTTCACTGTATATTGTATATGTTCAATTTCCCTTTGCCTGCATCACAAACTGCTAAATGACTTAGAAAGAAAATCTTCCTGATATGTTAAAAATAAATAAAATAATAAAAAAAATATATATATATATATATATATGTAAATTGATAAAATTACAAAAAAAACCCAAAAAACAGTGCATACATGTAATGATATGTCTGTGAAGTTACAACGGGTGATGCTTTTCATTTGCACAGCAGAAGGAAGAAAGTGGCAAATAAAGACTGTTCATACTAAATGATAATGGTTCAAAAGAGAAAAGCTGATGATGAGAAATGGCTGGATCGGAATGATGAATTATGGGAGAAAATGCAAGAAGGGGGAGGTGAGAGCATTTGTACATTTGACCAGATGGGTCCTGGTCTGCTTTGAGAGAGCAGCAGATGCCCTGACATCCTAGGCCATAGAAATGCCCCGAGCCGCTTAACACCAGAGCACTGAGGAGAATGAGCCCAATAACTCCACCCAGTCACATGTGCACGTTTCCTGATAGAAATATAGGTTAAAGGTATTTTTTCCATCATGTAACTCTATGCTGTTCACACTGAGAAAGAGATAAGGCTGGATATGGTTCATATTCAGTTGTATCTGGAGAGCTCAGAAAACCAAAAGTATTTGTGTCATGCTTTGCTGCCTCTAAATACATCTGAGACAGTATAATGCTTTTCATTACTCTTGGAAACTCTGTTCGCATTGTTTTCAGGTTAATTTCAAATAGCAATGACTATTATGACACTTGTTAGACATGTAACACGAGTACAGACATGCAACCTTTTAATTTGACTCTGTCTGTCTGTGGATGTAATTGCCACTTCTTTGACAATAGTTGCATTGCAATCGAACACCCACAGACGACCAGATCACTGTGGTCAAACACAGGGCAACATCCTTTCTGTTCATCGTACATACAGCGAATCCTGCTGCTGCTAAAGCTGCCCCAGGCACCATAGAAACACATGACTCATCATCTACAGCAGATTCTCTGCTCCTCTCACTGACTTTGGGCAATGAGATTTGGGAGGTGCTGCAGGATGGTGGGTTTGTGTTGATGTTACAGCTGCATACCAAGCAGACGCCATCACACAGTCCTCTTTGAGGTGAGCATTACCCTCTAGTGGACCAGAGGGGTAAAATGCAAGATGAAAATGCATCAAGAGCTCAGTAAATGGGGGTGAACTGGTGAATTTGGTCAATTTTATTTGACTCTTCTATAAACAATCTATGTTACCTGATGAATATGCTTTTTGCACAGCCTACATTTTCATGGCAAAGGAAAACACTTAATAATAATATTTTCATTTAAAGATGTTAATTTCCTAAAACAGTGAGATGATTTTTCAACAAAGGTTACACATACCTGAGTGTGTATTAGTTGGTACTGTGTGTGTGTGTGTTTAATCAACTCAAAATAAAACACAATGCCCTTGTTTGTCTTATAGCATGTATATATACTATAGTCTAATTAAAGGCTTTGGTTAAATAAATGAGTAGAAATATCAAATCATAATAACCTACAATGTCAAAGCAGGCATCCAACATTGGCAATAGTAACGTAGGCAGAGTCAATAACAGTGTCAACTGGAACTATACAATGGCAAAGATATGTTGGTACACAAGTTACAAACAGAAAGTGAAGACCGCTTTTACCAACAGTTCTGCATTTGAGAAAGATAGAGGTTATATCATTGAAATATTATCTGATGATCACTAGTTTACCCTACCACAATGCTTACTGTGTGCACTGTGTTTAAAAGTAATTATTTGCATAGTCAGTTGAAAGTAACCATTTAATATCTTTGGGAAAAGTCACAAATCTTCATGTCTCATATCTATTCATTCTACTTCAACATTTTGCAGAAAAAAACATCTTAAAGTGTCAGTGATCCCTGTTTGATTACTGCAAAAAGTGCAGACTTGAAATAAGGAACTTTAGTACAATACACAGTATTAAAGCTATATGAAGGATGTGTTCACCCATTAGTCATCCTCTGTCACTCCTTTAAGACGAAGCTCCTCTTGAACCCTGAACAAATATGCTGGATCCGGATATCCAAAACTGAAAGGAAGAAACACAAGCAATCAGCAAATGTTGTAACTCTGAAACAAGAAACACAAAAGGTGCTGCAGCATGAAAACTTACAGAATTTCCTACTCACAAAAAGCACTAGTAAATATATAAAACTGGGACTTAAAATATTTTTGCCAGACAGCAACAGTATGCTGCACAACACAGCAGCCATGTCAGCTTGGGTGGCAATGTCAGTCTGTCAGTCTGGCAGTTGGTCCAAACTAAAATATCTCAACAACTACTGGATGATTTGTTATGGCATTTTGCACAGGTATCCATAGTGCCCACAAGATGAATCCCATCACATCGGAGATCCCCTGACCTTTCCTGTAGCGCAAACAGTACGTCAAAGTTTGCTCTTGTCCAATGAAGTATCTCAACATCAACCAGATGGGTTAGCACAAATTTGTGCACAGACACACAGGAATGATATTTAATTAGAGGAGCATAACATGAAACTGTGTGCTACAAATGCTATTAGTGTCTGTATTCCCTGCTCCCTCATGGGTCAAAGAAGTGATTCTCCTACAGCAATATTGCACATACCACTGTTGACCACCTCCCATGTTGGTCTTGTGGTGAATGTCATTCCAGGTGATGACGTTGTTGAGGCCTGTGGTGGCAGATTGTCCAATAGTGAAGACAAGTCTCCTGTCGAAAGCTTTCCTCAGCAGCTTCAGTACCTTCTCTCCCTCCTCGCAGGCTGGCAGGTAGGCAGTACGAGAGGTGCCGCTGTACCTCACTCCAGGGTTAGGGTGCTCAGGCTGTGATATGGGACACAACAGCATATTCTGTTTGTAATATACTCAGAGATGACAATCCTCATTTTAGGTACCATGCTACACATACACAAACGCACACATTTAATCACACATTTAGTTGATGGACAAAAAAAACACTAAACATTATCTGGATCCATCTTCTCTGATGAAGATTTTCTGCTTTTGTCGGATCATTGTAAACTTAACATCTTTGAGTTTGGAGTCACTGATTGTACCAAACAAGACATTTGCAGACATCCCCATGGACTATGATAAATATTTTTAATAGCCTGAAATATTATTGATTAATCAAAACAATTAATCATTAAAAATAGTCAATATTATTACTGCTCAGGTTAAGAATGATAGGCTTGAGCCCATCTCAAGTGTCTAGTTGTTGATCTTTTTGTCAGTATGTGTTGTTGGATTTTTAAATGATAAGAAATAAATCATCTGCAGCAAGCAATTGAAACAAGCCTCTCTTCAAATGTTAATGCATTGAAAAACTTTTTTTTTGTGTCTATTTAGGGATTTTAGGAGGATAGAAGTACTCAGTTATCTTATGGATCTAAAAAAAGCAGGGACAGAGGCACATTTCATTCATTGTTTATTTATTTTCACTTCCAGCTTCTCATAACAACCCTTCATTAAAACATTAGAATTTGTATAGACCAAATGTGGGTGTTAATAATAATAATAATAATAATAATAATAATAATAAAATAGCCGACATAACTGTTTCAAAGACTATTGCTGTCACTTTGAGAGGGAGGCATATACTGAGCTGTGTGCAAACAATAAAGCACATCTGTCCTCCTCCAGCTCTACGATGTTTCTATGGCAACAGATGGATACGCCTCTGAAATCACCTGTACAAGCTCATTTATATGTTTTACAACAGAGGTGGCTTTATGACTGCAGGCTGAAGCTAAGGAGGAAGCAGGTGGGAGATGGTTGGGTGGCGCCTAACTGTTACTGTTATGACACCTAAGAGGCTGCCCAACTGTATTTAAGCCAATAACGCTCCCTGGTGGACAAATGTAATGTTAAAAGTAGCTGAAAGATGGTGCCACAGTGTATTGACGCGAGCTCTGTGTATGTTTGTATGTGTGTGTGTTTGTGTGTGTGTNTGTGTGTGTGTGTGTGTGTGTGTGTGTGTGTGTGTGTGTGTGTGTGTGTGTGTGTGTCTCTGTGTGTGTGTGTGCTCCACAGTCAGCCTCACCCCTTGAATCCCTGCTGGGAAGCTGTACTGTATGATGATACATCCGCAGTGCTCGAAGCCGGGGAGGCACTGCCAGTTGCGGGTCACCGTCATCGTCCCCTCCGGCTGGGTCCCCGTGTACACCCCGTGGTAGGTGTTGCATATCGGACACGCGGGTTTAAACCTGAAAACCGAGTCGATGCACTGAGAGCAAAAAGAGTGAAGGCACTTTAGCACCTTCTTCTCCTGGATCCTGTCCAAGCAAATAGCGCAGTCTTCTGTGCTAATAGGAGCCACATTAGACTGACTATATTTGGTGTTTTGCATTATTTCCCGGAGTTAGTGTGAGGTTAAAAAAAAAAAAAAAAGAAGGGAAAAAAGTAGGAGACTACCGGGGTTTCTCCGTCGATATGCCTTTTCTTTTGCCTTCTTAAACTGAACTAACCCCCGACAGTTTGCCTGCCCCAACCAGGTGCACCAGCTACGCCCTAACTCACCCCGAGCCCCCGACCAGGTCCGGCCCGGCTCTCAGGATCCGGGAAGCAGCGTTTTAAAGGGACGGAGACTGTCTGAAGGAAGCCCTGACGTCGACACAAGAGGCCCGGTCATTTCCTGTGGGTGTGACCCGGCGGCTGTGCTCGAGGAAGTGGAGCAGACGATCACCCGTGATTGGTTTGATTTTGATGCTGATGAATAGAAAAGTTTTTATTCATAGACTGACTGACATTAAAGGCACAGTCCATGAAAGAAGAGCACATAAAGGGCTGCTCCCCGTAGTACATTTCCACTACTGCACTTAAATCATTTTCATTACTCTTACTTACACTCCACTAAATGGGGCCAGTACTTTTTACTCCACTATTCACCCAACAGCTGGTATATTAGTTTGCAGATCAGGATATTTAAAAAGTCCTAATGAGCATCTGAAGTACAAGCACAACAGCACATCGATGAGTGGAATGAACGCCACTATATCCAGCCGTATCATTAAACTCCCACTTCCATGTTAATGCATCAGTAGACCTAATAATCCAATAGTATAACATAACATGGGCAGAGGTCATTTTGCCGGCATTGTGCACATTTGTAGCTTTAAAACATACAGTAAAACATTGAGTACATTTTCCTTCTATATAATATTTACTTTCTGAAGACTTTGAATGCGATGTCTGCCTTTTACTGTCTATTATTTTCTACTTTGTAATCTTGCTACTGTTGCCTAAGTAAACTGTATACTTCTTCCACCACTTGTTGACCCATGTTGAAACTCAAACCCATGCGATATTGCAATCTGCCTGCAAGATTCTTTAAATACACAAACTAACCCCAGACAGTCAAGCTCATCTAATATCGCTAAATACTGCTAAAATTTTGTGTACATCAGGAATTGTAGTGATTGCTCTGATGATCTGTGATCATTAGCCAGTAAGTTACAGTTACTACTCAGTTAAAGTCATAATGTTGAAAAGGGTCAAGAGGTGTTCATACCAATAATTCATCTTTGACTATGTGATTCTCTTTTGAGTTACATCTCTCTACATAAGAAATATTTCTGAGAGATTGCTGTATAAAGATGAGGTTCACTTACAATCTAAAATGAAAAGCCTAGTGGTGTTTCATAACTGAAGGCTACTTAGCAATTAATTCCTTTAGAAAAGTCATACTTTGCCAAAAACACTCTAATTCTTCAATCAGCCAAGTACTGACAGTAAAAATATTCATCCACAACTGACACTGCTTCTTAAACTTGAAATGCACAGGTAGCAGTGATAATGTATTAGCCTCTCTTAGTCTCTGAGTAATTCATTCATTTATAAGTTATGATCCTTCATTTTCAATAGTGTGCAACTCCAAAGTGAGATTTATGGCAGCAAATGATATCTTATATTTTTTAAAGCTTATTTTTGGACATTCTTTCCTTTAACTGATGTTAGGAGGGGCAGGGAATGTGTGAGTGTGTGAGGGGGTGAAATGCAACAAAGGTGCTAAGCAACATTTCAAAACAGCTCCTTCGAGTTCAGTGTCTCATGTTACAAGAATCTGTAATGCTACATGGTATCAGTGTAGATCAAATCTTGATTTGAGGCGACAACCTGAACTCATTCCAAATGGACACTTTCCAAATGGACACAACTTTGATATTCAGTTGCTGACAATGCACCTAGTTTATTTGGGACCTACACTGAATATCCAACACAAACCCAAACATAACTTTTTATTCAAGTATTAAAATGTAAAGCACATTATTCTGAATATCAACAAAGTACGAATCAACACAATTAGAAAATCAAAACTTTTCTTCAACAATCAATTTGTAATATGTGTAATCTCTCTACTGTCCATTCTCCTGGCTCCTCCTCAGTCATGTTATGCATAGAAATGTTTGCACAGTAGCTTTAGTAAACTACAATCCTGTGTCCCAGAAATATTTCAGTTGGTCCCGTAACTAAAATACAAAGGGGATGGAAACATAATAAAAGGGTATTCAATTTATGGATCTGACCAATCAAATTAATGACAAATTTAGCCATTAGCCAAGCAGGTTACTGTACTTAACAAAGCACTTTCACACATACAGCTTTATCTGTCTGAGGGTTTTTTTTTCAGCATTTGGACTACAAGAATGTTTATGATGGAGATGCTAATTTAATACACATTAGTATACATATTTTCATGAACTGTGTAGTATTTGTACTCAAAGCCAGATAGTATAGCTACAAACAAAATGCTGCTTACCTATCAAATAACACCAAAATATGCCCAAACTGCTTACCATTCATTAGTAACGTCATGCTTGATATATTTTTTTTTTTTTATCAAAAGTGAATATAAGAAAGGCACAACAAAATCAGTATCCCACCCACCTTAAATCAGATCAGTTGTTCCCGCAACATTTTCTTTTGATATACTTCCACTGTGTATTGTAGATTATCTATTCAGATAAACAAATTTACTACAGGTACCTCATTTCAAATGAGAACATTAGCAGGCAAATCTCCCAGTTTGATAGGGACAGAGGCATAGATATTTAAAGAGCTTTTGTGCCTTTGATTTGGTTTAAGTGGTCTATATGCCCTTTACATTTGACATCGTCTTAAATCTGGTAATTAGATGAGCACATTACTAACAACTGAGGTAACGGGCTCAACACCTGGGAGACATCTTGAAATAACAGGAGTGACAGATGGCGAAAAAATAACCCAGGTGGAAGTCCTGATGTATGTAATAAAAGGTGCTGCAATGAGACATTTAACATTCTTCCCGTTTAGGTGAAGATGGAGGGGGGAAAATGAAGATCCCATGCAAACAAAGAGTTCTTAGCAACTGACATCAACTTGTAGTCACCAAGCTAACAGCTGATGGCTGCATGAGCCTGCTTGCCCCGAGCACTCTTCCACACAGAGGAAGCAAAAACCATGACTCCTACTTCACAGAAAAACAAACTGCCTTACCAAAGTGCCTGTGAGTGCTTTAGATTGCAATTACTTCAAAAAATGAATTATTTCTATTCAAACAGTGCTATTTTGCCATATAATCCTTACGACAAGTAATTAGTAGCAGTCAAATTAGAGACTTACTCAACAAACATTTCTCGGGAGATAAAAACAAGAATGTGTGCTTATAAGAAACAAAGGAATCCCCCAGATAGAAATAAACATTAATATAACATAAACTGCCTTTATAACATTAAACTTAGAGTTCCTAAATTATATATAAGTACCATGAATTCCAACAGCCCACAATGCTCTTAAATAAGTGCATCAGATATCGGTCCTATTGCCAAATGCGACAGGTAGAGGATTGTGTAATACAAGAATGCACTGCACTCAAAGTATTTTCTTCCATGTGTAGCACTGGGTTAAGCTTAACTCTGGAGAAAAATGAACAAACAGTGGAATAGCTAGTGGAGTGATGTGGGCTCTGCTGCAGCATTAGACGCGTGTCTGCTGAGGGCCATGTCTTCAGCTATCCTTCAAGGGACGGGCAGTCTCAGAGCAAAACCTGGAGCCGAGTCATGTCCACCGCAAGGACAAAGACACTCGGAAAGTCTTACAAAGTTCTGGAAGAGTCTGTCACTTTGTGTTGTCAGTCTGCCGTGATGCCTTTCTCTCTGAGCTCCTCTGTCACTCGTACCAGGTAAGTGGGGTCTGGGTAGCCAAAACTGTCAGGAGAAATAAAAAAGCCATCACTGCATCTGTATGAGCTCAGGCAGCAATAGTGCCATCTTGCCAAGGACATCAACTGATAGCATTTCCTTGTCAGGAACTTCAATTACATCTGTCAGTCATTACTGAATCCTTTTTTCAGCTACTGCACCCATTAGAGAAGTTGTTGAGACCAGTGCCAAATCAAATCTCCATGGGCATTTGTCTCCAACTAAAAGTCCATACATACCAGCGGGGCCCGCCCCATATTGAGGTCTTGTGGTGAATGTCATTCCAGGTGATGACATTTTGCATGCCCGTAGTCATGGAGGTACCGATGGTGAAGATAAGGCGCTGTTCGAAGGCCCGGCGCAGCAGGCCCAGCACACGGTTCCCCTCAGGGCTGTCAGGGAGGTAGGCCACACGGTCTGTTCCTGGGTACCGAACACCCGGGTTTGGGTGTTCTGGCTGTTGGCAATAAATAGGAGGATAAGGGTAGCAACAAAACCATTTTAAAGGGGCATGAATGATTTTAAATTGTTTGTCTGATGGGGTCATGGACCTTTTATTGTTGTGTACTGTTAACTATGTTTGCTATGTGTTTTGTGAGTAGTATGTTTTATATTATATATAATATATACATATATATTGTTATATGTTTTTATGAAGTGGGTTTTATGCCTTTTACAGAGTTTATCATGCTCTCAGTGAGGAGGAAATTCCAAAAGATTTAGAAACTAAAACCCTATTGGATTTTTCTCAAATTTATAACAGAAAATGTGCAATCAAACTGGGGGTTTGAAATATATTCGCATTTACCAGGCAGCATCTAAAGAAAAAGTACTATTGGCCCAATGAAACAGCAATGGGATATTGCCTTGCTTCCTTGAAGGCACAATGTTTAAATTTATATAATCTACACATACATATAATCTGAGCTAATTTTACCAATGTAGGTACATTTTATTTCATATTACACATACGCACAAGTATTAGTTTTTAAATTCATCATTGCAGTTGTACGATTTGACAGGACCACTGCCAAACAACTGTGAGCTGAATTTCATGACACCCATAGAAGATTATCAAAAGTCCAGTAACACTTGAGCGCCACCTGTATCTGCACATGCTCTTGGTCTACTCACCGCCTGTAGGCCAGGAGGGAAGCTGTAGATGATGCAGATACACCCATAGCCTTCATGGCCAGGAATCTCCAGATCAGGATCTCTCTCTACAATCATTGTACCATTGGCAGGCTGGTTTCCAATCAACTGGCCATACACTAGCCGACACACAGGGCACGCTTTCTTCACCTTAAAGGCTTGATCCAGGCAGGAGTGACAGAATGAATGGCCGCACCTCTCCAGGGTAGTCTTCGCCACTATGTCGCCCATGCAGATTGAACATGTATTGTTGTCCTCTACTTCACTGTGGGAAGCCAAGCTGGAGTCCATGTCCTTCCTCTGTGCCTCTTCGTGAAGCATGGCGCAAGCCTCCTCATCAGCAGGCTTCCTGAACCTCTGCTGCTGTCTCTGAGAGCGGCGGGGCTGGGGAGGTGGAGGCTGGAGGAGGCTCCCCTCACCGTTCGGCTCCAAGACTCCCACACAGGGCAGCAGAACCCTCTTCCTCTTGTTTCCACCCTCCTGTTTGCTCATTTCTTTGCGGGCACAGCGGCATAAGTCAATGAAGGCTTTTCGTGTCTCACTGGAGATGGGTCCATCCATCACCCCAGCTCCAGCGGTCCTGAAGCCCTCCACCGGCTGCAGCCTCACGGCACAGCAGCCCCCCCTCTCTCCTCGTCTGATGATACCAGCGCTCATCCCCTGTTTGTGCTGGAAGTCAATGAGCCAGGGCCGCCCAGCTGCAGCCAGGTAATCCCACACTGCCTGTGAAACCAGCACCTCATCACTGCCCTGGCCAGCACGCACACTCATCTCATCAGAGGAAACTGCACAAAGAAACACACAAAAGTCATCAGCATGTTATTGTTTTGACACATGCATTCAAATAAGCACATTTTACACTTGTGTGAACATAAATGCAGTTACAGAAGTTGTCCCCTCAAGGAAGATGCACTGGCCAACATTGCTACTTTCAAATGCATTATGGGAAGAGATGCTATCCAACCTAGACATGGCAACATGAGTGCCTGTGGTGACTTTACTTTCATTTTCACATAGCCCGACAGATCAGGCAATGGAAATACAAGGCTAATGACGCCTGTTTTAGTATTTCAGTTGTTTTCTCAGGAGCGTAACTCTGCATGAGGAAGTACATCTAATCTATCCATCCATACACGGTCAATTATTTGCAGTGGCTGCAGCGCACGCACACAAACACACGCACACACACACACACACACACACACACACACAACAGGCAGTAACGCGGCATATCAGCTGTTGAGAAATTCAGACTGTAAACAAAAGAAACTAAGCCCCGTCACACGCGGAAAACATGAAAGCCCAGTGCCAGGCACATGCAGACACTTTTTAATTTTTTTTTTTATTTTCTAGGTTGAAAGGTTACCTTGCGATCCCATAAATCCCCTCAATTGCGAATAAAGCGTCCTGTTGAACAGAGAAAAGAGAGGAAGAAAACTGAAGGGCTGGAACAAACGTTATCACAGCTGCTCGGCGGCGATCGGACTGAGCCATGCTCAGCGGCGGCGGCAGCAAAAGCGAAATTCAGCGATTTCGCCACATTAGCTTTCGATACATTTGATGTCAACATAAAGCTGAGTGCCCTCCCCCCCCCACCCTCCGGATCACTTGGATAGGGTACCTCACCCTTTGCCGTAGCTCGTCGCTGCCTGTCAGGGAGGTTTCTCGCTGGATTAAAGAGCACCGAGCTCCATCGGAGGAGGCCTTTATTTCTGACGTGTTGCTGCAGTTTACCCGCGGATAATCAGCCTTTTGCAGTCAAGACATGATATCCAGACAATACTCCGGGCTCATATCGCCTCAGGTTTCCAGCAGCCCTTCCCCGGCCCGGGGACCTGCCATCCAAATCCTGCACCTCGTTCCCAGTCTCGCCCGTGTTTGCTTTCCTCGTACGTCCTTGGGCTAAGCGGCGCAACACAGAGTCAAAAGCATTTGTAGTTCCTTCTCTGGCTCCGGCCGCGCCAGCTCTGTGGCAGCGTCCTCCGGGCAGATGGACGCGCTCTTCCCTCTCACTTTGTGTCTGTGTCTCCGCGCTCAGACCCGTGTCCTCCCTGTTGACGCCTGCACGGGAACAAACATTGCCATCATCAATAAGGATGCTGGGACCTACGAGAAAATGTGACCAGGAAGTTCGTCACTGCGCTGACACGATTGGCTGACAAATGGTGGTTTGTGTGTGTTTTCGTGCCGAGTGAATCACACCTTTTGTCGTGATTAACAGTTTTAATGATCACGCAGTGCTCGACACACACAAGTGCACACATGAGTCCATCCTACTCGCAGTCGAGGGAATACCCACTCATTCACTTATAATGCAAATGAAGCTGTCAGTCAGAAGATACTGACTTACTGAGCAGCAGTGGGGTAATTGTTGAGGCTTTGTGTGTTTTTTCAACACCAATATATCAATATAATAACAATAATGATTATTGTTATTAATATTATTATTATTATTACAAACACAGCAATTTTCAGCCTTTATTGTCTTTTTATTGTCAAGTTCCCATTCACTGAGTCAAAGTCCTTGAGTTTTATGAGTCTTATGTTACAGTAGCCTATTAATCTGGCTATCAATTTGTATCAATATACCAAATTATTACGGCCCATTACAAAAGGTCAGAAACCTTATCTCCAACTTAATGTAATTAGTTCTCGAGTCTGCTTTGAAACAGTAGTCCTGAAAATCAGCCCCGACTCTTGGTTTTTAGTTCAGTTTCTATTCTAGGAATACTAGATTTCATTCTAGTTGATTATCATTTACACGTTTGTGCATATGTCTCAAGCCTCGAGGACTGTAATTAAGTTTTTTTTTTTTTTTTTTTAGTATCTGTTCTTTACTTGAGTATTAATTTTGGAAACATATGACTTTTACTCCACTAGGAAAGCTTGTACATTTGACTCCACTACACTTCTATGAAGTGCTCATTACTTTGAGGATTTTTTCATTACTGATCAATTTCCTGATCACTGAGTCCATAAAATGTCAGTCCCTCTGCCCACTCCAAATTTCATGATTCTAATCTTAAAATTGACAAATTTATTTGACTAAACATGAAAAGCATTTGGTTTATGAATGAATTCTCAGGCAAAGAGGATATTGATGTATTTTTGATCCAGGTTGTTGTTCTGGTGCTCTCATCTCCTAAAGCTGATAATTGAGAGTTGTCCCCATAAGAGAACTGCACTTACAAGTTCAACTTCCTTATTTAGAAAGTCATTTCTCTAATATGATAGGAATGCAGCTGAGGTTTCTCAATCAACCAGCACTGTCTACACCATTTTCACACAGCCTTTGGAAATGAACAGATTATACCGATGATACTAGGAAATTAGGATGGAAGCAAATTCATTTGATAAGGCTGTCCAAATAAAGTACTCTACCATCCTGTTGCTTTTAACTAACACAAGGCTGTTAAGTTACTTAACACAAGGCTGTAGACTACCTAATGTTCAAGTGAAACTTAGCTAGTTTCTCTATCATAGTGACTTCATATGACAAGAGGCATTTTCATGACATTTTCCCTTCTAAAACTGATTCACAGATATGCTGGTGCAATATACTGTGCTATATTGCTATATATTCCAACACTTTCAACACCTATTAATTAATAATAACAAGATTTTCCAATATTACTCTCAGTAATGGGTTAGTCATCATTAAGCCTGTAGAAATCATTGATTTGTTATGATTGTGTTTCGAAGTTTCAATAGAAAAAGAAGTGGAGGGGTTGATGTTTCCTTTCTCTTTTTCCTTTAAAAACATGGTTGACTCAAAGGCATGAGAAAAGTTAGAAGTCCCTCTCTAATCTGTGAAAGCACAACAGCAAGGCTTTCACTGAAACCATGGTATAATCTCTTTCCCTTTCTATTTTGGTTTTTGGTTAGATTTAGGATTTGCTGATGTGACAGTTGGCCCTTGCTGTCAGAGCCCAAAGACTTTGGATCACCCTGCGTGAAGAGCTTACATCAGCAACATTACACAATACACTTCACATCACTTCCTAACAAACATTTTCTTTATTTCTTTACAACAGTCACATAGTTATTGAGCTTTCTGCTGCTTCCTCATTTAAACTCCTCAGCTAACCTCTGTTGATATCTAATATCTGTTGGTCTTACTCATTGAAAAATTATATTTAAATTACTATCAGACTGCAGAGGTGCTTGAGACATTTTCATTTTT
The DNA here is from genome assembly GCA_038496675.1 of Rachycentron canadum. Lineage (NCBI taxonomy): Eukaryota > Metazoa > Chordata > Actinopteri > Carangiformes > Rachycentridae > Rachycentron > Rachycentron canadum. The sequence goes on from CM076651.1 coordinate 14,393,745, forward strand.
ATAGCAGCAAAACAAAAGCATATTTGTTTATGTTGTATAAGTGAGTTGAACCCTTTCCTGGCCTGCTCTCCTTCAATGCAGAGCAGTTTAACAGATATTTTTCCCCCATACAAGGTTATATGCATTAATTTAATATTAACACATCCTTGATCATATATTTAACAGCAAACTTCTTATGCTCATTTCTATGTAGCCATACACAGAGGGGAATTTGAGCCTAAAACAATTTACATTGCTATTATACTGATGCAGGACAATAAAGCCCAAATACTCCTACACAGACAACTCCTCTCTACACTGGAGATCAAAGCGTTAGGACATGCAATGTTGTTATCATTTGAAGCTTGTGGAAACTAAGGCTGTGGGCTTGATTTTTTCACCGGATATTGCATTAAACAAGTTACATAAATGTAGGACATCCAGCAGGGAATCAGAAACTGAAGTCATCTCAGTAAAGCTCCCATGGCTGCAGTCATAGTGTCTAAGGGGTTGTTCCATTATTTATTGCATATGGAGCTGCTCCAGGATCTGTGTCTGGCTGACATCATCACAGCCATGTGTCTCTACTATTTAAAGGAGAGACGTCATATATTAAACATTAACAAGTGTTTCAAAGTATTGAACTTTAACCTCACCTGAAAAAAATTTGATTCTATGTTCAGGTAGTTTTTCTTTCTTAAAAATGGTTTGGACGAATGAGGGTGCAGTAAAGCCTGAGCACCCCCCCCCTGTCAATTATAACTTGGCATATATTAGTGATGAGTAAATTATTTTACATTTGTCTAAGAATTTTTCTTTTGAGAGGTAAATATATTATTTTAGATTACAACTGCTAAACTTTGCAACGATTGCAAGCATGTAAATACATTTTTAACATTTTATAAACATACGTAGATGTGTATTGCCTTATATTACAATTTTATAGGAATTAATGTGGTCCAATCTTACAGTTATGACATCTGAAACAACATCATACTAATCCTATAGCATAGTTTCAACAACATGTTTGACCAATGGCATCATTACATTTGTTGTACATTCAGGCCAGTAGGCAAACATAGTCAATTGGACTGCACTGAAGAAGGAAATTAGGTTCATAATAATGCACAGAAATATGATTTACTGTCTGCCACTGAGACCAGTAAAAAAAAAAAAAAAATCAGCAGCACAGTAAGCTCTTGTTAATTGCCCATTCAAATCACAACCAGCTGCAGAAAGCTCCTAGAGGTAATTCAGATCTCACTGATGTCTTTCTTTTCTTGACTAATTCATTAGACTAGTTCATTGTAAAGCTTCTGCCTTCATTGGCTTTAAAGGGCAGATGGAATCTTTCAAGGATAATAACCCAATTATATTTGGAGAAACATATATGGGTTGATATACCAGTTTTAAAATGTTGGCTCATTGAAACATATTAATCATCTTGAGTTACTTGCTGCTGGTTTTCTTTGATCTTCAGCAGATCTATAATATCCACAGCTGACATTTACTATAAGGGAATTTAATATATCCACAGACCTTGCTGCTAAATGACCCATATAATGTTATCATTCAAGCAATGTTCGGGTCTTCCACCTTGCCTTTTCCTCTTGACTGGGCTTAATGCCCCCCCAAAAATGGACCACATACTGGGACTGTGTAATTATACTGTGTATTCTAACTACAGCCCTTCATGGGGCTAAGAAACACTCCCCTTTATCAACTACAGGTACGTCCATCCACACACCTGCAGTATGTTGTCCTTCCTTCCCATAAGGCCTGTTACTCTCTTGGCTCACCCCTTGGTCTTGGAAACGCAAATGTCCACCTAAAGGTGACAAAGAAGGGCTGGTTAGCTACAGTCTTTCAACCTCCTGAACTGTCCTCTTCACCAGGCATTTCTAATGTGCTATTCCTTCCACATAGCTCATCCTCTCTAACATCACTCATACCCCACACAAGCAACCTGGCATTGTTATTCTATCCAAGCTTCCTCTGTGTCATCGGTGGCTCAATCCACAGTGAGCATTTCCAACTCATCTGATGCTGCTGCTCTCTCTTTCCCTGCCTCGGTTGTTGTTCCACTTGCTCCATCAGCACCTGCCAAGCCTCAGAGCGGTGTTACTGCCTCTCAACCTATCTCCAATCTCCCGTCCAAACCCAACAACTTGAAGCTGCTCCCAAAGTGAAATCACCTAGAGCTTCCATGTTTGCCTCTAAAGTTATCTGTCATTTTCTGCTAAGTGCTTTGGCCCACATAGAAAACCACAACACCTACACCAGCATGTTCGTCTGACAGCCTCCAGCCCTATAGGGACCTAAAATGATAAGCAGAGCCTCACTCTGATGACTGATAGCAATGCTTAAGAGGCATCTGTTAATAACCCGACTGAGAAGCAAGCTGTGACTGGAGATGCTTTGGCTTCCACCACTACATCTGTTCTCATTTCTGTTGAGAAAATAACCACACGCCAAAGGTCTGTGTCTTATTCATTATCTTCACATGCAGAAATGCCAAAATCAGCAGAAGGATTTTTTAAAAATTTATTTTCATTTTTATTAGTGACCTCCTGTACTCATGCCACCAAATGAGCTTGACGTCTTATTCGTCCTTGGTGTCTTTTAAAGCTCTTCTTAAAACATTATTTTACAGGAAAACATGCAATAGTTATTGTTTCTGGGTTGTATCACAAAAATCTCGCCATTTTACAGTTTTAGCTTCATTTTTATCACCATGCTTATTATTTCATGATCAACGCTCTGTTTTTATTTGCTTTTGTTTTATCAGAAAGTTTTATCTTTATTTGTCTTTATTATATGGCCAACTATAACTAAGTATAAATGATGTAGACCCAAATGATGACCTGGGGCTTTGAGACCCCTGGGCTCTGAGTAGCTCCTGATGTTAATCTGCACTGAAGTTGAGAGGAGACTAGTTTCACAGCTCGGTCAGTTGTGGAATGACACTGCTGGTGGAGCTCGTGCGCCGCTCTGGAACGCAGAGCACGCGCGTTCTAGAACTGTCTGCGACGGTTCGGGCCCGTGCCCACGCTCCGTGCGGGCGGGTAAAACTGCACGTCACGAGAGGACGACGAAAACACGCGATGTTTGGAGCGACACCAATGCATCTGTAATAAACGCCAGAGTTAGTTAACTGTTTCGATTTCAGTGATCATCTTTTAACGGGCGCTACATCTAGGTAACATTGTTATCTATATCGTGGTGCAACGAGGGATTTTAATTGCTAAAGCAGTGAAGATGTAAGTCTTGGAGTTACTATGCACTCGGTAATGGTCGTAGCTAACTAGCTACAAGTCTTAGCGGTAGCGTGGTGTACTGTTGATTAGCCAGCTAACATTAGCTAAACGAGCTAGCACACGAGTTAGCCTCAGCGGGTGTTAAGAGTAAAATATGCAACGCGTCGTTAAATCCTCCCACAGCTAACTTTCATTCAGTCTAACGTTATTTGGCACCAACGAGTCCCGCAAAACTGACGAACACCTCGCTACTTTTATTTATGTGCTTTAGTGCTCAGCTCAGTTATAGTTAGCTAGCAGGCTAATGTCATCCAGCAGGACGAGGAGAGTGTTAGCACTGAAAAAGCATGGTGTCACGATTAGCTTGGAAGATTTCACTTCGCTAACGTAAGCTAACACCAATTTAGACACGCTGGTGACGTTTGTCTGAACACAAACCGTCCTCATCCCGGTCACATATTATCTCTTAACAGTGGTTCACATTCAAATGGCGACACGCTTGACTGTTAATGTAGCATTTGACGAAACCCCTCGGTAGGTTAATGAAACAGTTTCGTCGATGTGTGTGTGTGTGTGTGTGTGTGTGTGTGCTATCTGTAATGTAATGTGAGCACGTCCACCTTTTTGATCGGGCCTTATTATGAGTTTCTGAGAGAACACGTATTGCTTTTAGATAAAGAGGCTCTCGTGCTAATCCGGAATGAATGAGTGAGGCTCTCGTCAACGTGATCCAAACGTGACCTGAGGTGTGCTGCACCCTGTTCACGCGTACCATCGGAGCAGAGTGAGCACCTCTGGCTGTGGAAAAACGATGCACCAAACTAATAGGAATAAACGCGACACTCTCAGTCGTTGAACGGTTACCGTGTCAAATTAGATTGAAGCCTGGATTATGTTGGATTGTTTTAATATTACTTCTCCATCCTTTGTCATTAGGCAGCCAGCAACAGCTAAGTGGTATGACAGACGGGACTCTGTTTTTATAGAGTTCTGCGTGGAGGACAGCAAAGATGTCAAAGTAAATTTCGACCAGTCCAAAATTGATTTCAGGTAAGATGCATTAATAGCAGATTAATTGTAATGTGTTCCTTGTCCTTGGAGCTAACCGATGAAGGTCCAATTTGCCAGAAGCATCTTAAAGATCCCCTCCAGGCATGTCTCTAAGGCATTTGAAAAAAATAAAAAAATGCTCTCAGTAATTAATTTGGTTCTCATTTGTTATTGTTTTTTTCCCACAAAATAAAAAATCCATTATTTAGTTGATTTATTCTCCCAAATTGGAAATACCCAGAGTCTATAAATGTGAAAATATTTATTGTTTTTAACAATTTAGCTGTTCAAGATGTCTCCTCTTTTACTTAAATGCCATTGAGATTTGTGTGTGTACTGGAGTCTCCGCATCACACCAATGTAATATAAATGCAGAGAACCTTTTCCCCTTTTGCAGCTGGATGTGAAAACAGGCTCTCTGGTGTCATATTTTGCACAAACATAACTTTAATGTAACCAAGTAAATTGAGTCATCTAAGAATTGACAAAATATATTTTTTAAAGGGTGGGGGGGTTAGAAGATAAGATGAGCCTTAAGATGCTTTTTGGAGACAGGGACCTAGTCTATGGTATAGTGTATGCACAGAAACCATGGATGTCATCGTTTTCAGTTATTGTTGGCATTTGTAATAGAAATATCGTGACTTCTTTTCATGTCATCTTACAGCTGTCTCAGTGGAACAGATAATATCAAGCACCAGAATACGGTGGAGCTTTTTGGGGAGATCGACCCCAAAGTATGTTTTTCACTTGTAGTCATAGTCGCAGTTCTGTGTTTTGTTCCTTTAAAGCCTTCATCGGACTGTCTTTGTTCCATGCAGGAATCCAAACACAGACGCACTGACAGGTCTGTGTTGTGTTGTTTACGAAAAGCAGAGGCTGGGAAATCGTGGCCACGACTCACCAAAGACAAGACAAAGGTAATTTTCTTTTGTTATAAAGATAATGGAAAACGTGTCAATCCACAGAGACATGTCATTTTTCATGTGTAGATTTTTTGCAAACCAGATACTGTCACTTTAATTGCCATTAGTTTACATATTGATGTAATTTGTGTCTAACTGCTTTGTCCTAGCAGTATGACTAAAAGCTTTACTATTCTTCTATTCTAAGAATAGTATGCCACTTAGATTAACAGCATTAGTAACAAGTAAACAGCATCATGAAAAACATGGAATCAAGTGATTACTCTTCAAATATTGACTTTAAGCCTTGAATCTATCATCTCTTAGTGCAACTGGCTGAGTGTGGATTTCAATAATTGGAAAGACTGGGAAGATGACTCAGATGAGGACTTGTCAAGTTTTGACAAATTCTCAGAGGTAAGCACACTGAAGATGCACAGTACCAGAAGTGTGAAGTATGTCCAGATGCAGATGCTGATGATTGTTGTCTCTTGTGCATTTCTCCAGATGATGAACAGCATGGGAGGGGATGATCTACCTGATTTAGATGGTGCAGATGATGAGGTATTTTGTTTTGATACGTGTAGTATTTTTTTTTCTTTATTTTTGGTTCATATCCTTTATTACAGAGATGGTTATTTTGTTTGAAGACATTGTAATCCAGTCAAATTTAAAAAGTATAGCAGTGTAGGAAGAATTGTAACTAACTGTTTGCTTTGTTTTGCAGCATGACTCTGCAGATAGCGATGATGAAAGTAAGTACTGTTACAAATAACTGTCTTACAATTAGAAATCCCTGGACTATAAATGCCAGGGTGTGAGAAGATGACAACCATAATGCTAGTTGGTGTCAAATGCATACAAAAATTGAATCAGGATCTGTTAACAAAGCTATAAATCTACATAAGAAATGGTTAATTTTTGCCATGAGTCACAAATTGGTTTCTTGGGTATTGTTTTGAATAGGGCAGAAGTTCATCCAAAAAGCTTATGAGACCAAACTTTGTAGTGGTATAATATGATCACATATTGCAGAATTCTTATCGAATGCCTTTAAATGGGTTTTTTTTTTTTGTTGGTTTTCATTTAATTATTATAGGAGATTAAATTTGAATCCAATGCTGCTCACACACATTTTCAATTTTGTCTCTGTTCCAGAAATGCCCGACCTTGAATAGATGAATGCAGAGGCCACCCCAGTAGTAAACAAAGCAAGTTATATGTCGGTTGAAGAGAGAGACTAGGCATGAGTTGGCAGCCCCGTTGGAGAAGAAACCTCATCTCTCTAAGCAGTTTCCAAAGCGAAACCCCTCAAGGGAGTGACAGGGAGTGACTGTTGGATACAGACATGCACAGAGATCCATAGCGACATACAGTGCTGTGCTTTGCTGTTCTGTTCTGCATGGACAATTCTGTTCAAATGAAAATGTTATTGTTCATTGACTAATGGGATGTGCTGATGTCTTACACCTTTTTTCTTTTTTTTTGCAATGTCAGGTTATGTATTGAACATTGTGATTTCTAATGACAAAACAAACTCAGAAATGCCTATTTTCCAAAAAAGTAGTTTTTTTAATGGCAGATTTTTCCCCTTTAATGTTTGTATTGTAAATTGCACTTATGTTTGTTAATTTAAAAAGCAGGAGTTCCGTTTGAAATGGATTTTCCAATCTATGCCAACATCTGCAAATATTTAACAATTCTTTTTTTTAACATTTCAGCATTTAAAATAAACTGATATGCTTGTGCAACTTGCAGCTTGTGTTGAGATTATGGTAGTAGAGTGGAACAATCTTTGCATATAGTTAAACCTTTGCAAAGGTGAGTTTATTTCTCTATGCCAGTATATAACATTGCACATTGTAGCAGGGTACACGATTAATTTTCTTCCATATGCATACTGCAGTGAAAGCAGAAATCCTATGTTGTCTACCATGAGTTTCCAATGTAGTTTAAAACAGCACAGTTTGTTAATCACATAAAATAGATCTATGCTTTAGAGGCTGGTGTGTTTGATTCACATTTGCGTTTGTCTTATGCTGTGGGAGTTTGGGTATAAGTTTCTAATAAACTGTTAAAGACTGTTGAATACACAGCCTTAGTATCGAAGCATTGCTTATTCAATGACATTTAATGTTTAAATTAATTCTGGAAGGATGACTGTTCAATATAGTGGCAATATTTTTTTTAAAGGATCAATGTATAAATGAATAGTCTGTCTTAAAACAACACCAACATCTCCATCTGTACACTAAGAAAATTAGCTCACTAAAGTTGCTTTTCATGTCCATACAGGCCACAGGAAGTTTCTTTTCAAACAATTCCAGTTTAAAAGGTCGGAGACAATCACAAATTCTAGTCTGTCATAAAATGTTTTCTAAAATTAATTTAATTGATATTAATGAAGTTAATATAGTACCTCAACAGTCTGACTTACATAACTCAAGTGGTTATGTTCCAATGTGAGTCTTTCTAAGATGAGATTCCTTCTCTGTTTTTCCTCCCGAAAACTTTGTTTTCTCACTGACCTGCAGTGGACTGATAATACAAAAGCAACTTTGTATTAACAGACTGGAAATTAACCTCTTGATTTGTCAAGCTCTTGACTGTTGAAGTCTCAAATAAGGTTAACCTTTAGCTTAAAAGGATGAACGAGGACCTTAGACTTTGTCCCTCAACTCTTACCCTACCTTAGGGTCATTATGGAAACGAGGAAGAATTACAGCGACTAATGGGTTTATTACCATTGCATTAAGACCAAGGACTATGGTCTTGGAAAAGATGTGAAATGTCACTCTGTAACCACTGCGTAGTGCTACTACCTCACAGCACTGCTCTCACTTCTTTAATATTAAACCGGATATTACAGGGGCTTCCCATTGGCTTTATACTGAGAGTAAATAGGGGAATAGAGACCTGAAATTACTTTACTATTCTGTAAATTTCCAGTGTCAACTATTTGAGATGTCACTGCCTGTAATTTTTTTCAATACAGCAGTTAAAATTTAAAGAGCGATCACAAGTATTTAGCAATGTGATTTATTAATTGAATATAGATTAGCAGCAATAGTAATAAGATAAAGGTGCTAAATCTGTAGTTTCAGAGGTTCTTAGAATAATAGTTGTGTAAATGGATTGTTTTAAATAAGTGGAATTTATCTAAATATATCCTCCTGAGGATATTTGCAGCAGCTCTGAATTTGAACCTCTGTAAAACTATGCTTTAGTAATGTCCCATGTGTTCTGTAGTACATGTTTTGACCACATGTGGTGAGTGCAGGCTAGAGTTTCTACTCCACCGTGAGATGTTTAGGAGCTGCATCATGTTGTGTATGTGTCAGCAGTCTGGACCCAGGGAACAGAAAAATACAATGCAAGCACCTTTTCCACACCCTCCCCTGTAGAACTAAACTGTGGGCTTAAACCCACAAAAGGTGGCTTACCACTGATGAAGGGAGTCATGAGAAGGACATAATACTCATAACAATAGAGATGCTGGCAAACTAATAAACTTTCAGCATCACAACAACAGGATAAATGTTACCTTTTGACGAAAAAGTTATATTTTCTTCAACAACAACCACCACTGTCCATCATATGGTGGTGGTAGAGTCGGTTTACCAAGTTTTCCCTGGATGTGAGATGAAAAAACACCTGCTGCTATGAGATTAATACAAGAGATCATGTTGAATATTTGTAAATAGTAGATATCTTCCAAAGGAACCTACAACCTTTGAGGCATGAAAATGTATGTTTTTTTGTTTTGTTTTTTTGTATTTGTGAATTCTCCTAATGCTGTTCTAACACAGCTCTGGGGTATCTTTGGTGAAGAGGCAAAAACATATATATATGTACAGACTGACTCTGGCCAATGGAAAAGGGAACTCACAGATAAAACAGCGGTACTAGATAAACAGATCATAGAAACCAGCCGAAACTGTTTCTGCCAGCATTTTGTTTCCATGCATAAAGGAGAAAAGCAGTGAGTTCAGCATAATCCTTTCAGAGGGCTGTGACCGTCCCTCTGGCTGCCCTGGTCAGCACGATGCTCCAGTGCAGAAGCTCAATGCCAGGCCCTGCTCTCCCCTCTTCCTCTCCAACCGTGGATTTTCCACCGCTTTATTTGACCTGAGCCTCCAAACCCATCCAGTACACAATGTAAAACTCTGGCCTAATCAGTTCTGCTGCCACAAACCTAATTTGTACCAATCCAGAGCACAAGTGGAGAAATTGAGAAATTGCTCGTGCCTTGGCGATCCCAGCTTCGATTAGATTGAATGTGAACTGTTGATTGCACATTTCAGCAGAGACAGTGAAATGAAGATGGAAATCGGGTAAAAGGTTGAGATTGTAATTGCAATTATGCTGAACATTGTCAACATATCACAAATTATTTGAAAAGAAAAAGTACCACTGCACTCCACTTCCACCAGCACCACAGGTGCAGCCCCCCACATGCCCACTGCTGCACTATTTTCAGGTTTTCAGTCAGCGATGTTATGAATGGGACTTTCTGCCAATTTCTTCGTATTAGTGTTTCAACTTCAACCAACACTAGGTATCTGGCTGAACCACTGAAAAGCTGGAAAACTCCATGTGTAAATGTACCATACTGCTATTGCTACACTAACCAAAATTTGATCTACCTCTCTGCTTGACCTGATCACATTAGGTCAGCCACAAGTCCTACTTCAAAAGCACCTTTTAAAACGAACTGAATTTAGCTGTCAAGCTCTACTTTTATTATTTCTGGGCCTTTTGAAATGACACCTTTTAGCCCAGATTCAGTGTTAGAGTGTTTTCTGCTATGAGCAGACAGAGGAAGGTCATGGCAGGAGAAGGGTTAAATGATTTTGTTTTGATTCGTAGTATTGTGCACTGGCCCCTCCCCTGGGATCAGCAGGGCTACTCTGGACCTGGGGTGTTATAAAAAGGCCTCTGAGCTCCCCCTGCTCTGGTAAAGAGGCTGAATGTCTGCAGGACATGCTTAACGTTTGTCTATCCATGTTCTTCTTCTAACAACCAGCGGGGTTGGCACATAGATGCACAGAGACTGGCGTGTTGCTCCACTCAGGAGCTCTCGATGACAGAAACCAGAAATCAGTAGGCAGAGCAGCAGATTATTCACAGTTACATGTTGAGCATTTTAGGTGTTGTTGCATTTAGCTTTAGAGAAGCAATTTCTGTTTGAGGGCAAATTTTCTGTCATCTGCTTTGTGTTTTTTTGGTCTCATTTAAGTCATTACAGTGGAGAAGCAGCATCTCCTTTAGTTGAATCTACTGTTTTTTTGACTTTTCATCCCTCCATTGCTCAGAGGTTGTTTTTTGACCTTTTGTTACCATGTGGGAGTTCAGATCTATGTCTTTCTGGCGGGCGGTGTTTGCTGAGTTCTATGGCACCATGTTCTTTGTATTCTTTGGGCTGGGGGCAGCCCTCCGCTGGACCACTGGGCCCCATAATGTCCTCCATGTTGCTTTTTGCTTTGGGCTGGCGGCCGCCACCCTGATCCAGTCCATCGGCCATATCAGTGGAGGTCACATCAACCCAGCCGTAACTTTTGCCTACCTGATTGGCTCCCAGATGTCCCTGTTCCGCGCTTTCTTCTACATCATAGCCCAGTGTCTTGGGGCGCTGGCTGGTGCAGCTGTGCTCTATGGGGTCACACCCAGCAACATGAGGGGAAACCTGGCACTCAACACGGTAAGATTACCTGCCAATGATTGGGATTACTTATGTTCATACATGAGCTAATTCAGAAAAAAAACCCCACTGTGTATATGTATGATGAATTCTGCATTACATATACATAACATTTAGTGCATCCAATAAATATAAAGCATTTTATTTTATTTACTCGCAAATTTAATATAAGTCTTTCTTCGCCCTTCCATCTTTCAGCTGCAGCCAGGCATCAGTCTTGGCATGGCCACAACCATGGAGGTCTTCCTCACCCTTCAGCTTGTTGTCTGCATTTTTGCTGTGACTGACGAAAGGCGCAACGGACGCCTGGGCTCTGCTGCCCTTGCCATTGGCTTCTCTGTGCTTATGGGGCACCTTCTTGGGGTATGAGCCAACCTTGGGTCTAGAAATTTGGATCAGCTCATTAGATTCATACAAGGATCTTGATATTATATCACACCATCTATATGTATGTTTCTCTGTCTTTGACTTAGATGTACTACACTGGAGCAGGAATGAACCCTGCCAGGTCCTTCGCCCCAGCTGTCCTGGTCAGGAACTTTGTCAACCACTGGGTAAGATGATCATATCTGTAAATCTAACTGTAGAAACCCTTTTAAACCATAGTAATTTGACATCTTAAGACTCACTGACACATTCTGCACTTCTGTCCTTTTTTTTGTTTAATGGCAGGTGTACTGGGTGGGTCCCATGATTGGTGGCGCCATGGGTGCTCTGCTGTATGACTTTATGCTGTTCCCCCGTATGCGTGGCCTGTCTGAGAGGCTCGCCACACTGAAGGGCACCCGGCCCCCAGAGGCTGAGGGCCAGCAGGAGACCAGGGGAGAACCCATCGAGCTCAAGACACAGGCCCTATAAGCCTGGAGTAAAGATTGGCTTTCTGACCCACATCCCTCACCTGTCACGCCTCACTCTGCACCCTCAGGTCCTGGTCCATCCTCAGCCCACTCAGCGTTTCTGCACACATACCTCCTCCCTGTCTCCACAAATGCTAACACAGATCCTGAACTCCTTGTTGTGCATCCAGAACTGGACCTACTGAATTACAGTGACGGGGCACTCACAGCCCTGGCCTTCTCTCCTGATTTCACATCTGCCCATCCTTCCTCCTCCTTCCCCTTGGACTGCAGGACAAAGATGGAGGGTTAGAAGAAGACTTGCCACTGAAGGAAGCACCCTGTGCCCTGTGGTGTGGCGAGTCAGTCACTCCTGGCTGACCAGGTGGCTATAACTGCTCAGGACAGGGGCCTCTCTCTCTCTATCTTTCCTCCCTTTTCTTTCTTTTTCTGTTGTTCTCCAGATTTTGTAGTCTGCTAGGAGTGAAGCTACAGTAGAACAGTGGACTTCTGCATGCTTTTCCATTTTGACCCAGTGTGATCTCACCCTTTCTGTTTTGTTTCATGAACTTTGGGTAAATTACATGTACGTATTGTACTTTACCAGTATTTATTTGGCTCACATTCTTTTTTTTTAAGTTGTATGTGTGCGTGTGTGTGTGTGAGAGAGACAGAGTGAGTGTGCATGCACGTTTGTGTGTCTGTGTGCATATGTATGCTTGTGTGCTTGTTTTATTTGATCATTTATTTTTCATTGCCACAATCCTTTGTCCGTATCAAATTATTATTATTATTATTACTATTATTAATATTATTATTACTTATTGGGCAAACTTTGGGGGAAAGTTGCTGCCTTTTCCACACCCTCACTGATACTGCAAAAGTTTAATTCACAAGTTTAACAGATTCCATGTTTTTTATATCAGATGGAAACTATTTATGTCTTTGAGTCAAATCCTATAACCAAATTCATTCAGTTTTGCATTTGTGTGTCATCTAGTGAAGCACACACAGATTCATATTTATATTAAAATAAACACAAAACACTAAACCATCTGGTCTTTTCTGAGCTCAAGTCATCAATGACGTCACAATTACAAATATTGAAATGTAATTTAACTACCAGCAAATCTGTTACCCATTGCTTCGCGAATGGGAAATTTACAGGTTTATACCACATTGACAACTTATACAGTATTTGTGTTGGGTTACATTTTAAATGATTTTCTGACATGATTTTGTCCTTGAAGCTTTAGAGCAGCGCTTTTTACTGATTCATGTACAGGTGTGTGATAGTTGGTTTGCTTTTACTTTTGCGTGTCTGCCATGGAAAAACAAAGAGAGCAAACCTGACAAGCTGTCATAAGGAGCAAGTGTTTTTTTAGTTGAGTTGTTTTGTTTGACATGACTGAATGGTCTTTGTGACATCAACGCATGGTTAGAAATGAAAGAGTGCATGAGGTGTGGTGGCTTCTTGCTGGTGTTAGCAAACACCTGGTGCCTTCTCTTTTCTTCGCTGAGCTGACTGGCTCTTTAGGAGTGAAATAGTTTCCATGGTCATCGAGCCCCTCTCTGACATTTGGGAGAAGAGAGAAGGTCACCGCGAGGCGACTGAAATCTTTAGTGTGTTTGTACAGGGTGATAAATGTACACCTCTATTTTCATACAGTCTACAAGAACTTTGAAGTTGAAGCTCTGCATTGGCCTGATGTCCCCTCTCGCTTCCATCCCTCCTTCATTCACCCTACCTCCTCCCTTTGTATATGAGGCAGCCATCTTGTTCTGCTCCAATGAGGGGACATCTAAAGCTGCTGGGATGGAGGGAAGGGGACGGGGCACTGGGATAAATTAGCATTTTGACAAATTTCACCAGAGCAGTTATTGAACCAGATATGTAAGCTGATTCTTTCTGCTTCCTCTACATAACCTTTTTTTCAGTGTGATTTCCCTGGCAGTGGTTGAGTAGTAGAATTTACATTTTAGCAGCATGTTGAAATTAGAATTTGTGTTCTAATGGAAAAGCTTTGTGATGTACAGTGTAAAGTTTTCTTTTTTAAAAAAAAAAAACATTTCATGATTGTTGAAACTGGATGGATAGGAAATACAATATCCTAGTTATGCAATGTCTCCTCTTTGGCTGATGAATTATGGAAGTGATGCCAATTATGTTTTACACCAATATGCTTTCATTCAATGGGCAGCCTTTATGATACCAGGCATACCTTCCCAATTTCAATGCCACTGACTTATTATTTTTATATGTCAAAAAAATCCAAAACTTATGTTTTCAATCCTTTTTTTGTGTGTTTTCCTTTAGACTCCATGCAGAAATTTTTGTTTAAATAGTGGTTCCATGCAGAGCTGAAAATTAAAGAGGCTAACACCAGCTGTCCGCACCAATTACCACACAACATATTCACTGCTGAGAACTAAACACAGCAATCATTTACATAAACATTTGCCAATCAAATTAGGTTATTTTTTATGAACCTACAGAGATAGTGAAAGTCACATTTCATCCTTGTGCAGCTGCTAGGACATAGGACATAATCCTCAATGTACAATGTTTCCGAACTACTGTGACGTCAAGGTTGACTTAAGAGAGACAAGTCATTTCTGGTAAATAAAGTAACAAAAATATTTTGGATATTTTGGGAAAAAACTGAGATTTTACTTGTAATAATAATATATTTACCTAGAATTCATCATACGTGCATACATATATTATCCCATGCACAACATTAACAGTAATGGTAGGTAGTGCAAAGCTTCTTATTAAACCCCAAAAGTTAGTTTAGGGGGAAGACTGGTTTTGATATATATTCAAATGCACATAAAAGCTGCTAAAATCAGAACAAAATTAAACACAGGGCTCCCATGAAGCGAAGGTAATGTAACGCCATTCAGTTTCTGATGAACTGCAGTGCTAATTGCTTTGATTTCATTTCATTTCTAACAGCTGTTTTAATATTTAAGATCACACAGCTTGAACAACACAATACACTGAAATGGCACACTGATGTCCTATGGGAGACTCTAAACAACATTACCTGCATTTAGTTACATTAAACCACATCTAATCTGAAAAGGACAGATGGTTTGAGAATAATCTTTTGATCATTATCAGTTTTATCACTACAAAGACTTAAGACAAATATACATTCTGTCACAGAAAGAGCATAGTTTGTGCATTTGGGCATTTAAAATGAGAAATAAAATAACTCAAGCATGTAATATGTAATATTTACACTCAATTACTGGGATACTTAATCTAATGTAATACATTATATTGCAAGCAATGTCCACCACCATGTCCATCAATGTGATATAGTTTCACACTCACCAGTGATGGAAAAATGTAATATTCCTTTCATGTTCCTAATCCACCACAGAACAGGTTAGGGCCACAAACACTGACTGACTCATAGCTGAGTTATGAAGCACTGGCCATGCATACTGTGTATTACTGTGAGGCTGAGTGTGTAACATACAATAGCTGAAACTCAGCAGGGCTTTTCAATCACAAGGAAGAGTTATTAACATTTGCCATTCAAATATACTTCCCTCATCATGACTAAAAAATATGCAACAAGCGCAAAGGCCATGTAATATGCTTCACATCCTAAAAAATAATCTTCACTGGTTCACTGTCCACTGAGTGATGTCCTCAGTTAATTACCTTTACTCTTCTGTGAGCGTCACACTGTCAGCTGTTGTTTTCTGTCCAACATGTTTTGGTTGTAGAAATCCTCAGCAGACAGTTGGGATGCCACTTTATGCTCTGCTTTGTTCACAGTTTTACATTAAAAGGATTTCTTGCTGTCACCAGCTCAACATACTGAGTCGCAGAGAGATCAAATCTGTCTCCACAAAGTTTTTGCTCAAAAGCAGCAGAAGCTGTAGGTGGATAAGGATGGTGAAATTGAAAGAAGAATGTCTGCACTAACAATGGCACGATCTCTGTTTAAGACATATGAGTTTGAGTCTGGTCTCTATTTGACGTCTGCGTTGTACTCCAAAAACAGCTTTGATGGGGAGTCTTCCTAATTATGCAGAGTCTGGAGAATACTCTCCAAATCTAGGTCCATAGTGTTACCTGTGGAACTAGACAACAGATACACACACGCATCCTGTTTAAAACAATTTTTGGGAAAAGCACACAGCAAACGATTTCATGCACCATTATGGCGATAAAAACCTACAGTTCAGGGTAGACATCAGGAGGGCTTGAGTTGAACTCTTCAGGATTAGTTGGAGTTTCCATTATTTCTTGAGTGATGGACTCTTGTGGGCTGAATGGCTGCTGGAACTGATGCCTGAAAGAAATAGCAGCAAAAGGAGGATGATCATCTTACAGTAGATTTATTAATAAACAGTACTTCGTCAGCCACTTGATCAAAGTTTTTGAGTAAAAAACTGACACTGGTCAAATTTAAGGCTTAATTTTTCAGTCATTACCTTTTAATGTCAAGAAATCACTGTGAATTGTTGAAAAGGGTCAATATCAGCATATTGGCTTTTTCTCAACTTATGAGAAAAAACATTGGTAAGCAGCAGTGGAGAGTAGTTAAACACATTTGATGTCCTGTTGTTAACCATAATTTTGCTGCTATGATATCAACGAGATTTCTGAGTTACCTTTAATTTGTTTAGAGAGAATCTTATGAGATTTCATATTAGATGATGTTACGGGAGAACATTGCATGTAAAATGTTAGTTGAAAGTGAGGCATGAGCAATTTGCACAAGTTTACCAGCATTTGCACAAGTTTACCAGCAACTATTGCAACATACCTTTACAGACTGGATTAAAAACGCTGAAGTATTTCAATGGCAGATTTAAACTCTGAAGCAACTTTGCAGGTCTATCACTAAAAACTGTGCTTACTTCTGTCCAGATGAGCAATAGCCAAGAACTGTATTATTATGTACAGTATATTATTAATTTAATTTTCAAATATTACCACAATATAAATGTAGTCAGTGGTAGATGATTGGCCCTTAGCTGATTAAACACAGCACCAGGAAATTATATTGTATATTGAGATAATGTGAAAGAGAAAAAAATGTAGCCATGACACTTACACAGAGAAGGCAACAGAACTGTGAGGGTTATCAGCCATAGGTGCCATAATGGTAGGTGGGGGTGTGGCTGAGCCAGCTTCCCTGCACATACACACACACACACACACTAAAGCATTAGATGTTCCCAATGTTTTGCATCCATCTTTAGATGACTTATCTCACATGACATTGTTTATTTATAATAAATATTTCCTTACATGCCCACTTTGGTATGCAGTGACACAGGGATGTATCCCCCAACAGATGATGGTTGAGGCTCTGTTTCATACAACAGCAGAAGAAAAAAGGAAAAAGCCCAACAATTAGTTGCCTGTTCTCACTTCAAAACGCTACATTGACTGCGCATGAAGACCATTACCCGAGTAGAACTTTTTGAAAACTTCATGTTTAGGAAACTCTGGATACAGATGTGTTATGTGATTAATGTCACGGATGCGGTCGCCAAGGCTACGGATCTCAAGGTCTCTCTTGGTGAAGGGCTGGATATTCTGGATTTTCTGGCCACCATCTGTGAGAAAAAAATGTTTGATGTGTCAATACATCTAGATAGAGGGAGGGAGAGAAGTGTGAGAGAGAAGTATTCATACTTTATCTCTTTAACACCCACTGCTCCACCTGTGACACACCGGCAATTAGCAGAACTATCATAGACCACTGTTATTATATATAATATTAACCAATAGCTATAATAATAGCTATTATATATTTTATTTATAATAATTTATCTCCTGATTAGTGCCTTTTTAATAATTTTCAAAACTAATCTGCACAACAACATATACTACAGAAACATTCAAAATATGTGGTTTCTTTTCTTTTAAAAAATGTCTGGCAGTCCAACAAAGTAATAAATGCAACTAAAAACGTTTGTCTAATTTTATTGCAAGATAAAAAATTTGGGTATGTACTTTAGCATCATCATAATCCAAACATAATCAAACTCAAACCGGTGCCACGCCAACACTTACTCTCAGATGCAGACACATAAGCGATGGTGATGCCTCCAATTTCAGAGTCACTAAAGCGAAGCAAGAATGTCCCGTTGGGCCTGTCTTTGAGAATCAGGTGTAGATGTTGCTTCCCAATGAAACCAAATATCAGCCTGGTGGAGCAAAACATTGTAAATGCTTCTTATTATTGTACTCTGGAGTATATTGCTAATATCATCTATTGCTATAGCTGCAGAGACTCCTCACCCTTCGCTCCAGTAGGTTTTCAGGTGCTTCTTGGTCAGATCCATTACTCCTTCAAACCACTGCCAGAATGTAAACGGTCGACCCGGGAGGACCTCCTGTAAGATTGAAAGCCGCAGTGAGAAATTAGTGTATGTCGGTATATGTAAGTCTGCGCAAAATGGCATACAATTGTACCTTATTAAACTGGGCCCAGGAAACCATCATGTTGCTGAAGTCGTCGGCAAAGTCAGGCTTGTCAAATATCTTCTGGGCCAAGAAGTGCTGGTTGTAGTGGTCCAGATTGTGCTGTGTTTGTACCTCAGAGGTGAATTTACTGTTAAGAGTGCTGTACATCATCCTCCAGGGCACACGCTCTGGCACCACGAATGGTACTCTGTCCTGAACAACAAACAAAGAGGCTGACATCAACAAGAACACTGATATGTATTTATTTAGTATTAAGTCAGCGACAGCTGAAAAGAGATGAAGGGAAGAAATGATTAATGTTGACATCTTTCCTTTTGTTTTAAGTGGTTAGCCGTTTGAAAAAAAGTCACAGATTCCTTACAGACCACATGAGACTATTTCCAGTCAACACTTTGCCTTGGATTGGCAATGAGAACAACAAACAAGAAATTCCTCCACACCCTGGAGCTGATGGATAAGATCTGAACAATAGTCTATGTACAAGATGTTGGATACTGGAGTATTGTGAGTTAAGTGCTGAATAGGTTTCTACTAGAGGATATTGTTATATAATATGTAAACATGACATTTCCTGTAGAAGCTAGCTTTATTGGAAACTCAGTAACAAACATTTTGCCCCTCTATAACAGAAAAAGCATGTGTGTAATTTAAAACAATTGCATACTATTTAGTTGAGGTACTTCCAGGGCCCTGATATTGCGCATGCTGACTCGCTGCCACATTTCATTGCTTGCAGGGGAAACTTGATGGAAGAGCCATTGTTAGTAAAATGAGAAGCAGCTAAATGTAATGCGGATGTCACATATAATTATTGCCATGTGATATTCCTGTCTTTTGTGACAAATGAAAATTACACACATAAGATACAAGATGGTCACATTTGGGAGCTCTATTTGTTTACTTTCTGACAGAAAGTTGGAAAAAGAGATAAATAGCACTCCATCTGTCGGTTAATTTTCTACAACTGAGAGCCAAGGATTTGCAACTTAATCTGGCATATAACACCACACAAGGCAAACTGATGTTTTCACAAGTTTTTTGTAAGGTTTGATATGGCGTTGAGCTTTAGAGGTGTTGGTACAATCTGCAAATTATGTGAACTTTGCTGTTTTCTCCCAGTTTTCAGTCTCGATGTTAAGTTAAGCTCTTGTTGTAGTCTCATATTTCTTTTAGATATGAAATAAGTATTGACCTTCTATACTCGCTATTATCCTCCCTTCCCACTCCCTCCCGTGGTGAGCTTGGTGTTTCCTTGTGTGGAGTGATGAACATTAGCACTGTACATATCCAACACTCCAATACAAACATAAATGATAACAGGTAATAACAGTCTGACACTTACTGGTTCAGAAAAAGCACAGTCCCATATGATGGTGGCCAGAGCGTTGTTATCTTGACTCCCGTGGACAATAACAACCACTGGCAGTGAGATTGTCTGCAATTAATGACATAAGAATTTGTTCTTAGTCATGATTCATGAGTGAGGATATGCACTTAACATACAATTTTAATTATGTTTTGAATTATGTTTTGATTTTTTTGTTTTCACATGTAGCCTATCTCTGCTATTTGACAAATGGTTAAACCTGTATCCTGTAGGGAGTGTCACAGCCCGTGATGGTGATCTCTGCGGAGAACAGGAGAGCAAATTTCTCCTCTGTAACAGACTCTGATCCCTTTCTGTCAGCTCTCTTGATCTTCTTTATGGACTGTTGAACCAAAATAAGTTTGACATTAAGTTTGATAACAAGCGAGCAATAATGAAATCTAGGCTGGTAAATCAAGACAAGTACATACCATATTCCGAAAGGTGGCACATGTGCTTTTACTGGCTGTGTTGTGTTCTAGGATGGCTGTGTTATTGATCAGTTCCCCGACGTTGTCACTGCAGGCAACATACCAGGAAGTTTAAATGGCGATCAGAGAACTAAACTACGAGCATTACTGTCATGTATAATGTATGATTTCTGAATTCACAATACTTTTCAGAAGATCAAAATTATTATTAAGAAAAGTCTTCCGAACCACCAATTTATTTCTATATAACCTGCCAAAACATAAACATGTCACCTTTGGACTACCAACACCAACTACTGTAGTAGTATACCCTTATTCTATTCTATCAAGTAATGGTCTGGATTAGTTTATCTTGCTTTGATTGTTTGCACTTAGCTAATTGTGTAATTACCACACATTTTCATGACCAAATCAAACAGCTATATTGTGTAACTGTTTTGAGGTTCAGATTTTGAGTTTTAATACCTTTAACAACATTTTTAAAAATTGGACAAATAAATTGATTTTCCATAAAGGAGACTACAGGTAAAAAAAGCACTGAATACCAAGAAAATCAATTATGCCATTATGTCATATGTTGTACTGTATATATGACTTACCCCGGTACAGTGCCAAGGTTCCTGGCCTGCAATTCATTAATGATTTGTGCCTTCAGCACCACGGGCTTCCCGGGAGCTACTTTCTCCCCTAGTAGATATCGAACAGTGGTGGAGAATTTTGACTGAGTTTTAATGACCTGGGGGGGCTGCTTGTCCACCACAAGAGAGCTGAAGAAGACATCAGTTACACAAGTGAGGAAAATATCTATTAAATTTATTTGTTGCTGTTCAAATTAACTGACTTTCTTTCACACCTCTCCATATGAAAATATTTAGAAAACAAAACAGTCCTACCTCTGTATCAGAACCTGCAGAAGTTGCCCCAGCCTTTCCTGGAGATCTGGAATCGGTTCCACTATCAGCATCAATTCTTGTCTCAGCTTCCCGTTCACCCCAAGCAGCTGCTCACACCTAACAAAAGAAATATACAAATCATTAGATTTTGTGCTGTATTAATAATAAATAAATGCCTGGGTTAGTTAGGTTTAGGCATGAACAGTGATGATTTGTCAAGGTCAGGGTAAGAAAATCAGAGTAAGCCAATTAGAAGCAGGGAAGGGAGTCTACTTCCACTTTATGTGGAAAACAAAACAACTCAAGTGGAAAAAACATCAAGAAGGATTCCACATTCCTGGAACAAGGACAATGACTCCTCGACACAGAGGACAAGTCTCCAGAGGTTGTCAGTTAAGGGGGGACAACAGCAGGAAGTAGGGGTCACCATGAATTAGCTCTCTAATCTTCTGGGCCCGACCAAAGACCTCAGCCAGTCAACCCCTGGAGGACCACAAAACAGATTTCCCTCTACTCCAGTGAGGACCATTAAAATATCACACAAAAGAGGGGAAAGAGGGAGGACAGGAAACAGAGAACATGGCCTGAGACGATATCTCGTCAGACTCATCGGATTGACGGTGACAACCACTCAACCAGTCTGCAATAACAACAAAGGGGACAGTCTGCTCTGAAAATGGAAGACCAGTCTGAAGTAGAAATGAATCACAGTCTGCTGTAGCCTGGAAAGACTGCAAATACTACCTGATTACAGGAGGATAAGATATCCATGCTAGTGAGCAAATGCAGGCAACCTACAGCCTTAAGGCAGCATTGATCCAGGCACAGAAACCAGAACTGAGAAAGGCTCTAAGCAGTAGTGTGAGGAATAGTCCTGCCTCCAGGACTCTCTCCTGATAGCCAAGCAGGCTCAGCTAAATGATGATGAGCTAAATCTAGGAATGGCCTAATGAGCAGATGAGTGAATGAGAAGATTCAGAGAAAATCAAAGAAGAGATCTGTCAAGAAACAATTCCTCCAGCTCTTTAGTAAAAATGGGGCACCCAACCTCATCTGGAATTCCCCATCAAAAAATAGATCTTTTGGATGTAAAATGTCATCACATTTTACCCAAAAACATAATATCTTTAGTCATTGCTGTTGCTGGCAGGGAGGCATAATAAGCATGTTAGTGTCAAAAGTTGTCTGGCTTGGTGTAATGTGTAATGTTATATTAGATGTGGGCTTTTACTAGCATGAAGGTAACGCAACACAGAGGTTGCCAGCGCAAAAAGAAACAAGTGGAGTAGCGTGCACCTTACCAGGTCTGCAGGGGGTTGAGGTTCTCATCAAAGGGATGCCCGATGGCGGCCTTGTGCTGCTCCCACCTCCATGCCTTCAGCTTGCTGACCAGTCGGGTCTGACACTGGTCCAGACAGTCTACACACTCCTGGAGCAGCTGAAAGCGTTTCTGCAACAACCAATATCCAAACATTTCAAACCAACACACATGGGCAGACGTGTATGACAGTGCATGCCAATCAACATCATGCACACAAACACAGAATTTTGTCGATTGTCTAAAATGTTACTGTACAACTTTAACTTCAACTGTAAATCTCAATGTATGTAAAATGTAAAAACATTACAAACAAACACATTTCCTATAAGTTGCCAGTTGTTTTGGCCCTAGCAGCAAAAATAATTGCCAAACTCACCGTGGCCATTGCTTTCACATTGTACTCCAGCTGCTGGATGTGGGTCTGGAGTTTCTGGATTTCTGACTTTGTGGGATCCAGCCCGTTCTGGATTGGTCCTGTTCAAATAATATACATTTAGTCCTTTGTGTGCTATAAAATACAACTGTATTTTCCTAATCAGAAATATAAAGTATGCTTCTCTGCTGCATCTGGGTAGCAGTAACAGTGGCCACTATTATGGCTGTTATTTACGACACTGACAATGAATGAGCACCAACAATACAGGTTAGGCTGCGCAATAGGTAAACAGACATACAAGCCCAGGCACAATAAAACATGGCCAAACATATTATTGTAATTATTATTATAACAAACATATGCAAATATACATCCATACAGCTGATATAGTATTGCAGTACTTGCATGAAATTAGTTCATGTCTGTCACACTGAAACAGACTGAAATGCAAAGACAAATTACCTCTATTGATTTTCTTATATACACAATATTTTTTATATTTTTGCAAATTGGAGGACACCCTTCATCCATAAATAGTATGTAGGAGGAGCTGGGGATTTCCTGGTGAGCAGTTTCCAATTTCAATTAATGTTTGTTTAGGTGGTGTCAGAGTAAAGAGAAGAATGAAAACAGCTGTGGGCATAGTAGCAGCTCTTTTGTCTCCTAAAAATTAGTGAGAACCTCATGTTCTGACTACACACGTGAATTTATAACATTATATGCAGAACAATACTTCCAAACATTCGGGGTCCACATCTTTGGTTTTATAGGGATTTAAAACAATTGTTGAAAAAATTGTTTTTGCACTTGTAGCAAGTTGGTGACCTTTCTCTCCTCTGCTCAGCTCCCTCTTTGTGGGGAAAACACGCACACAGTGAAGCAGAGACCAGAGAAGAGGACAGAACCACTAGTGTAAATAACAGGAGAATGCATGAGAGACTGTCACACTAAGATCACACTGTTGGTAGGAAACATACTGAGATATATATATATCTATTGTTTGAGGAAGAAAAATTCCCTGAGTTAGCATGCAGTATTATGCGAAGTAACTAAGCTAAATGGAATGCAGCCAATCCTAAGTTACAATAAAATGATTATTCATCATGATATGATGAATAATAATATAATGACAATTTTAATAAACACATAATAACAAAATAGTAATAGAGTGAGTCACCTTGTAAACCCTCATAGTTCTGTCTCTCCCAGTTGAGCTCTTCTTGCAGCTGGTGCATCTTTTGTCGAATATCCTGGACCTCCAGCACTTTCAGAACCAGGTGGTCTACATCCTGCATGTTGGGGAATGAGGACTCTCTATTTGGGTACTGTTGATACTGTGGAGGGTTGGGAATCTGCGTGGGCTGTAAACATGGAATGATACATACTGAACTCAAATTGGTAGAGCTGGAGTCACAGCTGTTGATATTTTAAAGGAAGTTAGTCAGATTGAATCAATGTGCATACTTGAAATGTGGGATGCAAGTTCTCATTGCCAGAGGAGTAAGGAAACCAAAAAAGGCAGAATATTCCAACACAAACAATGATCTCCAACAAGGGTTTTCTAAGTTTAACATCTTCCCTCCAGAAAAACATTCATCAAGTTAAGAAATACCATTATTATTATTTGCCTGTCCCCAATCTGAGTGACAGTCAAGCTTTAGTTTTTGGAACTACACTTCCCAGGAATCATATTCCCATGGAGTCAGTTAGTTAACTATAGGGGACAACTTGAAAAATTGGCACCGGTAATTCATGTATGCTTGGTATCACTGGATTAAAACCTGACTATTCCCAGGCAAATTCTGGGCAAAGTTGTGTTTTTTTTTTCTTTCTATGATTTCTATTTATGGATTTCTGGACTTTTGTCTTTCACTTGCATTGGACTTGACTCTGAAATTTGACTCAGATTAGATGGAGCATAAATGCCTATAATGAAAGTATTTCGTTACCTAAAGGCCATAATGATAGATTGCTTCCTCGTTACCTTGTGTTCCTGCTGTTTTCCCCTTTCTTAGGTTTCCTGTTTTTCCCCAGTTTGTCTTTGTTAGTGTTTGTATGCATGTTTGTTCTGGGCTCTTGTTCCCACACTTCCCACACCTGCCTCAGATCAGCTCACATACTCAACAAGCCCCAGGCATTTAAAGCTGGCTCCTCGCTCTTTGCCAAATTGTCTTTTTATTCATGCCCTAGCAAGCTACAGCGGAACTCCAAATTTTGAGTCTGTGTTTTTTTGTGTAGCTTTTAACTCCAGCCTAACTTCTGTTTCCCTGTGGTCATGTTACACCTTCGTCCTAGCTAGAGTTTCCAGTCTGCTCTGTGTTCATCCTCCACTCTGGCCCAGTCCTCTGCTCTGCAGCCTTTTCCACTCTCCTGGAGTCCCAGTCCGAGCTTTAAACCATTCTCCTTAAATTCTACAAAATCAGCCTGAGGTTGTTACCGTGCCAAGAAGAACCCTCTCTTTCCTAAGGATGTCGCTGACCATCACTCCAAACTGTAGAGGCTGCTGTTGAAACACAGTCTGTAAAGCAAGCACATGTCTGAGTAAATCATAAAACTGTCTATTATATCAATATGCAACTACTAGTATGCAGAGGTTTATTTAGTTGATATCAGACAATACATTTTTAGCAGCAACTTGTTTGCATTTATGTTGTAGCAGGTTGGCACAAACATAGGAAAGCTTGTGCCATTGTTATAAATCTTTTGGTATTATGTCTATTAATTTAATAATGATATTCTATACATACTTCAGGACAGTATAAAACACTATAAATTGCTTATTTTCCTGTCCATCATCCTGTTTTGCATTACTCAGTCATTGGCTTCAGTCACTCAAACCCTCTGGCAGCTGCTTCAAGTCACGTAATGACTTGAAGAATGTACGGATGTAAACTGTAGGCGTAATGCGCTGTGTTAGCAGGGAAGAATTGAAATCCTATTCCAAGTGACTCCCTACCATGTTCCTGGAGATCTGCATCAGTTTCATCCTGTCCACCACATTGGCATTCTGCTGAGCAATAGACTGCAGCATGCTGATGATCTGGTCCAACAGAGCTCGAGCCTGGCTTTCCTGCTCCACCTTTTCCAGCACAAAGTCATCCCTATAAACAAACATACATGCACATACATGTAGAATATGTGCATGTGAACAAACACATGCATATGTGACCTCATATGAGCCAGCACAAATAATAATCAGTTAAATCTCAATCTTCAGCATATACTGTAAGCAAGTATGTGTAACACCCACTGTTTGTGGGTGTGTGTAGTCACATGTACAGTGTGTGCATGCGCATGAATTTGTGTATACCATCTTTGGGTCTCAATCCATTCAGCTAAAAAATGTCTGACTTCAATAGGGAAGGCGGATGGGGGATAGAGGTTGTTGACAGTGTCATCAGACAGGCACTGGATCAGCTGGGACATGTGTAGCCACTGGGCCATGATCAAGCAGGGCTGCAAGTCAGAGCAAAACAACAGTATGAATATTCTATTTTTGTTACATCTTTCAAGTACTTAGGACATATTTTTAGTTAAACAACACACTGGCACTAAAGAGAAGGCTGTTGTTATATTTTTTTATATTATCAACAAACCCATATTCATTCTGAATGAAGATGAAGATCTTTAAATATGATTCAAAAATATATAGATTAATTTTTAACCTAAATTTTAAGCCCACTGTCCTGCTGGCAGGACATCCAGTACTCATGCTGTGTAGCCAAACATGGCTTAAACCCACATAACCAATAAATAAGTCAAAAATAAGTAGAGTATTTCCATTTGGTGGAATAATATGACCATGAAAAACATGGAGTATTGGGTTTACATGTGCCATTAAGTGTAAACATCAAAGCCGGTGTGGAATATATGTCAGGTCAGGACACCGCTTTAAGGGGAAATGAAACCAAACTTGATGTTAAGGAGTGGAAAAAAGGCCTCAGCCATTTCCTAAATCAAGAGAAAAGTCTATTTCTGACTACAGATAAATAAACTAGTGAGTCCCAATGTTTTTCATTTCATACCCATTAGGGGCACATTTTTTTTTTGTTCTCAATGGACAGATATAAAGATAAAATCGAACCGAAATCACAAGACCATGACACAGTTCTTGAGTTTAAGCTCCAAGCTGCTAAAAGGTGCTCTCTAAAGGAGAGCTAAGGAAATTCTTCTTAATCTTTCTGTAACACTGAGCAACTCTTTATAACTGTTGAGTCATACTGAGGGAACTCAACTTTGTGCAATACCTCATAAACTAAACAAGACATGGGTGGAGCCAGTGACTCTTGGAAGACTTCACTACATTTCCACTATGAGGACAAACTGAACCTTGTTTGTCTGTCAGGAATAGAGAATAATAATAATGTATTATATGTTCAAGCTTGGTCAAAATCGATTCTTTTAAGGAGAGTTTTTTGTATCATCAAATAGTTTGTTCCAAGACCTTTCAATTCAGTTCAATGTTAATCATCTATATATTCATTAAAAATCTACAGAACACACATTTACTATCAGAAAACAAGGAAAGAATCATGTTGCAAATTATGGTGTCTGAGGTTTTCATATTTGTTGAAAAATCAGTAGAAATTTGTGCTAAATAGCTGGATTCTTTTAAGGAGATTTCTACTAATACTGCTGAAACCAAATCCCCCTTTAGTACACGTAATGGCTTTATTGCTGAGAAGATCGATATCTGGAAACTAAATATGAAGCTAGGTTAATATGAAGCTAACTTAATCTACCTTTATATACAGTACAGCAAGCCCAACAAGACCTCCAACCTAAATAACCATATAGGTTGTTGGTCCCTACCCTCAGATACAACCATTTGCAACATACCAGCAGCAAGCATTTTAAGATTACAACAACTACTACTAGGTTTAGGAAAAGAATGTGGTTTGGGTTAAAACTTTAGAGAATTCGCATTACATGAAGATTAGACCTTCGTAAAATCAAAAATACCAGAAATATAGACAATAGCATATCAGTAGTATAATGATGACAAAGTTATAAAAGTCATAATGGCTGCACTGTATATGTCAGTCGGTATAGACCTAAACAATATGCAAAAAAAACAAACATATAGCAAATTTTTTGGCAGATTTTGTGAGTGAATTTATTCTAGGAGACAAAACATTTTTTTTATACAAGGAGGTTAATGGCACTCTATTGTACTCCTGACTATACACCTATGCGCTGCTGATATAAAGTTAAAAATGATAAAAAGCATGATAAAGGTATTTGGGTCTCACTATCTTTTACACAGCAGTCATTAAGCCAAAAGCCCCTGAAGAGAAGTTCAGTAACACACAGCCCTTGAGTGTTAAAATACAAACACAGTTTCCAAGTCAGAAAAATATAACACCCACATTCCTGTGTAAAAAATAGTGGAATGGCAATTTCAATTACATTACATTGCATTTTCAGTGAAAAAAATGTAAATTATTAAAACAATGAGGGATGTTGGTGTCTGGAGAATATCATTAGTATCTCTGTAGCATTGCAGTGCTTCATTTATCGTATGCTTTGTGACCTGGCTTAAAAAAAAGTTCCTGTGATTTGGAACAATCTTTGCAGCCTTAACAGCCAAGCAGTTGGTGAACAAGCCAGTCACACACAGAATATGCTACTGTATACAGCAGTCAATGCTACTGATGCTATATATTTTTGTTCTTGGCTGACAAAACTGGTGCCTGACATGGTCTTCAGCTGATTGGATGATGAATCTATAATAATATGAATAAACAGGTGTTCCTGCTAAAGTGCTGAGATACAAAGAGAAAGCCATGTTTAGTCAGTCATGAAGAGTTCAGCACTAAACCACAGAACAATCACCGACACTATCACAGACAGGAATGTAGAATGTGTTTGAAATGATTGACACACATCGCTCTGTGTCAATCATTTCAAACACACAGATCTTTGTTCCTTTTACTGTACTGGTTCCCAGAACCTGTTTCTTGCATATCTGGGTGACTTTTTAAAATAATCCAGGGTGCTTGGATTCTTAGTGATCTTGGTTGATTACCCAGTGTGAGTCGCATATATTCAATCTACAACACTGCAGGCTTTCCAAAAACATTTGGACCCATTAAGCTGTAGCTGAGAGCAGTTTCCTAAATTCATAAAAGAAACCACTGCCTCTGCAAAATGCTGAAGAATACAACACCAATTGCTCCAATGCATTAGCTTGCCTTTGAGAGTACACAAAGGCAGGCAAGCCAGATGTAGTTACTGTCTTATGTTGTGTTATTACTAAGGCGCCATATCACTGAGGTGCCATATCATTATTTCTATCATAGTATCGCAGTGCAAGCTGTAGTGCCACTCTCACTGTGTCAGAATGAGCATCAAATTTTGTGACACTCTATTATTGGAGCCAGAAAACAATGTTTGGAAATTTCCAACAGCAGGTCTACCAGATGTCTGTTGCCAATGACAATACCACACATAAGGACAAGCTTACAGAGAGAACACAGCTTGGTTCGGTTTAGGCACAAAAACTATTTGGTTAGTTAAGGAAAACATCTTTGGGTTAAATTCAGTTCTGCCTTAAAGTTAGAGGACCTTAATACAATTCTGTACACATGTGGCATGTCCCTGGTAATACAAACAACACAGACTTCAGTTTGACATGGGAAACAAACAGCAGTCTCCCATCTGAACCAAAGTGGACTTTGTCGCTCAGTCACTACATCATGTCATTTCCTCCTTTACCACCTTGATAATTGCTATAACTGTTAAAGGTGTGTCAGCAATGAAGCTAGATTATGGGTTTGCAAAAGCTGCTGGCACAGATGATTTATGCAGCTGGAAAATCTCCAAAATCTGACTTTGATTATTGTGGGAATATTTGAATCCGATAAAACTTATAGAATCAGACAAGACAATGAATTTAAGAGATAAAGTATTCAACCTTGAATGATGTCAAAAATATTTGCTGTTTCTAACTTCTCAGGTGTGAAGATTTGATATGTTTCTTTGTCACACATTACAGCATCCTGACTATCTAACATCTGGCCTTGGTTCTAAGTGGATCAGTCAAAAGAAATGTGATGACGTCAGTTTGGCCCATTGTGTTGGCCTGGTTTTCAGTGCACCACTAGTTTACAACCTGAATGATTTATTGGTACATGAGAAAAATGCTTCATATTAATTCAACTGAAAAGCTCTAGTTGCTCTAGTCAAATTAGCAACTATTGAAACTGAAATACTTAATAGTGGTGAAGATTGGTTCACTATCTGTCAACACAGCATAGATATAGATTTTGTAGAACTGCTTTAAGGAAACAGAGGAAAATACAACATGCTGCCAGTGTGACTGTATTCTCAATTCCTAATAATCACCATTCAGAAGTACAAATTTAATTGATTCTCCATTACCAAGGAGAATCAAAGAAGGGCATAGAGTCCTGACACACAACATCGATTAAAATTTTTGCCTGCCTCTGGAAGTATTTCGCATACCTAGCTAACATGAAGCCTTCAAAACCTGGCTGGCAGCGGCAAAAGGCTGTACAGTCACTTTAATTTCTTCATTTGCCCACAAAAAGCACCAGTTTATTTACCTGGACTCACACCAGCCAAATGCCCACATTTAGAATAAGCCTTCCTAATTTTGTGAGATCACCAAATTAGTAGCATTGGTAGTGTACGGGCCTCAATACAGACATGCTGTCTATCTCAACAAATGTGAAAACCTCAGACACCACTGTAGATTTTTAATGAATTGATAGATGATTAACACTGAACTAAACTGAAAGGTCTCGGAACAATCTATTTGATCATATGATTTCATAGAGAAAATCTGTGTTCAGGAAGCATTGGTGATTGTTCAACTTTCGTTATAGTGTGTTCACAGGAGTCTCTTTCCACAGACTTGCTGGCTGATGGACTTGTCTGACCAGCTTTGTCAAGGCACAGAATCACCTCATGTTGTGCTAGCAGCTGCTGTTCTCTCTGAGGTAGGTCATGACACCTGTCGCTAACAACTGTCCCTGTCAGCCATTGCCTCTGGTGGACTGGAAATCAAAATATTTTCTTAATATTGGCTCTGTGAATGGATCTGGATGGTTGTCAGTTTGAGTTTTGAATATCACTTATACGTATAATTACAGTCATACGAGGCTGGTCACTTTCACACTGGGGGTCGTTATAGCCAGATTCACCTCATGGCCGAGGCAACAAAGGCAGTGGCCAGGGGCGCAGAATGTCAGGGGGGGCTGCAATAATGCCACTAACATAGTTTTATTAATCATGATTACAGTTACATTACAATTATCTGACTTTTAATTACAATTATAAACATACTGCACCCCCTGAACTAAATTTTTCACCTGCCCTGCACTGCACTGGTACTGTGGGTAAAGTTTGATATATAATGTGCATCGCTCTGCACAGGTCCAGGATGTTACACTGGCTGACTGATGGCAAACGCTAGACAGGATCAGACGTCGGGATGATTCAATTATTCACAATGAAAGGATCCAAGTCTTCGTGTGCACACAAGGTGACCAAAATGGAGAGCAGGAGGAAAAGAAAGCCCAAATGATATGAATAAGAGCTATGTATTCTTGTCATCAATGAGTCCTCATCTCTCCTGGGGCCTCAAAATAAGCTAGAGCTGATCCTGAATGCAGCTGCACATTGTGTTAAGTGTTTGTGTTTGTCTGGGATACAATATGCATTATATGATTTTGGGCGAGTGAATACTATGATCTGTAATGAGCTGTATTTCTATTAGTGTTAAAATCAAATTAGTGCCATCAGTGCTGGGTTAATGCCTCATAAACTAATTAAGAAACACAGGGTTTCTAGGAAGAATACTTACATTACAGAATAAATATTACTGTATATTATTGCTTACTGAACCATGGAAGGAGGGGCTTGGTCGATAAAGACAGTATTGCTGCTGGTTTGATCATTTCATAACTCCATTCCACATTTTCAAGGAAATTAAGATAATTATTAAAAAGCACGAGCGAAGTTTTGGTGATAGTGAAAGGGGTGATGTGGTACCTTTAATGTTTTGTAAAACTGTGGCAGGATATAAGGCCATTTCAGGCCGACACACAGGCCTAAAACTGTGTGTGTGCGCGCGTGTGCGTGTGTGTTTTCCCCCTTCTGTAACCAAAACATGACAGGGTCGCAGACAACTTAATTTAAGATGCACACGGAGCGAGGCCTCATCAACACCAGGCCCCTGTATTTAACCCAGAAATACCTGAACAGCAAAACGAACTGTAACGACTCTTACCGTCAGATCAATGGGGGATTTGAAAACATTGAAATTTGCTACGTTGCGTCGCCTCTTCCTCCTCTTGTATCGCGTGAGCACTCCGCTTGTCCAAGTGTCCAACTCAACATTTCCCCTCCTCCATCACTCCGTTTCACGCTAACGTCGTCCCATAAAACCTGGATATTTGGTGGTGGATTTAACCGCGGAGTTG
Organism: Rachycentron canadum; assembly: GCA_038496675.1. Lineage (NCBI taxonomy): Eukaryota > Metazoa > Chordata > Actinopteri > Carangiformes > Rachycentridae > Rachycentron > Rachycentron canadum. The sequence continues at coordinate 14,425,775 of CM076651.1, forward strand.
ACGAGAAGTTTTTGAGAGCCCTAGAGAGTGGGTACGGCTCACTTCCCTGTTACGCACAATGTGCCACTCGACAGAGGAGCGCGCTTTATTTCCTGCCCTCACGTTCAAGTTCACACATGACATGACCGAGACTCTCCGTGTGCTCCAACACCAGGAATCCTGTCCGGCAGCATCACCGCGCATGGACACCGCACATGTGCGTGTACAGAAAGCTATACGTGCATTTTGGTCCCTACAGGTACCTTAGTCAGGTTGTGAGCTGACATTTGTCTGTGCAGTGGCCTCTCCGGTCAGTCACTTTTTTACACGTTACACGCAGCCTTTAATGCCCCGGGACTGAAACACTGCGCTTGAGCAGAGCACACATGTGTCATTTACCCTGCGGCATTTCAAACAGAAGCTATAACGTAGTGTAGCGGGCATTGTAAACTTCCACTAGAGAAAAGACGTAGAAGTAGGCGGGGTAGTGTTGAGTCATTTCATCAGAGGCAGTGACTTCCAGTAAAGTCTACTGAGACATATGATACCATATCTGCAGATGGCAGTGCATTCAAGTCCGACATCTTCCCAACGGTATTCACTGACGCATGGACGGTAAACAATCACGCTCTAATTATATATATATATATATTAATAATATATTATATATAATTTCATTTGCGTCTAAAAGTTCAATTTTGAGATATCTATCCCTGTTTCACATGTTCATATTTCGATTTTATGTTATTGTGTTAAACTGTTCTTCCTTATTCAATAATAATAATTTATTTGATGTTACATTTGCTCCACCCAGTATCAAAATGCTGCTTATACAGTAACACACATATACAATAACATAAAAACAGGAAAATATTGTATAATCATTGCTTGTATGTAAATATAGTTTGGCTTCAGGACCACATGAGTCTGCATATGTGAGACTAACCATAGTTTTTTTCCACATATAACCAAATGTGATCACTTACAGAATGTTACTTCACATACATTGACCTATGCACTATATGTATATATTGTATATTACTGATTATATGAGTTCATATGTTGACGTGTATTAAAATAGTAATATATGGTCATTACAGGACACGTGTTGACATAATAGTAATCATACACGTTTATTCTTGTGGTGAAATACTTTGGCTTATCTTATCTTATCTTATCTTGTCTCTAAGTGCATATGTGTCATATATATCTCCTTTTCAATGAATGTAAGTTTACAGTTTTTTCCAAGTGGAGCCACCAGGGGGCGTTAGTATCTTTAATATGTTGCAGTTCAGCTACTTTCTATTTGTTTCATCTGTGTGTGCAGTGTAAATGTATACAGTCTGTCATACACATGTCTGTCATTATTCCCTGAGTCATAAAGACTTAGCGTTCAGAGTAAAATAATAATAATAAAAAAAATTATGTAGTTTATTAAAAAAAAAAAAAAAATTCAGTTTTGCTCTCAGTGTATAATATGAGTAGATCCATGGCCCAAACCACTCATTCATCTGGTTTCACGTTTTCATGGATTGGCCACATGAGGGAGCTATAGACCTTCATAAAATGTACCTGCCTTTCTTCAGTACGTTCAGGGATCTGGTTGAAATTAGGTGCCACCATAGTAAGATCACACATGATCATCTGCAGACTGCCCAACTTGAAGCCAGTCCAGTTTTGCAGAAGAATTTCATGCATAACGCTTTGATCAGCCTCCATCAATATGTGATGCTGCGGTTGTTCTCACAGTGACACTTCAGTTTCAGTTGCTTGTAAACATAAATCTGTTTATTCTCCCACAAAGCTATTTATCTTTTATTTATTCTGTGATTACCATTTAGTCATGTGAGAGGGGGCAGGCCTAGGCATCTCACCAGGACATTCCACCTGTCAGATCCAATTTCCTGAAAGTTTTGATTGACCTCTCCAACACGCAAACAATGCAGCTGCAAAGATTTGATCATTTCCTCTCAAAGAACCTGATAACTTTGTTCCCTCTTTTTCCTCACTTGATCTTGATTTTAGATGAACCTCTTTGTCTGTCTCGAAGCTGCAAACCTCTGTGATTCCTTTTTTTTAACGTTCTCTCCTCAGGTCTGTTCTTAATTGCCAAATGCAACTTACCTGATGGACTCAGACCACAAAGATTAGACTCTTTAGTATTCAAGCCAATATATTTGATGACAGCTACACCTTCCAGGAAAGAGAGAGCCAATATCTAATGTTAAACAGCATTGATCTTATTCTCTAAAAGCAGTCTGCAGTGGTAGTGCTTTCCCCATATATGTAGCTCCTTCTCTGTCAAGGACAAGTTTTAGAAAATATAAGAAGATTTTCCAATTGATGAAACTTAAGTTTTATTTAGAACTTCACAATAGAAGAATCCAACTTTAGTGGTGGGTTGGTTGCAGGTTGGGTTTTGAATTTGATTTTTATCTCAGTGTTTGTGTTATTGTTGTTTATTGTCATTACCATTCTCTGTGCAGGTCTCTCATCATTTTGGGGTCCTCTTAGGTAAAGGACCATTACCACAGTCTTACAACACCTGGAACCAATACAGCTGTGCTGGCTATCTGTGGGACCAGGGGGCTTGGAGGTTGTAGGCTGGGTTCAGGGGGTAGGCGAGGGGTTGGGCTAGTTGCTGCTTTGGCCCTGGGGGTCCATGTGTCCCTGACTTCAAAATAGACTTGATTGCTAACAGCTGGCAGTCCTAACTCACCCAGTGTCAGAGCTCTCCTCTGATGTCAACCTTGTCAGTATCAAGGCCTGGACAATGGAGGGCCAGAAGCACGGCAAAGGTAGAGGGGAGGACTGTGTCTGTGTGAAATGAGATTCAGAAAATTGGCTTTTTTTTTTTTTTTTTTAATGAAGGTTGTTACAATAAATAACTTTCAGTTTTTTGTCAAAACACTGAATGCAGCAGACATGCTGAAAGAATAGCCTGAAATCACATGCTGTCCAAAGTGAGTGCAGTCACTTCAATGCAAAACAAACAAATATGTAAAGACTGAACATAATCGTCATGAATGCATCTATCAATACAATCCATTGTTAACAAACTTTGGTTTCCATTGTAGCTGCAGACATTTGACATAATCACATCATATATGTTTTAAAATGATTCAACTTTATATCTCTCAATTATTGTGAAATTTACTATCAAAATCTCTTTTTATTAGCGTTGTCTTGCAGTAAGGAAAGTGTGAAAGAGCTGTGTCCTCCTAATCACTACCACGGTATGAGGATATAGGACAGCAGCTCATTAGCATCTTTTATTATCCAATTACAAACTCTGCTCGCCTAATTACCTCCAATCAGCAGGGAGAAGAAAATGATTGACTTCCTGGAGGACAGGCATCACTCAGGACAAAAAGTACAAACTGGTTTTCAGTCTTTTAGTGGAGGTGACACACCCAAAGTCAGACCCTGGAAATATAAGGACATAGGAAACAGCTACTACTAGTGTTTGGATTTTTCAGAAATGAATGGTGACAAATATGGCGTGTGGAAGTAAAGACCTTACATACTGATGCTGAAGCCTGAGCAAAACACCTTTTTGACTCCTGCTGGTGCACAATCAATACTAGCTATTTTTGTCATGGGGCTCAATAACTCTGATGAGAAATGAATAATGTAAATTGTGAAATAAGTGTCCCCTCATATTCCAATGTCACATTTCCACATGGTCTACTCTACCTTTACAAGGTTATGTTGTTCTGTGGATTATGTTATTGAGTTTGTGACAGGAAAAGATAGGATATAATTTTTAAACAGCTGCAGAAACGATTATCCTTCATCAGAGGATGAAGGGCAGCCACTGCACAAGGTTGCACTTATAACAGAGCTATGCATCATTATTAGACAATTAATTACTCTGTCATCAACACCACCAGCACCACTGGTCTACTGGGATTCAGACACAGATGTTTTCGAACTCTGCGTTGACACCACTATCCATAACTGGGCAGCAATGAAGCCCATTTCAGGCTCCTGCTAAACTTTTGGTTCTTCCCTCGGTTTTCAGATTTACTTCTACCCTCAGTAAGTTTTGAGTCTTTGAAAGATGTCAGGAAAGGCCAGAAATAGCATGGGGATGGCCGCTGGGACGGGCTGTTGTTTACAGACAGTGACAGGGATGAAGGACCTCTGTGCTCTGGTGCTGGGCCTGAAGCCTCAGGGGTGTACAAGCCCTGCTTCTACTGCTGTTCTGGACACTGCAACGCTCACATCAAAACACACAAACATGCAGGCCGACTAATATGTGCACGTCAACACACAAAATACATACAGTAATCTTTGCTTTTCTCACAGACACATACGGCTTTCCTTCTGTGTAATCTTCTCACAACACACATCCTTGTTTTAATTCTAACAGCAGGGCAGCCCGTGAAACATTATGTGGCTGATTAATTTTTTCACATCATCTTTATCTACTGACTATACAACCTACAGTGTGAAGTCAATCCAAGCTGGTGTTAGAACAAATCCAAAACCTTATGATGTATTCTTGTGTGTTTATACGTTAAAGCGATTTAGCAATCAGTTTAAGTAACTGTGCTGACCTCAACACTAGGGTCAAGCCAGGCTACAGACACAGAGACATAAAGTAAGCACCAGCATCGTGTAATTTCTGCACTCTGGTCAATTGCAGTACCTTGAAAAAACAAAGACATAACCACAGTGCAGTATTGACAAATTCTGTTTAATATTGTGATACTCTTCTTTTAAAATACAGTCTTTTCTGAGGTAGACCATTACAGTTCAAGAACATTATTATCATTTTTAAAACAGACATCAAAAAAGACATGAAATAAATACTTTCATGTACAATATGCCGCAAAAATGAGGTAGAAATGGTTACAGAAAATGTACAATAACCAAGGACAAAGTTACCGCAATAACAGATCAAAACATGTAAAAAATAAAAGCTTGTTTTGTTGGACAAACTGTGGGAACAACAACAACTCAAAATATTGTAGCTACACGAACATCTCAGTCATCGTTACTATTTCATTCCTGTAATTACATGTGAATAATTGCTCACATCATCAAGACCCTGCTCCTTGAGGCAAGTGCTGCTCTGTAATTTGTAAATGTGTTTTCAGTTTCTGAGACAGTGATCAGTATGCACAGCGGGGGTCACTCTGATTGATCTGGCTGTATGGCATGACTGAAGCCACCAGCTGGAGAGGGAAGGCTGCACTGTGATATAGGGTTGCTGGACATCAATCAGACCACTTCCACTCCCAAGGAATTGGTGTAAGGGAAGGGGAACGGGGGTTGGGGAGTGGGGAGAGGACACAACGCCACATGGCCATCGGGGCTTGTGGCCAGGGGGCAATCCAATCTAATGAGTCCGCATTGGGGAGAGAGAAAAAAGAGAAAAAGAATGATGAAGGAGGGAGGGAGAGGCAGAGGGAGAGGAAAGGGCAGGAGGAAATATTACATCACTCTGTGTATACTTCCTCACGACCATGGCAACAGTCTAACAGGAACGACCTCTGTACCTGCAGCCCAGTGACCAGGTTTTTCCAGCTTGTTAAAACACAACTGTAGCACTGCTGGAAAAAGGAGAGGTTTGTCTGGATTGTCTACATGTTGGGTTCATCCACAATATGTACACATTACTTGTGAAGTTTTAGGCTTTGGGATTTGCTAAAAACAACTGTTTTTTTTGTTTTTTTGTTGTTGTTTTTTTGTAACTTGTTGTAAAGATATTTTGTGCTCAGATGTTCACTGTGAGTGCACATGTATGATTGTGTGTGTTATATTTACATTTTCAAATGATATTTTGCAGCTGTGAAACTATAGACAGCAGACATGCATATACAGGATATGTAAACACTAAATAACACAGAGATCTGCAAGCAGTTTGTCCAACAAAAAAAGGAATATTTTCTGTATTCTATCATTTCTTGAAGACAATCATCACTCCACCATAAACTACAATAAAAATAAAAGGTAAAAGAACAGAAAAGAAAATGTTTTTATATATTCATATATAATAATACATGGATTTATGGCATCAAATATCCTTTGAAATACCTGAATTACATTCAATGTTACTCTTTGTAGCATATTCAAGTTTCTCTCCCGAGGTAAAAGCCCAGCTTCAGTGGGTGTTACAAGACTGTCAGGTTTCTCCTCGCTCCTTTATCTCGCTCCGCGACACTCCCTACTAAGACCCTAAGATTACATACATTCTTTATTTCATATTTCTGAGGTAAAGAAATTCTTCCTGAGCATTTCAAACAAGACTACATACTAAGAAAACAAAAGGAGTAAGTGAAATAGAAAACAGACACGCTGCAAGAGAAGCTGGGTGTGCAGGTTAGTGTTGCTTTGTAAGTGTGATTCTCAGGAAAACTGCACTCGATGAGGAATGTGAGATCGAGAACAAATTTGTGGAAGTCCGCAACAACAATCCAAACATAATAAAGTAAGTTGTCTGTGAATTGTAGCATTTTAAGTGTGAGTATATTTATATGAAGATAAATGCAAGCATTTCTATAAGCAAATGAGTGTCGAGAGTTTTAACTGAACTCCTAGCCATGGTCAAATTTAATAAATGATTACATTATTTTATTTTCTGTCCAAGAACAAAATAAGAGCTAACTGCTGCAACATGATTTGGTAACAAGCTGCTGAGAATATTAGTATGTTGTGATTTTGTGGACCGGTCTGTTTTGAGAGCTATAACAACACTGCTGATTGTGTATTTGGTTTGGCATGTTTTTGGTCAAAAACTGTGGTTTGCTGAAATGTTGCTGATTCCAAGCCCTTCGTACTTAATGATTAGTGACAATCCAATGACTAAGTCAACGTTAGGATAACATGGATGTGAACTGGCAATAAATACGATCCTGAGAGTAGCAGTCAAAGGGGGTATTTTCCAAACCCTGATTATCCATAATCTTGGACCACATCACCTAGCAACAAATAATTGATTTTGTCCTGGACCAAGGCTAATCAGGATCTCTGAGAGTATCCAGATAGCTATCTGATTCTCCCATTGGCCAAATGACTAATACACTACCCCACTCAGCAAGGCTTATTCATATTTCTTTTCTTTGGGAAAAATAAAATATTGCGGGTATTCATAGCTAAACAAAAACAGTACACCATGGCATGCTTCTGCCAGTAAAACAACTTTGTCAGCTCTCCTGTTTCATTGAGCTTCTCTGGCTCTTTTGGCTTCATAATCTGTAATTACAAAACAACAACAAAACATTCCCAAGGCTTGCCATGTCAAAACAAAGACAAGTTCTTAGTGCAGTCCTAGTACCGTGACTGGCTGCTTTCTCAGTGGCTATACATCTTGTTCCACTCTATACAAGTGTCCAGTTCTTTTGTAGTGGTGTGTGGGCACACCTTGCAGAAGGCATTCTCAAAGTCTGTGAAGGCTGGGGGTTTAGAGGATGTGGGGAGGCCATGCATTGCCCCAGAGGGGGAGGCAGCAGAGGAGAGCGCCTGCTGGCTGAGCTGCAGCAGCTCCCACACTGAGAAGCCCTCAGTGCGCTGAAGCACAGCACTTAGCTCCCTCTCACTTAGGCTGCAGCCCTGGGGTGACAGGGCCTGCAGCAGAACTTGCCTGCGCATACCCACATCTGGCAGACCAACGTGATATCGTTTGGCAAAGCTCCGATGAACTGCATCTTGCAGCAGATCTGGCCTGCCAGTGGCACACACGAGAATCACCAGACCTGTGGTCCCCACCTGGGTTTTCTCTAGGGTTGTCAGCAGTGTCTGCCTTAGCCCCTCTTCTTCCATGGCTTCCACTTGGCTGAGCAATACCACGGAGGGCTGCCGTGCCCCTGCCACCTGCAAAAGAGACCCCAGAATGTGTTCTGCCTCAGCCTTCCCCTTAGAGGCCAGCATGGCTCCACTCAACCGGTAGAAGGAAGCCCCCAACTGTGAAGCCAGAGAACGAGTCAGCGTTGTCTTACCACCCCCCCGGGGGCCGAACAGCAGGACGGTTCTTGGTGGCCGCACCACGGGACTGGGCCTTAGCACAGGCCACAGCAGGTCCTCCTCCAGGGCAGTCTTGACATGGGTGAGCCCGGCTAGCTCACCCCAGCCTAGGGCTGGGCTGCAGTCCAATAACTCCCCATTTACAAGGTCCAGCAGTCGGGGATCTGGACTCTTCATAGTCTCAACAGTTGGCCCACACAGTGGAGGCCGTTTGTGGGTCTGGGAGCGGTGCTGCTGCTGCTGTTGGGTGAAGCCCTGCTCTGCCACACCATTCTCCCCTGTCATACCTGCTGGAGGGCTGTACTTCCCTGCTGCCCCATACTGTGGAGACACCAGAGGCTGGGAGGAGGGCTTACTAGGCTTGAAGGTTTGAGGATCTGTGCTGCCTGAACTGCTGAAGCCATTTCCCTGGCACTCTGTTTTGTCATTCACACTGTAGGGTGAGTTCCCTCCTGCCTTCAAGGGATCGTAGTTATATTTCCTGTAACGAGAGCCATCCCCTCCCTCATCTTTTTCTACAGTCATCTCAAATGCTTTTCTTTTTAATGTCCCTCCAGACTCAGATGTCCCAAGGTTGGTGCTCTGGTAACTATAACTGGCTCCTACCACTGTCGGCCTTGAGGGTACTGGAGTAGCGGCTGGTAGACCCGAGGGCAGGTAGGTCGCAGATGGGTGGCTGTAGCTGGGGGCAAGGCTGGTCTGGGGAGGGTACGTGCTGGGGGGATAGTTATAGACAGGTGTTGTAGGGCTATAGCTGGGCACTAGAGTGGGGGTGGATTGGAGAGTGTGTAGGGAGGCAGGGGGAAGTGCTGCACTGGGTTGGGGACAGTACCCTGAGGAAAGATAGGTGCCATTATAGCTGGAGGGGTACTCACTGGAGCCACTGCAGGAGCTGCTGCCACTGTAGCCAGAGTCTGAGAGGTTACTGTTCACCACAGACACGGTGCTAACTCCTGGAGGGCCTGCGGATGTGGCTACAACCTTGGAACCTGAGAGGCTGTCGTGTCCTCCCGGGGGCACCAGGGAATAGGAGGCATCAGTGCTGTGCGTCAGTGGCCAGGGCTCCAGCTCAGTTTTCTGGCCATTGAGGCCCCCAAAGGTTCCTGGCTCCGGGTAGGTGCCAACAGTAGGTGGCCGGTCATACGGTGAGTCCAGCACGCCAGCGTACTTCTCAGCATATCGCTTTAACAGGTTGGAGGCTGTCAGGGCAGAGATGTCGTCATTGGCCCAAGAGTAGTTGTAGGAGCTGCGGCTGCGGCCAGCGTAGAACTCCGACTTATGGGCCGGAGAGGAGGTGGTGGAGGACACGTCCAGGTGCTGCTCAGGCCACTGGCTGAGAGGCTGGGCATGCTCTGGGTTCCAGTGCATCTTCAAAAGACCTGAGAAAGGACATATATAAATTGAATTTGGAATTAGACATTACCGCTGCACAGGAGACTCAGCATGCATTCACAATAGCTTGTTTACCATTAAATGTGCCAAAGCAGAATAATTACGGGACAATTTTTTTACATTAGTGCAATATTTTTTTGCTTTTTTTTACATAACCTACTAAAAGTGTGATTTTGCAATGTACTTCACAGGAAAATGTACCATCCACTGTTTACTTATTACAGAGACAGAACAGATAAAAAATGATAAAGGACTCAGCAACATTTGGATTGACAGCACTTGTTATGGTCAGAAATGTATGACAATTATGTAAGATTGATCAGCGACTACCTTCAACCAAACAGTCTACATTCAGCTTGATGATATTGATATAGTTGAGTGAACAAAGCAGGAGATTACATGCTCTTCCATGACTGTGGTCTAAGTTCCTGCACTCCAAGTAGCCAGTGACAAGAAATGGCCTTTCTACTGTTTTGAAATGAATCTTTTTTTTCCATTCATGCTTAGAAGCGGAGTGGGGGGGGGCTCAAATTTCCCAGGAAGGGAGAGGAAGGTAGAGGGGAGATGGAAGGAGACAGAGAAAGCTGCAGAAAGAAAAAGAGTGAAAGCTCAGTAGGTTGGATGTGTTGTTGTTTTGCAGTTTCCCAGCTTATGTGGGAGTAGCGATAAGATCGCACTACTATTCCCTACACTGCTAGCATCTGCAGGTCTCCCAGAGGAGCTATTGTTATCTCCCCATGCACGTTGCTCTGAATGCCTGCTCTCTCCGCCCTGCACCCCCACCTACCACCCACCAATCCACCCACCCACCGTACACCAGAGCTCCAAAGGCCCAGTGGCCGGCTGGACAGAGGGAGGGAGGGAGGGGGAGGGAGAGGGAGAGGGAGAAGAGGGTGTGTGCGTGCGTGTATGTGGACAGTGGTGTGGAGAGAGTGAGAAAGAAAGGAGGAAAGAAAGAGGGGGGTTGGGTTTGGAATTGCAGCATAGTGTGCTATTCATCAGCACAGTCTCCCATGGAACATTGGGAAAGTGGAATGTCTGTTTCTCTGCCTTCAGCTCAGGCCGAGCTCTGATTGATCATGGCTGCTACGCACTGAGCACATCTCCGAGCTAATAGGAGGACGGCAGGAAAAAGAAAAAGATATTTTGTTTCATTAATTGTTTTCCCTCCACGTTCCATCGAGAAAACATTTCATTTTCCTCTAAAACATTCAACTGGCATTGCATGTGAAACACGTGGAACCTGCATGTAGCAAGTGGTGTTATTCTTATTTACTGCTGCAACAATTATTTTCTTAATCGATTTTTTTTTTTTGATTAATCAATTAATTGTTTTGTCTATAAAATGCCCACTGTAATTCCTCACAGACCAAGGGATGGTCTTAATGTCTTGTATTGTCCAATCAACACCCCAAAATCCAAAGATACTTATATATTTGACCATCAAAATAGCTGCTGATTAATTTTCTGTTGATCATTAATCATTGCGGTTCTAAACTCATTTGACTGAATTTTAAATACATCTGCAACATTTGTTTACTATCTAAATGCCATTTTACATGTTTATCAACCAAATATATCATATTATTATAGTTATAGATACATCTATTTCATGGAGACTAGCACCACATCTTGCTGAAGCATTAGCTTTACATTCCACACATAGCTTGGCATTATTGAACTGCTCCAATTTACCCTGAGGTGATGACTACTCCAGCTAGAAAAGAGAGGTAAAAAGGAATATGGCAAAAGCTGTCATTACTGGCCTCTCTGCCTTCCCTTCAGTGGACGCCTGATGATTCATTATTCATGGCTGTCTGTGTGTGTGGAGCCAGGCTTCTTATTGCCATTTAAATCAAATCTCAATAACCGCAGCCTGTGATTTTGCTGCTGCTCTCACTCTCTCAAGCTCACTCCTAAACTTTGGCCTCCTTCTTTTTCCCCGCTTTCCAAACCTCCCCATGTGTATTTTCAGATTATGCTTGTTATTTATTCAGTCAAATGAGACCAGCAGACCAGATGGCCATTGGATTATCATGTCCTTCATATTCAAATCCACTGCCTTAAGTTCCCAATGGCCAGACCAGTTCAAGTGCTTCTCTAAGCTTCAGCCAACCCACACAGCCACACACCCACCACAGCAAGCTGTACAAGAACATTCTCACACTAATTTTTACAAACATGCTGAAGACATTGGCCTGTCCACACCCAGATAAGCACATAGTTTTGTGGTCTGACTTGCAGGTCTTTGTCCAGCCTGCAGAAACCATATATGTCCTGCAGGGCCTTCCCATCTGCAGCTCAACCAGTTTGTGAGCAGCCCCAATAATGGGGCCTGTGTGTGACAGAGATGGATGAGAGCCCAGGGGAGCTCATAAAACCTGCAGCAGGAGGGAGGGATGGATGGAAGGAGGGAGGGATAGAGGGATAGAGGGAGGGGAAAGAGTGGACAGCAGGCGCTTCGTCCTCTCTAAGCGGACTGGAGCGGACATTAGGGGACTCAGTGAGGCGGGCTAACTGCTGTCCACTCCATCATCAGAGGAGCACCAACACAAAATGGACTTCTCTCTCTCTCTCGCTCTCTCACACACACACACACACACACACACACACACACACACACACACACACACACACACACAGACACACACACACAAACACACACACAAACACACACACACGTACCCTCCTCCACCCTTGACCAATGTAATGACCAGCTGCCAATACCTGAGGACCCTATTCATTGTTATATGGAATTTGAGAGTACTTTCTATAAATCTTTTTAAAAAGTGCGTTATTCTCTACACTTTGACTCTGTATGTACACAGTGAGTTAAATGAGTGATAGGCCGCCACTCACCCCTGATGAACACAGCGGGGCTCCAGTGCAGTTAACCCCTCTCCATGTAATTAGATCTTGCCTTCTGCTGGATTGTGGTTTTTAGAGCACTAGTGCACCACAATAAACTGAGCAAGTTCTAATCTACACTTCTGCTTAAATCAGAGCCATCGTGTAGATTAATTCACTGGTGGGGCAGGAAGAAAGCTAAGATTAGAAGTAGGAAATCAGGACAATGTGTGGATACTGTGGGTAACAGTACAACCATGAGATTAACTTCAATATGCGTTTCATTAATGCTGGACTGTAAATTATCCTACATGACACCAAAAGTAGACAAGAGAATTTGTTTTGTTGTTTTGTTGGAATTTTGTTTCAGCTTTTACTTTTATCATGATGCATCTTTCAGCTTCAACATTGTGACATTTCCCATTTCCTGCTGCACCCTTATCAACACTGTCTCAATCATACAAGAGGACGATTATGGATAAATAACACATTTATTAAACATGGACCAGAACATCCCTATGTTTGAAACTGTGAATCTTGTCCTTACACAGTTGTTTTAGAAGCTTTTGTAACCACTGTTAGTAAAAGTAAAGCTGATCTGCTCCACTAACAAAGGGGTGGAGGAGTATCTCGTTTTTTATATAATTTATCAGTAGCATTGTTAAATTCATATCAAACAAGACAGAAATTGGTTGCAGGGATCAAATTAAGTATACATGAATATGTGTGGAGGATTTTTCTATTGACTGTGGGTTTCACTTGGCTGTAAGGAGGTTGATAAGAACCTTGTGTTATGCACATGAAACTTCCCACTGTTTGTGTGTGTGTGTTCTTGGCCCCAGGAGAGACAGATGTTCTTCTGCTGACCGCCTTACTGTCTGTGCGGCCATTGTGGTGGACGGCCGTCCAGCAGACGTGCGCAGCCCGGACAATCCAGTTGGCCCTGAGACAAAGCCTGAAGGATCCTATTGTCAGGGGCCTGTCTAATTATGGAAATCTTATTAATCTATTCAGCAGCAGTCCACTGACAGCTTTTGTGTTAGCCTGGGATTTATTGAGGGACCTGTGTGAGCTGCATCCTATTGTAGGCCTGCGTGATGAAGACAGTGGCACAGCTCATTTCAGCAGAAACCTGCTTTACTTTGAGGAGGCCCTAAAATTAGAATTAGACCACTTATGCTCAGGGGGAGTGTGTTAGGTTCATTTCTGGCCTCAAATGCTCTAATTTAGCTTCTACAGAGACACTGAGTCTAATGTTGACTGGGTGAAACTGAAGTAGCTTTTAGCCCATAAAGGCTGGTAGTACTCTAGACTGTGTTGTGGCTTCCAATAAAAGAGGTATCAGTGGGTGAGGTGAAACGTTATCTTGGCTGGAGGCCCAGAGATGGAGGGCTCCAGTGCTGTTTCACAGCTCCCCTGAGGTTGCTTTCCCTTTCTCCCTTCCCGGCACTTTTGTTTTCCCTGCCCCAAGGAACAAAACGGACACGGATGCAACAAGCCTTCTGGGACAGTGTGCTATTAAACTGTGCCGATTGTGAAGAGGGCGCTTGTAAACAAGAGCGCTGTGGATCAATCCAATCAGGACTCTATTCAGTGTTGAGCTCTACCCCCAACTACTGACCAGAGAAAACACCTCCACTCCGTCGTACACCTCCACACAGAGACACAAAGTAGTTAGAGGAACGTGTCTGTAAAACCTATTTCATATTTAATTAATAATTTCTCATAAATTATTAATTTCACTGCAAATGGTTGTTTGGCTGGTCAACTTCACATTTACAAAATATGCTATGTAAAGAAAGTACTTTCACCAGAATTCAAGTGAAGAATTTTAGCTTCAAAATCATAAGTTAAGCTAAAACTTTCTTTCTGCTCTAAATTAAACTGTTGACCCATTGCCTTCTACAGTGTAAAAGCCATTATTTTTGTTTCACGAGGAGGTAAGATGTGTTGGAAAAGATATCAACATGAACAGTTTACTTTATGCTGAAAACTAAATTCTTTCAATGCCCTGAAACAAAAAGCTGCACAGAGGGCAGTGTCAAATTGTTTTGAGAATGTGGCTCCTGCCGGTGTGGCAGTATGTCAGGGATTCAATTTAGACAACATCTCAGAAACTTCTGTCACACTTCACAGAAAAAAAAGGTTGGAATGATTTACAATACAAAGCACACAGCTGTACCAAAGGGGAATGAAAGTGGGGAGAAGGGTACAGTGGGACATACACTATTATTTGTGCTGATAAATCACAAACTTGATGCTTTGATGATTGCATCGGTTGTTCAGTTGTTAAGGAAGCGCAAGCTGATCAATGAGTCGCTGGATCAAATGCCTGCCTTTTGGACATAAATATGTAGAGAAATTATCTCAGGAATCTTTACACCCAACTGTTTTTGGTCAAACACACCCTGTTCACTGATCAAGAGTTCAGTTTTCTGTGCAAAGCAAGAAGCAACTGAAAATCTGTTATTTATCAGAGTTTGTTATCGTGATTTGTCGTTCACTTTCAAAGCCCCTTAAGTCCTCTGTTCTCAAGTTCACTGTGATTTATGGCACCAATATCAAGCAGGACATTCTCACTAGGCTGTGGCCGTCCTCCTGCTGCATACTACCTGGACTGTCATAAAAACCCCAATCTGAGAGGCCGGCCACATTTCACAGCCTGGCAGGTAGAGACAGAGGAAAATTGTCTCTGGACGTTCTCTCACACTGGTATGAAATACACATTTTATCAGCTCTCGCACAGTTTGTACGGACATACTGAAAAAATGTTAATGAAATTTTCCCCCACATATACTATGGGTTATATATGTAGTACTATACTCAATGTTACACAATGTCAAGTTATCACATACAAGATGCTGAATAATCTCTGTTATTGCGTGGGGTATTGCCAAAAAGCTGTTGAAGGAAGTGTTAGGACAGTCTTTGAGACCCTTCCCAAACCGCCTTAAGACCAGGATAATGTACACACCAGACAACAGGGATGAAAATTTATCAGCCATGCATAATTGGGCATTGCAAGGGAAAATTATTATAAATCTATGCATTAGTCACGGGGCTGCTATCAATCAAAAGAAACACAATCCCACACTCCCACTCTGCCTGTCGCTCCCTCTGGCTCATCTGCTGCTTCTTTCATGGCCCTAAAAAGATGTAATAACAGAAGAGTGAGGGAGCTCTGGTAGGGAGTTTTCACACCTGCTGCCCAGAGCACGAGCAGACGCAGCTCTTTTCAAACACGCCTTACCAGACCAATCCCAGGAGGAAGAAGCCCATCTCCTGCAGTGGCATTGAGGGATGTCCTCTATGCGTGTGTGTTTCTCTCTATGTCCCTATCTTTGTGTCTTCCTCTTTCTGTGGATAGAGTTGTCTGTACTCTGTGTATCAGAATGACAGTTTGACTTGCTCTATTTTTTGTTTCATCCCCCTTTGGGATTGTTTCAGGCCAGCTGTCAGAATAGTTTTTGTCAGCATGTAACGCTAATATAAGAGAAGGACAATGTGCTGTGGATTTTGAAGAATAATAAAATGATACTGCCCTTGTCTGTAATAAAATATACTTCCTACTATAATTGCCAATTATTTTTCAAAACCAATCAATAAACATAATGAAACAAGGCTGATGCAGTACATCTCTAATTCATTAGCAGGGAACATATATACACATTGTCATTAAAAGTTGCTGTTTTGCAGAGTGGATTGAGAGAAGCAGTCGCCCAACTACTTGATGGCATTTGCTAAATGAAGATTAATTGACAAACTTGTTTTGAGCCGAAATAAACAAGTTCCCATCNTGAACTAGGCTGTGGCTGTTCAGCATCCCCAGGAGGTCTACAGTGAGAGGCGAGGCGTCTCTGAAGGACACTTTCCCTTCTCTCCTGGACTCTAATTCAATCGTTCTGACAGTGTAGCAGTGTCCCAGTGTCTGCGAGGCCAGTAATCTCAGTGTAATTGAGTTCCCAATCAGCCATCCATCAATAATGCATCTGGTTCCATGAGGGCGGAGACAACCACACTGCTCCAGCCCTCTGCATCGAGGAAGGAGACAGGGTTCTGCTCCGACTGGCCGGAGAGATCTATTACTTCCTGGAGATCACTCACTAGTCTCTCTGGATTGTATCACTCTCAAACTCAAGCTACTTTAAAAATGGGATTGTTATGTTATATCAGACAGAATCGTGGTGGTGGGTGGTTTGCAGAGCTGAAAACGTGGCCCAAGACAAACAGAGATGTTCAGATATCTTCCCACATATCGATGCTGCAATGTTTTGTGTGGTTGTATGATGGAAAAGATTCAAGGAAAATGTCAAGGGCCATCAGAGAGATATTTATGAAGCATCTCTTACGGTGTTTTATAAAGCTTTCTTGAAGCACAGCATGGCCAGAAAGACACACAAAAACAGGTTTGATGTCTACCCACATACACCTCACTTTTCAATTGCCAGTGCATGCCAAACCATCAATTAGTGACTAAGACCATGGTACACCAAGGTTAAACTGTACAGCTGTCTGAATGATTTTCAATTATACAGCCAGGAAGCCCCGACAGCACACTTGCCCCCACCTCCCTCTCTGGTCTCACAGGGTCATTTATAATATCTAACGCCTCCAACAGATAATTGTGTATCACCACCTTGCTTCCCTTTACTCTATAGTGTTATCTCCATTTTCAATTTCCAATCTTGATACACCTGGTGTCCTCTTTAAAAGCCTCAGCTGCCCCTAATCTTGTGTTATGAATAAACTACTTTTGATGGAAGATTCTGAGAAAAAAAATCTCAGCCCAGTTGTGACAAACCATGTAAGTGCTGTTAGACTTTTTGATGTAACGCTTTGAAGGAAGATTTAGCTGCATCAAAACTACCAACATTTTAAAGTAGGTAATCACAAATAATTGGTGATCACCTGCAGTCGCCCACATCTTGGTTACATCATACTTGCTGAATCCGTATTGTGCCGTCCCTTTACCCTTGGGTCTGCCAGATTAATGGCTCATTTAAGTTCCCATTACATTACATTAGCCCATTCAGCCAGTGCATGCTGTACACCCCCAGCAAATAAATCACATCATGAAAATATTAATCCATCTCAATAAGTGACTGCACATAATCTATTTGATGATAAAGACTATGACAAAGGTTTATACTAGGAGCAGCAAATTACTGTCACTCACAGGGATAGACTGACTCTAATAGCTGTTGAGGTATTGAAGCTATTGGCTTATCATAGCAATGAGTCTCTGAGGCTCTGGGAGGAGGAATATTCTTGGTGTTACTGCTACCAGTTTTCAGGTAGCCAAGTATGTCAGTGTGAGGGTGTATTACACTAGTCAGTGGTCTGAACCGATTCCTGAGGTTGGCTGGCTGGGCCAAAAGTCATGAAATGTCGCAAAACAGCGCTGCTTGCCCAAGCAATTTTAGAAAACCGATTCTGTGCTGCATAATAGTGTGACCATGTGAGTTCAAGAAAATTCTGTGAGTTGCAGGCATGGAAAAGGCGTAGGTGTGGCTCACACCACACAGCAACACCATTCCCATCTGGAGGTTAATTCAATCCTAGCGCCTTCCACTTTCAGCCTGCTGTCAGGCTCAGGTCTGCAGTGTGACATTGTGAGGGAGAGGTAATTACATTTTGGTTCTGTCCGGCGACTCAGCGTCTATTCAGAAGGTGCTGTCAGTGCCCTCCTCCTATAGACCACAACCACCAGAGGAATGTCCAGCTCTGGATACACTGCTGTAGACAAACAACTCTATTGAATTCACCACTACACTTTACAGGCAGTTGATTCTCATGTTTAACCTAGAAATTTACTTGTAAAAAAAATATTTTTTAGCAAATGTTACTTCAAGTAATTCAAGTGGAAAAATAGAAAATACTAAGCTCTGAGGTTTATCAACAACCTACAAATGAACAATTACATTGCAGTAATCTAGATTCATATTGAAAACTATTCTCTATTACGTGAAAATCCTAAATGAGTGCAGAGAGTTAAATTGCTTCACCTCTATATCACTAACAGACAAGGCATGACTAACAGACATATGAGCCTTTACGGCAACTCCTCAGCAGTTATCAGTCACAAGTTCTGCAACGGATCTGTATCATCGCAGGAAGTGATGCTGCAGTGGTTACTTTTGGGGGTTTTTTTGGAAGCACATCAGCACTGAAAGACTATCCAGTGAAGATGTGACACATGAGAGTCCATATGTCAGGACAGAACACACACAACACATGTAAACTGCATATACAGTTTCTCTGCAGTTAGTATGTGCACCTGACCACAAAACTTTGTGATGGATTTACAGCTTTGCTGATGCTTTCACTTCATGTGTGGTCATGTTGTACTTGTCCATTGTGTACTATTGATCAGGCACTGGTGAAACTTGTGACTAAAGCTTAGTCCTATCCCAGCAGAATAAATCACAGTATTGACCCTGTGGTTATCAATAAAGGTAATGACAAACATCTGGCCCCACCTTTAATGGAATCGACAGAGTCTTCCTGGCAGCAGCCCAGCATTGGCCACACATAGATTGCCTTGATCTTTTCAGTGGGAACCCACTCTTAGTATGCAAATGAGAGGGGAGAAATGCAATCGCCATCTAAAGGTAAGCAGTGCTCCTATTGAATTAGGAGCTGAAAATCTCCATAAACACCAAAGGAAAAACCTTAAAATGTTCGCTGACAATGGGCCTGTTTAGACTGACTAAGATTTATCCTGTCAAGGAGCTCTGACACAGTGTATCTATGTCAATGAAGGAATAAGTGAGGGGATCAAATCAATGGTCGCTCCACTGAGGTCCAGAGGTGCTGAGTTGGACATTTGGAGTCACCTGCAGAGGCAGCACTCTGTTCTCTGTGTGTCTTGGGTGTGTCAGACCTGGATCTACACAGGGTATCTTATTATAGGGGCCAAGGGTCTTTTTTGACAATATGTCCCTATGTATGAAAACATCTGACCCCCTAGTAACAGAAAAAATGTCCATGGGCTCAAATAGGAGCATGGCCATTGTATTATTTGTGAAAGAAAGCCACATTGTCCTTCTAACATTTGGATCAATGAGTGGCTGAGAGAAGCAAAGATGTCTCTGTTTTCTTGTACTTATACACAGGGATGGGGCTACACAGAAATTCATCATATTGAAGGGACAGCAGCATTACTGAAAACACTGAGCCACATAATACCCTGCAGCCCAGTTAGTTCACTGCAGATGACAATCAAATAGAACATGTTCACCAGACTAATAGTGACTGACATAGAATTGCACTCTATTGACAGTATTGAATTCCCAAAGGTACAGCAACAGCAAGCAATTACAGCTCTCTATCACAAGCTATTTGAAATAACATAATTTTGTTCTAACAGAAATGTTATGACATTTTCCTTCTCAGATAAAATGACAAAACAATGCTCTGCTGCACAGCACAAAATGAAAAGTACTGTACTAAGTGTAATTTTGAACTTATGCAAAGGTAAAATACAAGATTAGAGATCAGTGTGGCCTGCACAGCTCAAAATGAAGAGAAAGAAAATAATGCAATAACATCTTCAGCTGAATCTTTCGTGGTGTTGTCCAATGAGAAATGAGCTAGTGAAATTTTATTAGCATGTCATAAAATTCAGGCATGTGTCTCCAGGTTTTCACCATCATTTCTTTTGGGTTTCCACTTCATTTAGTGGATGGGCTGGAGCCCAATGAATGAGTGACTCATAAAGTAGGGATGTAAACACACAAACACGTATGGGGGAGAAACATAAAGGTTTACTAGAACAATTTCATTATGAGAGGCTTTAGGGTGTCCCATGTCTGGAAAGCTACACATGACACATATAAACATAGATGTATGTCTGAGATTCAGATTTAAAAAGCACAAAAACATAGTGGTGAGCTCAGCCTGAAATCCAGTGAACCTCAGCAGGGGTTCAAAGCAGGATTATCATTAAGTCTAAAATGAAGATGACAAAGATAAACAATGGCTGCACAAACTTGTCAAACTGTTGGGTTCATCAAAATATTGGCAGTGCTTTGCACTCTGGGATAATGGTTGAAAAACAAATACCTTAACATGTAGTATGTATGTAGTATGCATGTAGTGTAGTAAACTTTGTATCACTAAGTGTACTTAGAACCACTCCAGGAGAATCACTAGTATTCAGTTTGTTTTGTGAAGCCATGTCATAGAATAATTGAGCGGTATAGATAAACAATACCAGACTCAGGGTGAATATTTTTTCATATATTTTTCAATATTCTTTTTGTGATTTTTTTTTTTTTTTTTTTTTTCTCATTTACGGTAAGGTGAGGCAACTCTGAACCTTCCTGTTCCCCACCAATCCTGTTACTGCTGGGATTTGTTCTGCTGGCCCTATAAAAGATTAGTCCTCGAGGAGAAAGAATGGACTTGATTAGCTAGACAGCAATTTAATGGGATTGTCAGAGGGCCAACAATAAATCAGCTTTTGTGATTAAATGGGATCTCCAGTAAAAGTTGTATGTCTCCAAATCAATAACTATTGAATGTTTCTCCCTTTGTTCCAGGCGAAGAAAAAAAAAAACACAAGGGAAACAAAGCCAAAATTTCCGGTGAGTTAATGACCCTGTGGCCAGTGGAGAGAAGCAGCTTACATGTTCAGCAGAGAGGTGGAGAGAGAGGGCAAGGAGACAGTCAGCCTGGACATGAAAGGGGAGAGAGAAAAAGAGATGGAGAGAGAGATTTGTATTTAGAGTAAAGAACAAAGCATCAGGGAATTGTTGGGGCATTAAGTAAAAGCAAATGGACTTAAGCAGAGGCGGATGCATAGCCATAATTGGACTGATACTGTAAAAGCTCTAGGCATCTCTGTAATTGCTAATAGCAGACAGCACTGTACTCCCTTTTTCTGACTGTCTCTGTCCATGTGCTCACAGGGATATAAGTGATGTCAAAGAGATACACTCCATGTGTATCTCTCTCATAGTGACTGGACACTTGGAAAAAGAGCCGGGCTTTGTCTATTAGTGGGAAATAAAATGGTGTGGAGGCACAGAGTCTCCAGCCAGCCAATGACCCCCTACAACGATGGAGAGGTGCTCCAGTCAATTAAGCAGCACAGATCTGATTCCTCCATACATATTAACCACCAAACGCCAGTGAGACACAGAAGGAAATCCCCATAGATCATCACACCAGGTTAAATAGAAAATATCATTGACCAACGGGTGTTTTTTCTGGCTAAATAGATATGGGATTTGAATTTTGCAGGAGGTACCACAAGGTTAAAAGATTTATTGACATTCTGAGGCGTATTGTGCTTTTTTTGCAAAAAAGGGGGCATTCATCAAAGCATAAGAAATGCTCATGTAACAGAACATGTCCACATAGCAAAACAAATGACCACTTTTTCTCCTCCTCCTTCCTCTACATTGTCTTCTTGCATTAAAGCTGGATCAAGTCTGGTAACCAGCTGTATGTCTGTGGCCCTGCTCTGTATCTTGGCTGCTGTGTGCACTGCTAAGACTCACCCCTCCACTTCACACATCACATCAGATCAGAGGGTTAGAAGAGCGTTCCAGGTCCTACCAGCCCGCTCGACATTCCTGCTGCTTTGATACTGGGGGGGCTCCCCCGTGTCTGTCCATCATCATCGTCTACCCTCTCCTCCACCTCCAAACCTCCTCTAATCCCCCCACCAATACACACACACACACACACACACACACACACACACACACACACACACACTCACTACCACCACTCTCTCTCCCTATCCTCCCCCAGCTCAGAGGAATTCTACAGCTCTGGACAATGTTTCATTTCTTCACAGGCCACATCTTTGATAGCTTAATGGCCCTCACAAAAAGGAGAGCATGCACTGAGAGACAGGGAGCTTTTAAGTCGTATCAGTCATATTCAAGTCATTCAGACCATAAGCTTTTTGAGACTCATGCGTGGGTCTGTTGGTCACAATTAAACAATGTGGCATAACACATTCTGGGAAAGGAATATGTTGACTCCCTTTCCAATGAAGTCTGTGTCATTCAGTAAGATCCGCTCAAGTCACAGGCTGCACCCAGGTACACAACGGCAGCACACAAGGAGAGGACTGGCCTTGAGCATTGTCCTGCGAGTGACAAACATTTTACACAATTAAGCCATGTGTATGAGCATGGACTCAATTCCCTCTCCCTATTCACCTCTGATTCACATTGAGTCACAGCAGCTCTGCTCTTTATCAGTGCCATTTCACTACCTTTCACGCTGACATAATCACAAGTGTCCATGCTGTCTATGTGGCCCTCTGCACTTTGAAGGTCTGTTTATTTTCTGGGCTTGAAGGCTCAGCACACAGAAAGATGCCATGCACACACTGATCTTTCCATCTGACAGCAAGGATTCAGATGTGCTTGGAGAGGAATGAAAAGCTCTCTAGCTGTAAGAATTTGTGCTGAAAGACAGAAAAAATGTATATAATAAAGCCACAGTAATGATGCTTTGATTTATTTCAAGTGTTCCTGCATGCATCTCTACTGAAGGAGCATGTATCGCTCTATGCTTTTGCCCACCTGCCCATCCATTCAACCAACTGCTTTCTAGATCAGAGGCTCTCAATCCTTGACCAGAAATACCACAGTCCTGGGGCCAGTTCACACTTGAGTCAGAGGAATCACTTGGATTGCTTCGAGGACAAATGTTGTGGATGATAATCAACAGGGCAGATCAGTTCATTTAACAATATCCTGCAGTACCTCTAAATGAGTCTTTGTGTGCTCCTGGACCAACTGGGAAATATATAGTCTCTCCAAAATGTACTCGGACTCCTGTAAAGCAGTGATGCCTTGAGCACCTCTAAGTCACTGTGCCTAGGAAGCATCTGGCCAAACCACCTCAGCCAACTTCAAAAGGGCTTAACCAACAGTGAGTCAATGAAACCAATTGGGTCATTGGGACAGAAAAACTTAGAAGAAGAAATATTGAAAACTTCTAGGCTCATCATTTCTAAGGTGAAAGGAGGGGAGGGAAGTACAGCGAAAGACGAAGCAGGGGCACATCATGACTAAATGTTGTAGACCTGTGCACAACATCAAAACTAGTTTCAGGATTAAAGAAAGTAAAAGGCCGACCACTGTGAGAAATGTAAACGTCATTTGAATGACTATAAGAACACTCCCTCAAAGTGAAAAGTACTTGGGTTCAATGAAGTAAATTATGTATTTGAGAAAAATACATTGTTTGGCATTTCATGAGATGTAAACAAGTGGATTCATCAAGATGAAATGGGGATGGCAAAACACCCACGATTATCAGGTGTTTCTGAGAGAGCACAGCTGGAGAACCGTAGCCGGCCACTGACCTTCAGGTGCCATATGAGGGACAAGTCCATGATGCTGCTTTTACAGCCAAAGCCCCCCTTCCTCTTTCCATCCCTGGCTGTAATAGCATGGCTTATAGTCATTTTCAGCTATAGGACATTTTATGACAGCCATAGCTATGATTGTGGACCAGGCCAGTGGCAGTAGCAGCGATGGCTGAAATAGTAAGACAAGATGCAGGCTGACCCTGAACCAGCCCCCACACTATTGGCTCAGCCACACAGGAGAACAACGAGGGCTGGCGGACAAGCAAGATTATAGCAGGAGAGGTGCAAGCATGGGTTAATCTCAGGTGTTGTGAGCAGGTTTTAATATAGATGGTCAGTCAGGATGTGATAGGGGATAATTGCTTCTAGGGTTGTCACAGATGGTGCTGGTTGATCTGTTAACTGCAGCCAGGCCAGAGCTCTGTCAAGGACATTTTTATGGCTCTCATCTCCTTATCTCACCCTCACAATGTCAATCAGAACAAACCTCCTACAGAGGTTTGACTTTATGTGTAGTTTGTTCCATTTTCTGCATTATTCTCTTTGCTCAGTATGTATAGTGTCACACCAGCATCACACAAATGTGTATTATGAAATAGCTGACATTCAAATCTGCTGTTACAATTATTGTATCGGCCACAGTTTTCCACCACAAAATAACACAATTATCTTATTGTTCTTTATCTTACTCATATTTTGAATAGTTCAATTTACTGATCATGACCCACGTTCATTTTATTATTGATTTTCAAAGCTGCAACTTCCGACACATTGAGTGAGGTCTAAAATGCCCCAAGGCTGAAAGTAATTTAACAAAAACTGAAAATATACATAGATATATAAAAAACACCGTACCCACTAAATTGAGCACAGGCTGTGACACTAACACATCTATGCTAATTTAGACTAATAATAAGATAAGATAATAATAAGTTCTGCATGTTATGTTTTATAGTGACACCAGTAAATATAAAAGTAAATCACATAGCTTAACTATAGTTCATCCACCATAGTTTGTCTCTGCTGTATAGATTATTTATATTTTATATTTTACATTTTCGCATCAACTGCGTTGATATATACATATCTATATCTATGTTTTGTGCATGTAAACATTGGTGCTGTATAATCTATTGCTATAATAGAGCAATACACATTAACAAACAGCATGTGCACATACACTTGCTGGAAAGAAAGAAAGCAAAAGTGACAGGGAGCAGCAGCACAATGATAGAGGTCTGCACTTGCCTCTCATCAGAGCTATTCCAAGCGGCCGCCCTGTCAGAACACGCCCCAGATGAGGTCTCTCAAGGCAGAGAGAGAGCTGTCATAACAGGACGCCTGGAGGGCCATTCGATCAGGCAGACAGCTCTGAGAGGTGTTAGGCACACACACAGGACCTGTCTAGATGTGAGTGGTTGTGGTTATAGCCACAGAGTACAGCCCTGCTGACAGACAGCCATCATTCAGGGGCCTTTATCTTTCTCTCTCTGTGTCTCTCTCCGACTCTTTCTCTGTCTTGCGTTCTCCTTCTACCAAGAGAGCACCAGCAGGGAGGGCGCACCACTGACAGGTTTACTTAAATATTTATGCTGACAGAAAAGACAAGAATGTTATCTCCAACAAAACGTGCTTCCGTATCAACACGTCCTCTGACTCACATGAAATATTTGCTCCCTAAAACCTCTCCACCTCCTCTTAGAGCTAGTTAAAAAGGCATGTGCGCCAGTGAAGATTGAAAACCCAGATAAACTGACCCCAGAGGTATGTAGTTGCTTTCATCAGGTGTTGTGACCATTAATACAATCCACCTATATAATAAAATGCCTGCAAAAATTTCAAAGCAGAAATTGTGGCACTCATTAAACACATTTTCCAGCCTCTCTCCCCAACCTCATGAAATGACCTGTACTGTTGTTCACTCTTTGACTTCATTTGGCTCTCCATTTACAAAACACAGATGGGCCGGTGTTGTTACAGTGCACTGGGCCCCGGGGGCATGTGTGTGAGAACGAGGCAGCGCTGTACACAGATGCCCCATCTCATGTGATGCACATCTCATTGAAGGAGGGTGGACAGCTTCTCCAATCAACAGATCACCTTTTCAAACAGCCCTTTGTTCCCCGACCTCCAGCAGCTGGCAACAATTAGCTGCCAGGACAGGACACAGCAGTCCAGCTTGCCAGTCAGTCCATTAGTGTGCATGGATGGTGAAACATGGGAGTGGAATCACAAGCACTTAGGGCTGTAAATTAGATTTGTGATAGATGTGAAATCTCAACTCCCAAATCATGCAGACCTAACTTTGTAACTTTTCCACACTGGTCAGATCCAAAGCAACACAGGTTATTATACCCACATTGCGCTACAGGGGATACTGTGTATACAATTATTGAGAAATTAGTCTCCATACTCAGCTGGTTTTTGCTTTGCCAAGTTGGCACAGCAGAGCTGATGAGTTCAGTTTACCCAGTGGACTGCCAAGTTTCCCCTTGAAAAGTCTTGTTGCTGACAGCAATAATAAATAGCAATCTGACCAATCAATTGTAGACCAGCTTGAACCCCTTAAGTCCTTAAGAATGAGCGGCTGGGGAAAAAATCAATTTGCAATTTACATCAGGCTGATGAGTGTTGAAAACACCAAGAAAGAGACAGCTCCAAGGATCCAAGTATAATTACATCCCAGTCAGTGCCAAGCTGTGGCCCTAACATCATCATGGGTTTGATAATCAATGGTACTGAGCAGGACTCACAGTACCTAAACTTATGTCATTCATGTGTACAGACTGCTCAGCACACTGCCAGGTATCACTCAGGGGAATGATTTGTGTCGCATCAGTGGGCAGTGAGTGTGTGATGACAACCTCTTAGTGGCCTGGCTTCCTGGAAACATTGCTACCTGGCTGAAACACAATGGGGCTGATTGGAAGAGGACACCATTGAGGTTAAGGAGCATATTGAGCCAGGAGGGCGTCTCAGGTGCCAGAGGCTACTGCCATGTTCTCTTGAAGCCAATGGGCTCATGTGGTGAAATCAGATCTGTGGAAGTGCTGAGAGAGCGATGGACTGTGAGGTTTTTGTTTTATTCCTGCGTGGACCAGAGTGCAGAGTGCATCCATTCTCTGTCTATCTCCCATTTGCTCTCACAGACGCACGAAGCAAATAAAAAGAGTCTCAACATTTATGCAAAGAGCACAGTGCACAGCCAGAGACGGAGCCAAAAGTCATAATGAAAAACAGAAGCAGAGGGAGGTGAATGAATAGCTGCAGTTTCAACTATGTTTTGTTTTCTAGTGGAGACAGAAAGAGGAGGCAGAAAAAGGAGCAGGCTCGAAGGGTTAAACGTTGGCAAAAAGCGGGGAGGGGACAAAAGGCCCATTGTAAGAGCCAGAAGTGTCCCCGGAAAGGAGGGGAGAGAAAAGAAAGCCACCACTGGCTGGTCCCCCAGACCCATTGTAAGCAAAGGGGAGTGTAGCCACGCATGACAGATGTCCCTGGCCATTGTTTCCCCAGCAGCCTCCTCTCTGCCTCCTGCTCAGGCTCTGGAATTCCATGAGATGGCCTCTGCCTGTGAAAGTCGTTCAACAACTCGTCTATCGCAGAGCGTTGCTCGCCACCTCCCTGGCTATGCCGGGCCAGTGGGTGTGTTCGGACACTCTCAAGGTGGGGATGGGGCTACATTTCTCAAGAGGGGTTCTTGTGAGGTGCCAGAAGTAATACTTACTATACACTGCTGTTCCCACCGGCTCTTCATCCCTTTATGGTACTGCACTTGCCAAGACATGTGCATGCGAGTGTATAAACATATACTCATTACTAGAGACACAGCAGTCGTATGTATGCACAAAAAAAGACTCTGGTACTACATCAAGTCACCAAGAGCACTACATGAAATCTGACATTCACCAACTTAGAAATCAATTAAAATACGATCAATTGCATTTGTATTTATCTGAAAGGCTTCAAAAAACAGCACTCACATTTTATTTTAGCCTAGGGCTATGAGGCAAAAGCAATTACTAAAGTGTTAAGTGAAGCGCAGGTGAAAGCTTTTTGCAACATAAAGAGTTGAGGTAAGCTGTTTTTACAAAGCAGTGACATTTTGCCTTCCCCATTCAGCGGCCCACCATGTGGCAGACCTACAGAGGCGGCTTGTCGGGCTGTCAGTCACAGCAACAGTGTGCCAGTGGGAAATGAGCGCAACAATAGCCCTGTCTGGTTAATGGGTGAGAGAAATAGCAGACAATCCTTCATTTCTATGCCTTACCACCACACTGTCTGTTCTCTGTCCTATTCTTCTCTTAGTCTTAACCACATTCTGCCAACACTCGCTCGCTCAGACTCCAGCAGTTACCCCACCCCCGCCTGCCTGTTAACATTCATTTCAAACACACACACACACCACACACACTCACATTCCTATGCATAAGCATGAGAGAGTGGCTGAGAGAGAGAAAGATGTCTAAATGGAGTGGAAAATCTGTTTGAAAGCAATGAATGTTTACCAGGTAGATCAATGGCTGGCTGTTAAATCATTTGGTGAATTATAAAAGAGTATTATAGCTGAGACGTAGCTGCTGCTGTAATATCTGACAACTCTCTGCTGTACTGTCTGAAGCCCTGCTGACCTGACCCCAAACTGAACACTGCATCAGCACAAAAGCACCAGCTACATGCCATTAGTAGGAGACACTTGCAGGTCATTATGAAAAATACAAATGTAACTTCCACAAATAAGCAAAATATGATACAAATGCAACTTTCACATATAAGCAAAATAAGATGTTCAATAACTACACAAAATCTTGAGCCATGACAGGAAATGATGCAAGAGTGTGGACTTCCAATTCCTAAAAGATTTTCAAATACATGCTGTGCACTGTTAAGATGGTGGTAGTTACATATACATATACATATGGGAATGTTTGCTTTAAAGTTTCCATGAAAGTAAAACTATTCATCCATTTCTTTGGATATAGTCAGTACCTTAAACTCCCTAGGCCACTAATATCCATGATGCCCCACAATCTAAATTTTATTTCAACCCTATAGCACCCTACTAGAACTACTTTTAGAAAAACTTAGTAATTAATGGCACGTAGCTACCTGGAGTCTTTTTACTTTAATGATCTTTTTATTCATAGGAAAATATTCGATGAGGGTGTTTTTATAATTAAAAATTAAGTCACAAGTCTAGACAGGAAAAGACACAGCACCTTAGGAAAACACAACATAATACACAAGTGGCAAATGAAAAATAATCATGTTCACCAGTCCAGAAGAGGCTGACTGAAAATGTGTGCTATTAATGCCATATTTAAACAATATGGTGTCTGTCACTTCAGCCTGAGGTGTGACTGTTGGGACAACATGTAGAATGAAGTAGATCTGGTCAAGTATAATCCAACTCTTAGGCTGAGCTCACCCCAATATCATTATTCAATTACATTCCATTTAATCATTACATTTATGTGTTTAATATTTTTTAAGCTATGTTAGTTATAGTTTCCATAGGATCATCTACTGACTTTTCAACTCTGCCCTCACTGTTGAAAGCGGAACTGTTTGTGTCAGTCCTGTTGTTTTGAAATCGAACTCTGTCTCCCTGAAACTCTTTGTATTGTCTTTTTCAAGCTCAACTATTTACCATTTATTCATCTCTGTTCTCCACTGTCACTCCTGGCTCCAGATAAGTGCATAACTAAAACGCTGAACACAATATGCAGGCCTGTGTTTCTCTGTCATGTCTGGCAGGTTAATGTCAACAGTGAAGCCACATTAGTGTCATACATGTTCCTCAACCCACTCATGTTAAGAGCCATGTCTGGTGTCACAGCTGAAAGGTCAGAGCCAAAATACAAGGTAAGGATCCGCCCACAAAGAGTATTTATTCTTCCTAACTAGCTGCCATAACCTGGTAGGTCTGACCTTCAATCTGGTGGTGGAGAAAAGCATGACATATGGCCTAGTCTGCCCGTCCACAGGACGACCCTGGATTGGGCCAGCAGACCCCTGGGTAAAGTCAAATGAATGCATGTAAACATTTAGCCCCCTGCGCACTGTTCCATGATCCCCCGCAAAGGCTTAGGTGACCCCAGTGAACATCAATCAGACAGAACACAATAGGAAGAAGCACACAGGGGAAAAAACCGGGGTCAGTCGCACTTTTAATAAGTAGACACTGATGGTAATGTGGAAGCAGATCTGCCCCGTTTGACCATGGGTAATCTGGGCACTCCTGCCCCCTCAACTGCAAGCTGCAGGAAGAAGGAACCCTCAATGCATGAGCTTTAGAGATGAGTGGATAATCTACTTGGGTGGATTTGAGACTAATCTGCCATTTCTGCTCTCCAAATCAAATCACAATGGGAAACATATAGGGCTTATGCACTGATACTATGATTTCAAAGCATGAACAGAAGGAGGACGATTCACAGAATGGCCAGGGGAGTATTTGCAAGGATTTGGCAGGAATATGATATAACAACAACAAAATGAAATGCTATATTTTGGTTTAGTTTAGACGGCCCAAATGGTCACCACCTCCTACAAGAGTCCGGCACAAATTGTACTATGACAATCCATAACCTCTTTCTTGCAGCTTAGCTGAGCTCTATCTCCCAGGAACATGCACCAAGTAAACAGACAGAGAATGGGTGTTTTGACAGCTGCAGG
The DNA here is from genome assembly GCA_038496675.1 of Rachycentron canadum. Classification (NCBI taxonomy): domain Eukaryota; kingdom Metazoa; phylum Chordata; class Actinopteri; order Carangiformes; family Rachycentridae; genus Rachycentron; species Rachycentron canadum. The sequence goes on from CM076651.1 coordinate 14,455,980, forward strand.
GACAGCATTACCCTATTTCTCTGCCTTCTGAGATAAGAACTATCAGCAGAGTAGGAAATGCAGGAGCTGGTCACGCCTTCCTTGCTGTAACATGTTGTAGTTATGTTGTCAGCCTGAGGTTTATGTCTACCACAGTGGCAGAGCTGCAAACCCACAGAGCTAATGACAGTTAGCAAACACTTAATCGTGTGATCCTGTTTGGCTGTCTGACAGAACCAGCAAGCCTGTGAAAGTACTGTGTCTGCACGGGCGCATGTAACACGTAGTCATATGCACATACGAAGAAACACACACACACAGAAATGACAGAACTAGATGGTGTGTATCCTCAGTTAAATTCTCTCCCTCTGACAGTCCTGGCCCCTCATTTCATTACCACTCCTCCTCTGTGCCAGACACTTACAATCCCATTACCTTCTACAGATCAGCTCTGGCCTGAGCCAGTGTTCCCTGCACAGACACAAACACATGATTCAAAATCTTAACCAGCAAACAGCAAGGGCAGAGACGAGCAGTCCCAGATTCACAGCCGCACAATCAATAGGTAAGAAAGTGTGAAGGAGCAAATCCAGAAGAGTTATATAAGTCAAATTTTGTCATCAGGGATTATAAGAGGATTTTACTTATGACTGACCACTTTCAAAAGACAGAGAAGATTATTTGATACTTTGATGCATGAGGAGTAATGACACAGAATGAATCATTTCCAACTAAATTTCTCCCTGCAGATGTTTCAAAATCCTCAAATTATAAAGACTGAATCAGTAAATGAATCATCTTTTAAATCCAGTATAAACATTATGAATACAAAACTATTTTGAAATACATCTCCCTTGCTCTTTCTTCACCCTGAGGAAATTACATGAGGCTGTGAAAGAGTACACGTCACTTGTTGGTTGAGCTTTGAGACCACAGTTGTCCACAAGCATCCTCCAAAATCTGCTGAAAATAGATTTCCACAGCTGCTCTATGACCACATTCACCCAGGCTGAGTGCTACACCACCCCCTCACCTATTCCCCCTGCTGAGATGAGGCCTGAGTCCACGCTGCAGAGCATTGTTCACTATTTATTCTGTTATAGAGCAAAAAGAAATCAAACTCCTCCTGTTCTGGTCTGAGAAGTCACAGGACCACTAGGCCTCTCCTCTACTTCTTCTGCAGAAAAATGATTGAAATGGAGGAAAAGAAAAGGAGAAAAGTGTAAATAATGCACTGAGAGAAAATCTACAACTAAGATAAGCTACTGTGTTTTTGCAGGCTTCATTCATTTATCCCACCTCCCCACCCCCACTACCGATTCTGTCTTCTTTGTGGACCATGGCCGAGTGTCCATGCCCTGAGTGTGCTCGCTGGAGCACAGGGCCCTGCAAGAATGGAGTCTATTCAACAGCCTTCCTCCAGATGCTTGCCAAAACAGTCCTTCAGGCTACAGCAGGGAGCACAGGAGGGGAAAGAGCAGGAAAGGGAGATAGGAATCTGATATCCTATCATTAACAGCCCAAATAAATTGAAGGAAAAATTCCAAGCTAAACTGTAGCCCTCAGTCATGATGTTTATAGGTGATAGCCTTATTGTTTTGTTTCATGTGGTGTTTCAAAGACCTGTTACACTTTGCCAAAGAAGGTGTTTGTTGTTGCAGATAAATTGTCATCCACAGTGATTCACAGACTTTGCCCTCAAACCCCAAGTGAGGCACGATCCATATAAGAAAACTGTGTGGGAGATTCTCTTCGATGTAAACCAGTTTTACACCTTATGTAACATCCACCCTGATAACTATGTGCTTTTTCTTTTCATTCACATGTATTATTTAATAATACGAAATGCAACGTTGCAGAATCTAGAAATGCTAAATATTTTAATTATGGCCTCCATGTCTCATAACATGGTTACTATCTGAAAGAAATGCAAAAAAATGTCCACATAAAATGTGTGTGTGTTTAAACATATAATATAATATAATATA
>CM076651.1:14462907-14477064 GCA_038496675.1 Rachycentron canadum
TATATATATATATATATATATATATATATATATATATATATATATATAATGTATATATTATGTATATTATTATACATATGATTGACCAGAGGTGGGTGCTGTTGCTCAGTAAATCAGGCAGCCAAGCAGCTCAGGCTGATTTGGGAAATCTTAAAAAAAAGGCTGTGTGTGGGTGTCAGGGGCATCTGTTTTGTTTCTTTTTGCAGTGCAGACTGTATATAGCACACAAATTTACATTGTTGCACAATGAAATTATGCAATGAGGCAAGCAGAAAACACAGTAGCTGATGGAGTTAATGTTTAGTCGAAAAAAGGGAGAGCCGGTTGGTTTTATGTAGGTGGGGAAAAATTGAGTGCTATAGCTGATGGTCATGGTGGTGTAGGTGTTTGTGTGTCTGTGTGTGCTGGGAATGGCCTGGGCAGGGGTGGGGGTGGATGGGGGTTACTGATGTGTCTGCCTGGTCTCTCATTGAGAAATGTAGAGTTATGTGTGGGTGACGCTGAGGTGGGGGGCTCTTGGCTTCTGGCCATAGCTATAATGGAGAGCTCCCTCTTTGGGATCTGTCCTCCCTCCCTAGTCTGACTCACTGGGGACAAAGGGAGACTAGGGGAGGAGGGGAGAAGGAGGGAGGGATGGAGGGGGTGGAAAGGAGAAAGGGAGGGAACACCACAAGAGCACAAACTCAACCCTCTGATCTCAGCCCCCGGTTGAAATGGGATCAGATAGTAGGAAAACCCCCTTCTACTGCTATTTGCACTTACAGGCTATTACCAGCAGGACTGCAGCAAAACGGGACAGGAAGAATAAGTATAATACATGCATTGCATTGCCTAGGGTGAGGAGCCCCTGTAAATGACGTGTAGCTCTTATTAGTGATAAAATAACTAATAATTATAATATTCCGTGTCACCATCGCGTCTATTAAAGCCAAAGCCTTAAAAAATCATCATGGCAAAGGAAATGCCGTGACATGTTTAATCGTTATATTTAGCCACGTCCAGGTCTGCCCACAGAGAAACCACATGCTCTGTGGCAACACAGTTCAGAGGAAGGGAGGTGGGGTGGGAGGAAAGCGAGCGGGGGAGGAGGACGAGGAGAGGGGAGTGTAGGTGTGGCTGTCCCTGAATTAGGTCGAGCTCCTCCGCACACCGAACACATTTTGGGTGCTTGGGTTCAGCTCCACGCCGGCCAGCGTTGCCCTCCTACGATGCAGCCCCACCCAGAGAGCCTCAGACCCGGACAGAGGTTGTTCGTCCCCGCGGTAAAAATCTGCAGCACCAAGGACAGCTCCTCTGCATTAGCGCCCAGAGACACCGGCCGAGCTTCGCCGCGCTCCGACGCCGCGGACGAGCCTAAATCTGTCCACACGAAACGTCCATATTTTGTTGATGTCGGTGTTTTTGTTGTTTTGTTGGGTTTTTTTGTTGTTGTTATTGTTGTTGTTTATTAGTGTTTTTTTTTTTCTGAGAGGGGGAGTCGATCTCCTGGGCAGCCGTGCATGGGCACACGCTGATGGAGGCACCGGGCCAACTGGGAGTGTGCTGCTGACTCAGCCTCGGCTGCTGCATTAATTTATCTGCACTGCAGTTCTCTACCACCTCCCTCCTCTTTTCCTTACCTCGCCCCTCCCTTCCTGACTCGCTCCTTCTCCCTCTGTCTCTCTCTATCTCTCTCGCTCTCTCCCTCTTCTCCACCTCACTACACTTTCTCACAACTATCCTGGAGCATTTCGGTTAAGCCAGGAGGTGAGAGTCGATATTTAATGAGGAGCAGGTTCTTATTGCCTGCATGTGGAGCCTAGATGATAGATGACAGAAAGACATGAATTTGAAAAGAAAAAAACAAAAACCCAGGGAGCTGGAGGATGGAAAGAGGAGGAGGGAGATGCTGTGAGTTAAAAAGAGACCATGTGACTTGTGGGAGAGAAAGGATCCAAGGAGACAAAATTTTGTAAAGCCAATAAAAAGGGAGGAGAGAAAAGAGCCATGTATGCAGTGTCTGCACAGTCTGGGGACAACTCAACACATCATTTCCATACAATTCCACCTACTCTCCAAAAAGGCTTTCTTACCCTCCTCCACTTTAGGGAAACCAACAGAAAACAGAGCATTAATAGATCAATATCTCCCAACATTGCTATCAGCCCTGTTCACAGGAGGCTTTGAGGTTATGGGGGTGATGACTGTAATATCATACCTCCAAGCTATTTATTTTATGGTGGACCACAAAGAGGAGCATAGCAGTACAGATGGACTGCATAATAATGGGGCTATAGTCCATTCTCTGCCTTTGAGGGGGGTGTTAACACAGGGCTCTTAACAAATCCATAAGTCCATTATATTTGAAAGGCTGCCTTTCATGACCCTGTTACCACAGCACCACTCAGCTCCATTTCACAGGATGTTTTGTAATCCACTTGCATCCTCATTCAGCACCACAAAAGTGAAATAATCCGCACAAAATGGTGACCACTAGTTAAAGTGGACACTGAATCTGAATTGTGCCTGAAGGAAAGTCAAAAGGTAAAAGGATATCCAGAAGTCAATGTTTCAGCAAGAAACAAACACAAGTTGTAACTGGAAGGCTGCTTTATTGGTAATAAAAAGGTTCGTGCTCAAATGAAGACAATCTTTCATATATTCTTACCAAGAGTCCAAGTGGTTGTGCAACACACCATCATATTGTACTGTATATCCTCTATCACGGTGTCAAATGATAACAACAGTTTGAAAAGCACTTTTTAATTTTTCAGCAAAAAAGAAAAAACGCCCATAATAAACCATGCTAAAAAAGAATGAGTCCTATAATCAAATATTGATACAAAAATAAATTTCAGATGGAAACAGAAATATAGAAGAAATAAAACAGAAATATAGAAGGCAAGCTGCTTTTTCACAAGCCAAGTGGGTGACACACATAGCACTAAGAACAGGACATTTTTGAGTTAGCTGTTTTTCTGTTAACATCACACATTGTTGAATATTAAGATGAAGTGGGGTGTCTGGATGATCTTTCGGCAGTATTTCTGACTCGACATCCCTGATTAATGTTGTGCTCACCCTCAACCCCCACCCTCCGCAGTTTGGAAACATGTTTTTTTTTTGTTTCTTTCTTTTTTTTTTTTTTTTATTGTTGTTGTTGTTTTTCTTTTTTTTTTCTTTTTTTTCAGTGTGGTATCGACATCCAAATTTGCAGAAAAAGCAGAAAAAAGGCACATGCCATTGAGTGGAACACTAAAAACAAACCGTTCATCAAAAGAAAGGTGAGGATGAGAAGCAAGTACATGATTGTATGCATGTTGAGTTGTAATGGCACTGATGTGTGTATGGTGGGGGGGGGGGGGGGGGGGCCTGGGGTTGGTACCGTCTCAGGTTGGGCGAGGCAGTCAGGCACACCAGCTGACGTCCTCAGGGGGAGAGAGATCACTGGTAAAGTTGGTGGGCAGAGAGGAGTCACCTGTGTGTGTGTGTGTGTTTGTGTCTGTGACTGTGGGCATGTCCTGTATACTCAGTGAAGGTGAAAGATATGACAGTAAGTGAGAAATGTGCTGGTAACATTATCCTTTCGTCATGATCAGGCTACAATCCATGGCAAGCAGCTCCAGTAACATCACACATGAGCTATTCCCCAACATAGAAGGGTGCTGGAAACAACCAGTTTTAGACATCCACTGAACGTGTTGCACATAAATTAAATGTGACAAACAGTGTTCTTCTGTTTTATGTATATACATATAGACATATATATGTATACATGTATATATCTTTTGTATTATATAATATCTATATTTCATTCAATTTCTGTCAACAAAGTGAAAAGTGTCTCAAAAAATCCAAAAGGTAACAAATGTGACAAAGGGCATAGCTGGAAGCCATTCTATATTATTGTTATTATTCATTTTTTGATTATTAGTAGTAACATTTTTAAAATTCCGTATTTACAAAAAACACAACAAAGCATGCTGATAAAATAAAATAATATAATACAATATTTATAGTTTCTCTCAAAAAGTTCGTTCTTTTTCAGCGATTGTGCCATTTACATCATAGCCTGCACTGTACACATATATGTTTTTGTTTTCTTTTTTGTTTTTTTGTTGTTGTTTTTTTTTTTTTCTTTTTTTTCCAAGTGTGAATGTATCATTCTAAAACATTACATCCAAGATGAACATGGGTAAATTGGATGACATTACTCACTCCTGTGGTTCTCATTGGGAATGTATTTGGTTTCAGTGTGCAGCAGCCAAACTGATTCAGAGACCTCATATTGTAAACAGACCTCAGTTATTGTTACAGACAGGGGGTTCTGGTACAGGCAGTGTTAAACACACCAAATGGCATTAGTGGTGTGACAATAGATGCTAGATTTATGTCCAGTCATCCACTTATAAATAGGACCATCACTCCTGTGTAGAAAAGAAATGGCAGGAACACATTAAGGAGGCAGTTGTGTCTTGTCAACTACTTGACAAAGCCTCAGGTTTTTTTGTTTTTTGTTTTATGAAAAACACCCACAACGCTTATTATACAACATAGCTGCGTCGATGTGAGGCCTGCTGATGTTTTATCTCGGCTAGTGTTAGGTTTCTACCTCCATCTCTGACTAATTATTTTTGAAGCGGGTGATAGCGTTTGAAAGCCTGCAAATATGTGAAAAGATGGTGCGAGCCTGGGTCCAACACCACACAGTGTTTAAGAGGTCCCACAAAAGCACAATGATACACTGACAAACATGGGACTTTCAGCACTCTGACTCAGACCAAAGCACTCTTCTCTTCTTCTGCTCTTGCATTTCTCTCTTGTTCTCATGGCAGTCAGTCTAAAACCCTGAAGGGAGGGGCTCTACCTATTTATTGGTCCACATCTATGCTGTGTTAATCATCACCAATCCACCTCCCTGTTATATCAGACAAAATCCATTTGAATCTGCAGACAAAACCACAAGCTCTTATGGCCATCCACCACTTCCATACATGCTAGGCACGACAAGGCATGTCCTTGTGATAATTCTCTGCTAATTCTGCTGTTTCAGATGGTCAGTGTCACGCTCACTGATCGAAGCCTTTTCTAAGAATGATTGCATCACAAGGAGATCAGAGAAGGACTTCAAGGCTTTTTGTTTTTCTAAAGCTTGCAACTCAAATTGTCCAAAAAGCACTACCCAAGACACCACGAGCTGGGAAATTCTGATGTGGCTCTGTAGTAGAAAAACTGATGAAGTGAATCTGTAAAAGTACTGTCAAATGTTTCTACCTAAATGTGGTTTTCTGCTCTAGTCCAAAAGAAAACGAATATCAAAATAAAGCAGAAAATAAAAACCGTATTTCTGTCCCCTTCTCCAGGAATTACAAAAGTAGGTGGGATACCTATTGACACTTGAGCACACCAGATCCTTACTGGTGCCAGATGCAATCCTTGGCGTGAAACATCATCTGCTCTCACTAGAATAACAGGGACCACAGGAAAGTAAGGAAAGTGACTGTAGGATGGAAAAGACAAAGAGATGTAAGCCCCAGATTTGGTTGAGGACCACTGAAATGGTCCTGCAAATCTGTGCATCCTCTACATGAGGACATCCTGCTTCCTAATACTCAGACACTCCACATTCTTTCTAAACTATTCACATTCAGAGCAGCAAAAAAAACCTTTTCTAGTTAGTGTGTTGTTGGCTGACAAAACATTGCCTCTGAGTGTTTACATCCTTCACTCACCTGAAATTCTGATGACAGGCTGAATTAAAAGATCAAGGTCAGTTGAAAAACAAAACTAGAGAAGGGCGGGATCATACGACTCTCATTCCTCCGATATTCTATATATCATTATCCATAATCTTCATTTTCCATTTATAGTTCTCGTAATTTTTCCCAGTGGACAGCCTCAAACTTATAATCAAGCCACTGCAGTGGTCTGATAATTAGTGTCTTGTGGACTATGATTACTCATGCATGATTCCTGATCAAAACATGCCTTCATGCAAGTCATTTCTATGCATTGAACGAGCACAATAATTATTATTTATCTGGAACTCGGTCTGAGCAAGTCTCCTTCAGCCCAAGTCAAAACAATGACTAATGACCCCTACCCGGTCAGTGTGAAAGCCCATGTAGAAAATGTCTTTTTAGTGTCAGTATAAGAAAGAGGAGATGAAAAGACTAGTGACATGGGCTAAATGTTATCTTTTTTGCTGCTCAAATAATGTAAAGATGCAAGTATACTCAGCACAAACAAACAAAAAAAATCTTTGTCTGCGGTTCTGGGTTTCTCCCTCTTGCAAGTGCGTCCTTCCTAGCTAAACTTGCTTGGTTGATTATTGTTTTCTTTATTGATAAAGATGGTAAACTCAGTGTTACAGACCCTCCTGTAGACTGCTAACACAGTTCTAGTTGGATCTGTATGATCCAGTCCCGCAGCATTGGAGCGTTGCTGCGGTTTCCACACTTGGTGGTGGCAGGGATTTTGCAATTCTCCAATCATCTAGCAGAGATTTCTATGCCTTGGCAGTTGGTCCCCAAAGAAATGTGTGTCGTTGACCAGCACACTGTGAGTCACTGTTTTTCATTTTGTATTTGTTCCTCATTTCTATGAACTTGATCTCTATGCAGCAAAAGTTCCACGGTAAGCTGATTGTGTTTGGTTCAGCTGTCTTTGACGACATAAGAAACCACATTGCCTCAGTTGTATTTGAGTCTGTAAACATTTTTTTGTATGTTTTTGTTGTTTTTTTTTTTTTTCTTACTTGCAAATGATCACTTTTTCTACATTTGTTGGGTTTGGGCTCAGAGTCTGATCTCGCTGTGTTTTATTTTATTTGTTGAGTCACTGAACCCTAACACTTGGATTCCCACTCATCTTTTTGGTTTTTGTCCTTCTCTTTCCTGGCCCATTCCTCCTTGTTATCATCCTGCTTCTCCTTATCAGGTTTGGTCACGCTGTCGTAAGAGGGTAAAGAGGCTGTGGATGGTGTGCTCTCCTTCTTCTCTTGGTTGGTCCCACCATTCTCAAGCTTATTGTTGGTAAAAGTGTGGCGCTTGAAAATGATGCCGCGCCTGATGAGGTGAGCGCGGTAGGCATTCTGGATAATTCTGGCGGAGACATCCTCCTGTTTGCGGCGGAGGGTGGTGGTGATGGGTTCGTACGACACTTTGGAGGGGTTGGCTGCCACAAAACGCTCCTCCATCTGCTGCCTCAGCATGTCCAACTCACCACTGTCACCCAGCACACGCTTTGTGAAGGCAAACAGGATGTCCAGGCAGTGAATGCGATCGCCGCTCACCATGGGCATGTCCATGGCAATTAGTTCTATAGTGTTGGGCTTTGGCACACGAAGTGGGTGCTCCAATGCATCGGCAAAGTCAGACAGCTTGGCAAATGTAATGAACTGAGAGGCAGTGGGGTCAAACTTCTCCCATATCTCGTAGAAGGTCTCAAAGTCGTCCTCACTGAGTGGATCAGCACTTTCCTCTGTGGCCACACTGAAGTTCTCCAAGATGATAGCAATGTACATGTTGACCACAATCAGGAAAGAAATGATGATATACATGACAAAAAAGAAGATTCCCACTGAGGGGTTACCACAGTCGCCCTTCACAGATGTACCAGGGTTCTCCAAGTTAGGGTCGCAGTCTGGTGGGTAATTGAGAATCGGCAGCAGCAAGCCATCCCATCCGGCCGACGTGGTGATCATAAACAGAATGATCATACTGTTGCCAAAGGTCTCAAAGTTGTACAGGTCATCGATTCCTGCTCCATGTTTTACATAACCAAAGTTAGACATGCCAAAGATGGAGAAGATGAACATGACCAGGAAGAGCAGTAGGCCAATGTTGAACAGAGCTGGCAGTGACATCATCAGAGCAAAGAGCAGTGTCCGGATGCCCTTAGCTCCTTTGATCAGACGGAGGATACGACCAATACGAGCCAGCCTGATCACCCTGAACAGGGTTGGTGACACAAAGTACTTCTCAATGAGGTCAGCCAAGAACATACCTGAGGGAAAAAAAGGGGAATGAAATAAGGATTCAACAAACTCCTCTTTGTGACATATTTAAGTGACCTCCCAACTTCTGTCGCTCTCACTCACCAACAATAGACAGGATGACCACCACCACATCAAAGATATTCCAGCCATTGGTGAAGTAATAGTGGCGAAGGGCAAAAAGCTTAAGCAAGAACTCCATGGTGAAGACTACGATAAATATGAAGTTGACCCAGTAGAGGACAATCTCCGTTTCATTTGACTGATCATCCGTTTCCACCATCATGGTGACCATGTTGAGGCAGATAAGCATCATAATGGAGATGTCGAAAACTTGCTGTGTCACAAAGTCGAACACCATTCCCTGTATTTTGTTCTAGGAGGACAAGAAGAGAAATTAAGTCTGTTAACATTTAACACATTCAAGATTTACTGAGGTTTCATCAGCGTCATATGTCGAACAATCTGAACACTTGGTTAAAAGCAGCAACCTCACAAAAAACATACCTGCGGTCGAGGAATAGGCTTTTGTGGCTTTTTGGACCCAAGTTTTTTCATGGCATTGTAGTATTTCTTCTGTTCCTCTGTCATAAAGATATCCTGACCTCCAAAGTAAAGGAACAAGCAAAGATTTGGTTATAATCGTATTCTAGCACCTTAAAATCGAAACAAGGCAAAATATGGGATTGGGAGACAGAACGGGTCTTATCTTTTTCTTTTGCTGGTTGAAGTTGTCAATGATCACACCAATGAAGAGATTGAGGGTGAAGAAGGAGCCAAATATGATGAAAACGACAAAGTAGATGTACATGTAGATGTTGACTTCATAGTCAGGCTGGTCTTCCACCTTGCAGAGAGTCACAATATTAAGTGTATTTTATTACACAATTTAAAGAAATAGCTTGAAATACCATTTTTTCCTTTCATACCACAAGTTAGATGAAAAGATCATTCAGCAATACCATTTTCATACCTGTACCATAAATATGAAACTAGCTTACTGTCACGAAAAACAAGAAGAAAAAAAAAAAGGAGGAAAAAAAAAATCTGCTGACCGGCACCTCTAAATTTCAATAATCTTCCCCCATTTGTTTAATCCACCCATAAAGTGTAAAAGTGACAATCTGCTGTTTTACATGGAGTAATGTGCTGAAATATTTCTTGGCCTGCTTTAGCAACTTCGGAGACTCTACTAGTTGCTTGGCAACTGATACTGACGAAGAAATAGTCCAGTCTTTATGCTAAACAAAGGTAGCTGGAGGCTGATGGTAGCTTCATACATCATACATCATCTAACTCTCAGCAGGGCAGTGAATGAGCATGTTTCCAAAAATCTTGAACTATTCCTATAAAACCTGCTCACTAACAACCAGGTATATATTGAGATACTATAAATGAGCATGGTAATATTTGAGAAGCAATAAATATACCTCTCTGGAATCCACAGCTGCATACATAATGTCCATCCAGCCTTTGAACGTGGCCTTTCAAAAGAGAAACAAGACTAAATTCATTTGGAGAAATTTTAAGCAAATAATGCCAAGAAAATTCTAGTTTGAAATCAAAGAATACTCAAACTCAAACCGAAACTGATGCATGTCCTGTAGGAAAGCTTGTGCATGGAAAGAAATAACTGGATGAAGAAAAGGGCATGGACAAACATACAAATATACACAGTGAACATGGATAATCGACAACCCCCGCGTACTGTGAAAGTAAATGGAATTTGAACAACAAAACAGAAAAAAAAACTGAAAAGTGCATAAGAGAATGAGAAAAGAAACTAAGTCAGTGTGAAACAAGAAATACAGTTATAGAGGAGAGGAGGAGCGACACTCTCACCACTTGCAGCAGGGCTAGGTAGCCGGCGCCCACATTGTCAAAGTTGATCTTGACGTTCTTCCACCTGACCTCGGTAAAGTTTTGCTTAATGAGGGCCTCGCACTGGGTCTTGTTGTTGACCACGTCAACAGGAAAGTATTCCTCTGATGTCTCATTGAAACAGTAGTAGTACTTGCCCGCAAACAGGTTGACCCCCATGATACTAAAAATCAGCCAAAAGATGAGGCAAACCAGCAACACATTCATAATGGAAGGGATGGCACCCACCAAGGCGTTGACTACCACCTAGACCAGACCAGGGAAGACAGGATATGACAGTGTGAGAACCAGGAAACAAACGCATCTCATTCAACCCCTCCAACAAGACACAACATACTGTTATGGCATCACACTTTGTACTTAGAAATGCTATTTACAGGTGGCATTAAGAGCAGCAGTTGAATTCCTTTATGAATTCATGGTGCCAAAAATAAGCCCTGCTGTGATGTACATACTGAATTGTAGGGAATTAATGGAAAGGATCAGTCCCATTCTAATTAGAGCAGCACTGATGTGACTCTGAGATGCTCTTTGATCTGTTGAAGCATGCGGCTAGAAAGGCTTAAGGGATGCATGCACAATGACACACACACACAGACACACACACACACATACCAGGGCAATTATCCATATGAAAATCATGTTGCATTCTTTTTATTCATATTTATAAGAATTTAATATTTATTGTGTAAAATGTATTTTTGTACATAATAATGTTGTGAATTGTCATGATGTGAAGTGTTTATTATATTATTTGTCAACAACTGTAACTTCTCCTGTGGACTCATTGAATGGATATTTAAAGTAATATGGTAAAACAATGTTGTAATGATAAAAACATATCATACACAATGACATAATTTTCAAGTTCTATTTTTTTTTTTACAAGAACTGTAATTTAGCAACAATTATATTATCCTCATTTGTACAATTTTAACAATAGACTTTTAGTGTTCAAATTCAATGTTTATACACAGCTTGTTTATATAGGGGTACTTGAATTAAAGTGTTACCCATACAACACTGCTTTACGTACACACACACAAACACACACACACACACACACACGTTCTTGTTATTATTTCTCATTAAATTATATTTATTAAATATCTAAATAGAAAATAATTATGTATATATTAAATAATAATGGGAGCATTTGAAAGTTTTGGAGGAAATGAAGTTTATAATATTTATACAAAAATTTGAATCACAAGTGTTTGCCATACCACTATGAGGTGTCCACTCTTGCCACCCCAACCTTAGACAGTCAATATTCTACTCATCCTTTTCTATAATTATCCTAAGTCAAACCATAAAACACTATAGCAATGAAAAAGTCTAACTCCCACCACCCCCCAAAACCTAATGCTTTCTACTAATCCAATCTGGTTTTCCCATATACTTATCATAGCCAGTATAAGCTCAGCACATAGTAAACCGCTCACTACCAGTGTTAGGCAGGCCGACCAGCAGCTCTCAGGCAGACAGCTGAGCATGCATGTCTTTGGCAGACTCGTTTTGTTGAGCCATATTCCCTCCTCATTATAGACAGACAGGGAGGAGCTCTAGAGAAGGATTCTCTCAGCGCGTACACGACCTTCACATCCTGACTGGTGTTGAACATGCAATCATAATGTGCTGGTGTACCAAGGGCACACTGTTAAAATATCACATCAAATGTGAAATGTAGTAATCAAAAATTACTTTGGGATATTTTTAAAATATAATTTGAGTCTGTCCCACACAGTGTTGTCATAGCACTTGCTGAGAGAATGACTCTTTGCTCGATCTGAAGTAAAATTGAACCACTTTCAGAAATTCAGTGTTTAAAAAAAGAATTAGGCCATGCTGTGTGGAAAGCATTCTCAGAAAGAGGGAAAATGGCTTTCAAAAATGCATAATGTGCATCGGCAGTTATATTACATGCGTGTTACATGGCATTGTGCAATCTCAAGAACCGCTCAAATCAATAAATAAATAAATAGAGAAATGTGTGGATAGAGAGATAGCGGCTAAAGAGATAATGGCTGAAGCTTTGCTTGTGTGTCTGACGAGCCATTCTGATATTTACATGTGTCCTTTGGGTGTCTAACAAATATCTACAGCACAATAATAGATTTGTAAGATAAAACAACATTTGTAACATATTTTCCTCATAGTGAGGATAGGCCACTGAAGTGATCAGGGTTCAGAGGTTTTATCCAAAGCCCCCGTGGTGACTAATACCTTTAATAGGTTTTAAAGCTAAAATGTTCAAATCATTGACATTTTAAAATCTTTGGGTGTAACTTAAACTTCAGTAGGTTCGTCAGGGAAAAGGGGATTTACTGAAACTGGGGTAAAGATGGCTAGACATTCCTGTACAATGCATTAAAATGGTAGGACTGAGATTACAAAGCAGCATCAAGAGAAAGAGAGAGCAAAGTACAAAGTCAGAACAGCCCATAATCATTGCATGTTAAGCAGTGCAATGTGTCCAATTGAAGCTGCACTGCTCGGTCGGCGCTGTTGAGATATTTTGGCCCCTGCGATGCATCGTGCCATAAGACTCAACCAGCGAGGATGTACAAGTTCTCATCATTCTAACTCTCCAGAATCTCTTTCATACGGTGTCATCTCTCCATTCATGTTCTTCCCTATTCATTTATTTATGGCTTTGACCTCTTTTTTTTTTTTTTTCAGTTTAAACAAAATGGCAACTCAATTGATGAGCATAGACATTGTAGTACAAAATTGATACAGCAGGATCAAATTCCTCTGTTTGTTTTCCCTTTGCATTACTGGGCCACCCTCACCTCTTTTACCACATAAACCCGGTGAATGAGGTCATTCATAGGGCAATTGGTACTTCATTTATTTACACTCTATTAAAGTAAATGTGCCTTGATTTCCAACCCCAAAAATGACATAATCTTACTGACAGTTCTATTTTCCAGCCCCAAATTAACAGTTAAACCTAGAAAAATTTCATTGAAACACCCATGGCAACATCCATAAAGCCTATCCAGGGCCTAAAATCATTGATGTCTGCTCATATGCAACGGCATCACATTTTAGTCGCTGGATATCTAATATGAATGAGACTGTGAGTCCAATTTTTTATTACATTTGGTTACAACCAGTCCACCCACTAATGGATTACATAGGCCTTCTTCTCCTACCGGTCTGTCATTTTTGGGACGTACTAAAGACGGGTGACACATTGTCTGTCTAGGGTTGAGAGTGTTGTCCTGAACGCTGTAGTGCCTGTCAACCTATGGGCCACCACCCACCCAGACCCAGAACTCAAAGTCAGAGTTGAACTGGGCCCATTGTTGCCTCCCAGTTTCACTTCCCGTGGGAGTGGAAGGCAACAGGAAGCCAGGGCCTGCTGTATGTGCTACAGTATGTAGTGCCATGACATGACAGCAGTAATGCCTTATGTGAAATGGCAGCCTAGCATATTTGCTAAGCTTCTGCGTGCATTACCATGAATAATTATTCTATTAGCTATAAGTATTTAATATGGACACAGTTTAGAAACATTTACAATAACAATCTGCCACCAGAATGGACTAGTAGCAGATCAGTCGGTCAGATGCTATGATCTAAAATGCTGACACTGGCAGAAGCTTAACAAATACATTCCTCCCAAAGCCACAACACAGTGAGTGTGTGGTTTCTGTCTCAGTCCCTGATGCAGAAAGATCCTGGACAAGCAGGAGATAGTGTGGTGACCCTCCAGCGGTCCGGCCCAGCCGAAACCGGGTCGAGATGGAGTGAGTAGTGGAGGGATAAAGGGGTGCAGAGGAAGAGGAAGAAGGGAAAAGGTGGGGTGGGTGCTGCACAGTGCTGCACATGTGGGGCTGAGGACGAGGAGGAGGAAGGGGGAGTCTGAGGTGAAGGGAAGAAGCTCAAACTAGAAGACAAGTCAACCAGTCCAAGAACAGTGAGAGGTTAAAAAGAATGAGATCACAAGAGATAAGAGAGAAAGGAAGAGAAAAAAACAGGAGGGACCACAGGTGACAACAACCAGGTGCAACCTATCGCTGCCACCAGTCACATAGAAACCCAATCAGATCTGTGAATTTTAGGAGGATACGGCTGAAACAACCAGAGATACTGTCACAGCAAGTGATTTACACTGGTCTCTGGTTGTTTGGCAGCCGGCCTGCATGCAGAGTTTTGGTGTGACTGGTTGGGCAGAGGTTTTGACGTCCTGCAGATCCCTGGTTCCTGCTGGTTGTTCTCGATGCAAATGCATTGAAGGATGGTGTGAGCTGGGGGGGTTATGGGAGCAAGGGTGGGGAAGGGGAAGGAGA
>CM076651.1:14477458-14553502 GCA_038496675.1 Rachycentron canadum
AGGGGGGTGGGGGACATGTAGAGAGGAGGGGGGGGGTTTCAATTGAAAGCAGTGGTTGAGAATCAGGCCAAATGAAGAGCTAGTTGTTGATTTGGATGCTCTATATGAGATGGCATGTAAGTTTGGTTAGCTTTGACCAATTTCACATTCACTTTGGCCAATCAAGAAGAAACAAAGTAAGATGAGATAATCAGAATTTCTACTTTGTTACTTATGTGATGAGGCAGCTTTGTGAAAGATATTTCTGTTGCTCTTTGGGTAATTTTTTGTTAAAAAACAAATCCATTTGTAAGGAGATTTTTTTTTTTTTTTGTTCATTTAAAAAATTCAATTGAAATGCATGTTGTTAATGTTGCTGACAATATCACTTCACTGTTACTTTACTCAGTCTCCCAGCTGCATCATGACTTGTTCTTTCGCTCTAACAAAAGGCATGGTACAGGATTGCGCATGGAAAGGTGACTTCTTGGCTTTCATTTCCTGGTTTTAAAAACAATCCCCCAATATTATGGAGTATTTTTTTGTCCTCTTAGTTTGTTTTTAGATCAGTTCTAGCATGCTTTAAACTGTTGAATGGGCATGCGGAAGGATCAGCTGCTTAGCTTTGGATCTTACCCTCATCCCTTCAAAACGTGACAAGGCTCTGAGGGGTCTCAAGGCCCTTAGTGTCCTGAGTGATTTAATGGGGCCTAGATCGGAGTAGCCCAGCGCATTAGCTACAAGGCTGACTATAGACACCTACACAAAAACAGAGAAGCAAAAGAGGTTCCAAACTGTTAGAAGTGAGAATATTCACTAGGGAAGAGAGACGGCCCTGGCATAGGCGGAGAGTTGCTTGACATACACACATAAATCTATGCATGTATATTCATGTATAATATTGCATTTATACATGTATATACACTGAGAGAGAAGGTCAATGTTTAGTATAGGTTTTATGTGCGTAGTATTTTTAGTAGCAGTAGGCCATAGGGATTGTTTGTCTGTTATTTGGGGGCAGTTGACAAGATGTGAAAAGTCCTTTGTACCTGCAAAGAAATTGTGGTTGAGAGAGAAAGAGAGGAGATAGAGACATAAGACTCAAATAGAGGGTAAATTAGGCAGAAAAGAGTGCTACATGATTTAGTAAAGATACAAGCGAAGGGACTGGGAGAGGAAGAGGAGTTGGGGAGGGAGGGAAGAGGGGAGAGAGGTTACCCTGTAGAAGCTGATAAAAACCCAACAGACTTGAGAGCCTTACCCTTGCCCCTCTAACATTGTCTCTCCATGTCGCTCTTGGGCTGAGGCATAAAATCCCATATAATTTAAGACAGACAAACTAACGGAACCTAAGAGAAAGAATACAAGTAAACATGTACATGTGTGTCATTTTGCCATTTGCTTTCTCAGACATCAAATCAAATTGTCACACAGCATTTAGAGTCAAATAGGAGAGCCACAGTCACATGAACCACGCACAAGAAACAGGGATGGAGGTTAAGGGCAGACCGGATATAGTTTTAGCACTGGATGGCACTGAAAGGACAAAAATACACAAAGTACAATCGAGTTACACACAGTTAACAATGGTTAACAATAACAGAACACAACCTCAAAGAAACTGGTGCAGCCCCTCTCACGTCCGGCAGCAGCCGCCTAGGTTTTGCTGCAGCCAAAGAACGCTTCATCATTGGTTCAAAACGCTCCCCACATCTTTAAATAAGTAATTTCACAAAACTATATACACATGCATCCTCAGCACGATAGTAAACATCCAGGGCTCTTACCACTATAATAAATCAATGTAAATTTAGGCCTGAGTTATGGTTTGCTAACTGCAAAAGCTGAACATATATACAGTGTTACATCATTACCAATTGCAGAAATGGACTGTGGAGTGTGGTCAATAAGCTGCACTAATGTTCTTTGACGGGTGTTAAGTAGCAGAGGAAGCCTTGATGAAGTTGCCTCAAGTGCACTAAGGCAGCCATTACAGGCTGTCTGCTGCAAAGGCAAGATTTGTAAAGAAGTATTCTTTGGCTGAATGTAGGTTATTCAAGTTGTAAAATGTGGGTGAGCAGTGGTGTTAGAATAAGTTTTGTAAATTCAGTCCACTAGAGAGAATTTTGTTTTTTCAGGTATAAGTATGTGATCAGAGGTATATGTTCCTTCTTTTTTTTTTTTTTTTGCCTAGTGATAATTTTCCCAGCCTGGGTGTTGGAGGGACTGAAGCAGGGGGAATACCAGTTCCTTACAAATAAGGAAAAATATCAACGGTGAACACATGTGAAAGCACCTCCAACCAGCCACCGACACCAACCGGTCAAACTCACCGCAAGAAGTACACAACATCCAAAGCTTACCAAAGTCACGGAGGGAGGATTGTAACAGGCAAAATCTTCATTTTAACTGTCATTATCAAGAGATTAATATTAATACTTCAAGCAGTATGGAGAGGAATCCATCAAAACCATAGAAAGAACAGCATAGATTCAGACTTCTTATTATAAATGTTGGACACTGTTCAAACATTGGGTCTTTATTTAGATGTCTCCATGTACTTACTGTACGAAGCCTCGATTTAAATCAATAACCTTGCCCCTTGAGGAAGTTAGCAGCTGTTCTGGCAGGTAGTCAGTAAAATAAAGATTTTGCCTTTATCTAGACTACAGTATTTGGGGTAATTGTCACCTTCAGCCTGACCCCTTGGAGAGCCCCCCTTTGGGGTGCCTGGCCTCTGACCCCCCGCTGGGCCAGCTGTGCAGTAGCGGCCTCAGCGCCTCAGCGTCCTTCTCACAGAGCTCTGCAAGGCAAGGCCAATGACATCTGGGGCTGTGATCCCATGATGACGACAGCACAAACCAGAACCTCACAGAAATAAAACAAACTAAAAACAAAGGGAAAAACACAACAAAACAATGATAATAATCTGAGTGAAAAAGAAAGATGAATGGAGTATGACACCTACCAGCCTCATGCTCACACACCTCAGTATCACTATAATCATGAATCACCTGTCCTAACTATGTTGTTGTAAATTCAACAACTAATTTAAGATGCAAATGGATTCTTCCTTCTAAAGTGTAAACAAAATGTAAAAGATGTTCATTTTAACTTTGCAAATATCTAGTTGAGTTCTCCAGCAATGATGCTGATTTATTCTCGAGCATTACATTTCTTCATCCTGACATTTTAGCCAAATACTTATTTCAATACAACAAAATCAGGAAGACACAAATCAAATGGCTAACAGAAAAATACAGTAACACAAGGGAAATGAGGAGCAACATACTCGCACAAAGAGTCAGGTGCATCCACACTCAGAGAAAAATACAGGCTGGTCTAATGATGGTGCCCCCCCTTTCTGAGTCCACGGCAATGGTTTTACCCCACAACACAGGACGGAAGAGGTACAGTCAGGCCACAACACAACCCAGACTCATCAAGTTTTTTTGGAGGGGGAGCGCTAGTGAAGACCAAACTTACCGCCAGCCGCCTGTCACCCACCATCATTACATCTCAGCACAATGTCACCACATTCCTGAGGTTACACTTTCAAGAGGGAATAGGAGGAGGACGGGGCAGGGGAAGAGGGGAGGAGGAGGCATCTCACTCTTGGTAACATATTCACAACTTGGGAAATGTAGTGCCCTGCACTGTCCCAAGTGTCGGGCTTCAGATCACACCTACAGGGAGGGAGTATACAATGGCAATAACCAGAATCAGTACAGTGTGGTATGATTGTAATCGCCAAAAGCTCTATGTGTGCTTCTGTATGAGTCAACCTTGAGCTTATATTTTAAAAATAGCTGTGTACTGTTCCTTGAGGGAGGCATTAACAGTACCTATGTGTAATTTTAAACCATACAAATTGAAAAATCCAAAAATGCTTTGTTGTAAAATGCTACCTTGAAAAGCGTAGATGATCTGTGGTGTGTAAAGACTGTGTTTGCTGCAGGGGTCTGGGTTATAGGAGCGTATAATGAATCAACATGGCAATGCCTGGCCATTGATAGGAGTCCATTCACAGGTATTGGCTGAGGTGTTGGACACTGCAGAGAGGTGGTTAGTTCAAGGAGAAAGTCAGAAGCCAGGGAAATTCTTATTCTATCCAATTCTACCACTCAGTGATTATTACCCCCTTGACTCAGAACGTATGTAACATTCAAAGTCATTAAACCCTAACTTCTCCCCACACTTGAACCTATCATTGAAATCAGTCACAGACATCTCAGTAGCCACACAGGCTAAGTTAATGTCTTAAAAGTAACAAACTGGTGGTAATACAATATGTGTACCTGCAAAAGAATAGAGTGAAGAATTTGCCCTGTTCTGGTCTTTCAAACTTGACCGGCACAAGGAGCAGAGAAGTACACAGAGAGAGGACAAAGGCACATATCAAACATCTTACAGGTCCAGGAGACAGGTAAAGACACATCTTTGACACGTCCCATTGCTCTGAGTGTGACTTGAATATGGTTGTTATCAACAAGCTTATTGTTTGGCATCCATGTCTAAGTTTTGAATCATTTCTTCAAAATGTGAGATTTTCACCAAGTAGAAAAAGCGGATTTTTGTATTTTGTGCTTGTGGCACAGCAATAATTGTGTTTTGTTGGGTCACAAGAAAATCATTTTGTACATATTCAAGCATCTCAGAGTGATCAATAAAGTAATAATTGGGACTATTGCTTCATGGAGTTGTAAAAGTCGACGCAGGCATGTGATTACTTGATATGGACAGACGATGGTACAGTCTTGTAAAACACTGTCCTTACAGCATGAGGAAATAAAATGAAGAGGATTCTTGTCCACAACATGCCCTCTCACCTGTTACATGCCATGAAGCAGTGATTCAGTTTATATTCTGATCTTTCCAACCTAACCACACCCTACAGACAATAATAGAGTTTTAGAAACATCAGATCTTGTATCTATGTGGTATATGTCAAACGCATCATGTCGAAATGAGCATTAATACTGATGGTTAATAGACTGTGTATATCTGTGTACACCAATGTGTTGCTGTTGGACCAGGGTGTGGTTGAGGACAAACTACTCCTTTGTTCTAGTTTACTACACACAATATAGGAAACAAGAGCTGGACTTACATCCACAATGAAGAAGTCCAGCCAACACCAGGCATTAGTGAAGTATTTGACAAAACCATAGGCGACCCATTTCAGCAACATCTCAAGGATGAAGATGTAGGTGAAAACCCTGTCGGCGTACTCCAAAATGATCCGAACAGTCTTCCTTTGCTCGATGTACACGTCCTCAAAGGCCTGTGGAGAAACAGGAAACATCTGTCACCCACACGAAGACAGCAGAGGAGATATTACACCTGATGATTTATGATTCTGCTGTTGAAATTGTTTACAGCAGTGCAACTCATACTCACAGCTGATCAATAACAATGATTTAGAGCAACGAAGAAATCTATTCTGCATGAAACATTTTGGAAAACTCCACAGCTAATGCAGATTCGCAGCAGTTTTTGCCATTATTTTAGTAGCACAGATGAGAGCAAGCCTCACTGCATACCCAGAAATAGCCACCATTGATAAATGGTACAGACCATTAATCACTGACACCCCTGGCCCTTCCCCCAAACAAGCAGCTCTGAGACTGTGCAACCGAGCCAACTGTATCACTCACTGACTTGCTTTACCTCCTGACTGCTATTAAACACATACTGGTCTGAATCTCTTTATTTAAAAAAAATTATATTCATTTAATCCTGATACACTTTGGATTTTCTCCGGTCATCAAAACGTGTTTCATCCGTTTCTGTGTTTGCAAGGGTGCAAACACTAACACAAGATCTCCTTACCAGGGCACCGCTGCTGAGGAGGATCATGAAGATGATGAGCGTCTCAAACCAGTTGTGCTCCACAATCAGGTAGCAGGTTTTTCTCAGGAACCACCAGCTCTTGCCCCAGCCCATAGTGATGTCAACGTCACAGCACTTATACTTGGCCACACAAGCTGTGGACACACAGGAGGAGAGATGACATTTGACAGGACAGGAAGTTAAATTAAGTTACTGATATCTATGGCACATGCATGTGTTCACTTTGACCAGCTATCCAGAGCTCAGGAGAAATTTCAACGGCGAATTTCACTACTTTAGAGAAGATCCTTCTGACAACCTGGAACTGAACTGAACCAAGAAAATCTCATTGTGAAGCCCTAATCCTTCAATCTGCATACACATGCACACAAAATGCCTGGCACTTCCCTTTGGGTCAAATATTTAATTACCAATATTCACAATTTCTGCATCTTTTAATTCAAAAACCCTGGATTTAAATATAAATTATCTGAATGTTATATGCACTTATGTATCAGTATATTAGAGTAAACAGTATAGACTGACTGATTGACAAACAGATAGAATTTACATGGTTGGGTGATCCTTTATTTCCCATCCTTCACCCTGCCACCCTATCATTTCCACTCAGCCCAAGGGAGTCTCTGTGTTGTGGAGTGGAGGTAATGGGTTCAACTGGAGCAATGGTCTCACCATCTGTCCAGCATGGCTCTGGTTCCATGTATTCTTCCACTGTCTCCACCACCACCACCTCCTCCACATCTGGCTTGATGTCAATAGTGCTGCCCTCTGACGAGCTGGTGTCATCCAGCTGCAGAAACACATATAACCACACATGAGGATGCACAGACACAGACATACAAACATGCTAGCATAAACACACATACTCGTAGAGCATTACAAGGGTAAAGAGAAAACATTACAATTTTCTTTTCACAGCTAAGAATCAATCGCTCATGAAGTCAGAAATATCACTTTATTTCCAATTTCCATTGGCTCAGTCTCTAAATGAGAAAACATTTTAAGTGCTTTCTTTCTCGCAGATGTTTTTCTGCATTGAAATGGGCAACATAACAATCCTGAACATCACATATCATCCTGAAATGAATGGAAATGAAAATGGATATCAGATCATCTGCTCTGAAGACATGCATCAGCAGATCCATTTCATCCACGCCCCCTGCTCCAGCCCCTGCAGATGACTCTACTGAGATATATCAGTGGCCAGCCACACCCAGCATGTTACTGTCATGATACATGTAGCTGAAACAACAATTGGTCTCTTGGAGCATCACCTAGAAAATTTACATGTTGACATGCCAAAAATAAAATATATATAATTTAATAAAATAAATAAAATAATTTTAGTGCTTGGGAAACATGTAAACTGCCTGCCTGAATACTTGTGTGACAAGTATAGTTAGAGGTGTATGATAAATAAACACTCCTCTCACTGACCTCTTTGCTGTTCTCATTATCTGACTCGCTGCTGAAGTCCTCCGTGTTGAGGTTCTCAAAGTCAGACTCTCCCACAGCTATTGGCACACAGACAGTCAGATTCGGGTTGTGGATGAAAGACATGTGGTCTTCATCTATCATATACTTCCCCACGCTGCTGCCTATACCGCTGGTGGTGCCATTGCCATTCTTGGCATAGTCCAGGTCACGGTTAATGTCAACCCCAGTGTGATTAGCAATGCAGTTCAGCTTCTTGTCATACATGTCATCCAAAGGCTTCTGCTCGTCCTCCATTGGTGGTTTCCTCAGCAGACTGGCTGCCAGGATCCGCACCTTTGCTTTTATCCATGCAATCCCTTTCTTGATGCGCATTACTGAAATCTGAAGGTTGTTGGGTTCACCGTCGTCATCTGTTGCAGCCAGGTTGTCAGCACTGAATGAGCTCAGCAGCAAGGCAAGGAACAAGTTCAACACCTTTGGACACAGAATAAGAAATCAGTAATCAGTTGCACGTTATTTTTTCAGTCTCTGAACACATTATCTTTCTTCTTGGTTCTAGTTTGGATAGCTAGCACGTGCAAACTTACCACCAGGTTGCCTATGACCATGACCATCATGAAGACAATGAGACACATGGCCTGGCCCGCCACTTCCATGCAGTCCCACATGGTCTCAATCCACTCGCCGCACAGCACCCGGAAGACGATCAGGAAGGAGTGGAAGAAGTCATTCATGTGCCAGCGGGGCAGCTCACAGTCAGCAGCGATCTTACAAACACAGTCTTTGTAGCTCTTTCCAAACAGCTGCATGCCCACCACAGCAAAGATGAAAACGATGATGGCCAGCACCAGAGTCAGGTTTCCCAGGGCTCCCACTGAGTTACCAATGATCTTGATAAGCATGTTGAGGGTCGGCCATGACTTGGCCAGCTTAAACACTCTCAGCTGAAGTAGGGTGGGTGGAAAGAGTGGGTGGGATATGATTTAGTCATAACATTCTTGCACTCCTTTCTTTCAGTGAAGCTGAAATGGCAATGATGTTTGTTATCTGTACGTAAGATTTAAACTCCACATGTAAAGATACTAAGAAAACAAGTTATCTCTATTTGTTTTTGCTAAGGGAGGTGCCAAAGTGAGCATTTACCAATCGGAACGACCGCAGCACAGACAGGCCTTCAACGTCAGCCAGAGCCAGCTCCACTAAACTCAGAGTCACAATGAAACCATCAAAGCAGTTCCAGGCTTCTTGGAAGTAGTAGTATGGATCCATAGCCACCAGCTTAAAAAGCATCTCCCCTGCAAAGATCCCTGTGAACACCTGGCAAGGAGGAGAGAGAACAGATTTGAACAAATAGATTTGACTCAATGTTGTTTTTACAGGAGAAGTGAGAATTTGAAAGACAGCAGTGATACAGATCACTTCTGAGAAATTTGCAGCAGAGCTGTTCATGATAAATGTTTAAGAAAAAGCCATCATGTTATAAATTACCCCAATAGTGTGTGTGTGTGTGTGTGTGTGTGTAGGTGTGTGAGCGTGTGCCAGCTGCTCTGTAGTCAGTACCGATGAAATGGCACTTCTGTGGCCTCGTAACAACCTTAATAAATTACTGAGGGTGATCCTCAATCATTGAGTCCACATAATGAATAAATGCAGTGTGAGTACATGTGAGGTTTGAAGGTGTTTGCGTGCGTGTATGTGTGTGTGTGTGTGTGTGCGCAAGACGATGACTCATATTGCATCAAGGTGACCTAGAAATCTCCACCTGTACCACCCATTGGCCTTTTCTGGTAAATTATTCTGTAGCGGGAGTGGTAAATAACACACTTCTGTCCTGGTAGTAAATTAATACCTGTCTAACACAAATACACACACACTCACACACGCATGCACACACACACACACACAAACACACACACACAGTGAGTGGTTTGTCATTGCAATATCTAGACCTGTGTCTGTGTCATTGGTATCATATTCAGTTTTGGGACAATGACAAAACATTAGCAACTGTGATATTGACAAGCGAAGTAAAATATTCTCAACACTCAGCTTTACTCAGTTTCCAGAAAAACGCCAATAGTGAAAATAGCTAGGTTGAGTTATCTGAGCCATGATTCAGGCACCATTTTAGAGCAGCTCATCGATCAGGATCCATGAAATATTAACGCAGGCCTCCCACCAGTCAGCCAACCAGCAGACAGGCAGGCTGGTCCCACTGAAGCAAACATCAGTTCCACTCAGCCAGTGGAGAGAAAGAGAAAGAGAGAAAGAGGGGGAAGAAAGGAGTGTGTGCATGCGTGTGCAGAAACAAGAAATGCACGGACACACGGAAACAGCAGGGGGGTTTGAGAATGTGTTTCTTTCCCCTTTCCACTCTGAATGAAATATAAAAGATGCCAACTTTGGAACCAAAAATAACACCTCTCGATCAGCTGCTGAGAAGAAAAAGAGGAGATTTTTTATGGGCGAATTAGATAAAAATGAAAGAACAAAAAAAAAAAATTGCCACTTACCAGATTGCCTACAGACAGCATGTCCTCAAAGTCGGGGGTCATGGGGTAGTGCTCCATGGCCATGAAGAGGGTGTTGAGGACGATGCAGATCGTGATGGCTAAGTCCACGAAGGGGTCCATGACTATCAGGTTCACAATCTCCTTGATCTTAATCCACATGGGGCAGCACTCCCAGATCAGGAATGTGTTAGAAAACTTATACCAGCATGGTGGACACTTGCGCTGAGACTCCTCCAGTTCTGAAGACATAGCGCGGATCACACATCAAAACCAAACATACTTGCGTGCTTGAGCATACCGCATGCAATGGTATCAAACGATAGAAAAAATTGTATGCATTGTATGTATCTGGTACTGTTGGATATGCAAAGCAGATAAGCAGGAAATTCATGTCAAACTAATCAACCAATGAGAGCAGCCCTAGTTAAAGAATAATGAGAGAGCAGGTTAAATAGCTGGGTTAAAGTGGCAGTACCCTCCACTAGTGTGTTGGTAATGACGCTCATGACACTGTTGGCCCGCTCTTTCCGCCCAAAGGAGGTATTGAGCTGGTCCACAGACACCATCAGGGAGCCCGACAGCTTCTTCTTCACCTCAACCTCAGTAGTCGGCTGTCAGGAGGAGAGGAAGAATCAAGCACCCATGGAGAGGACATGAACACCATCCCACATCACCACCGGTGGCCGGCGGAGGGAAGTGCACAACAGCATTGGCAGGAAGAAGTAGTTGAGAATCAAAATTTTGGGGTGGGGGGCAGGGCATATTTCATTCTTTTCTATCTCAATGCTGGTTTCAAGGAAGATGTGTGTATGCTGTAAATACATGCAGGTCTCAGCCAAAGTGGGAGCAGTGGTCTAGGGCTACTTGACCTAATTGTGTTTAAATGTAATTAGCTCATCCCGAATAAATAATAAACGGATTGTGAGATATTGTGCAAGGAGAACTGCTTCTGCATGAATGCATTTTCAGTCCTGTCATGCAATAATGGAGGCTTTGCTGCCATTGCAATATAATCATTAGGTTATTTTACAAAAGGTCTCCCAAATCTGGCCATTTTAACATTACTTGCAAATTGATGCTACTTTATCTTCCTACTTTGAAACCATACAATTTATATTGCAACCACCAAGTCAAGAGCATTGTAAAGAGATCATATGGAGGCAGGTAGTTCAGAGCCATCCAGTTGTCATGCACGAGCATGCTCCAAGTCAAAGAGAAGGAGAGGAAATTACAGACACCATAGCCATTGTTCTACTTGTCTATGTCATGCTTGTACAAATTTAGGGTTTAAATCTACCATGCTAACTAGAATGAGACACGACTAATTCACTACTGTTGACCAGGGAGAGTTTGGAAAACAGATAAAGACAGACAAGGACAGCAGCCCTCCTTTGTTTCATAAATTACATCATTAAGGCCTGGTAGGATGGTGTGTGTTGCTTGTGTATCTGCTATGGGACATTATCTGTGTATTAGAGACGCAGATAAAAATGTCTGTGGCTCTACAGTGCTGGTCCCCTCTGTTTCATCCGCCTCCTACTGTAGATCTACCCACACAGGCTAGCAGAGGACCTGGATTCCTGGAGGAGGAACACATCAACACACTGGAGCATGTTAACTCATCATTATATGCTGTTTAACAGAAATTGTGTTTTATTACTTAACTGTGTTAAACTTCATGACATTCCCACATGTAAAACTGTGTATTAAAGCTTAAAATGGGTTTTATCTGTGTGAAGACATGTAATGCTCAGATGGGGAGGCAGTACAGTTATAGAATCATGTCTGATTAGTGCCTGTTTAGTGCGAGCATCGTGCATGTATGAATAAATTTGATATGAACATACTCAAAACATTGACATTCATCGTTCAAATCAAACAACAAACTTGCCTGGAAGTCACTGATAGACCCAGTTTCACTAACCTATCAATTGCAGGGTTGGCTATAGTATAATCAGTATAAAATTAAATTATTTCTCCATCCTTTGCCTACTGTCGGAGGGCAGCATACACTGCAGGGGCTGGGGGAGGGGTGGCGCGAGCGCTTAGCCAAGAGATACATACGAACTTGCAAAGATGACAGAGTAGAGGATAGAGAGCCAGAAAGAAAAAGGAACGAACGAGAGGGGGGCCATGCCTAGATAGGTCTACTCATTGACTTCCTTACACTGTCGTCAGTAGCTGCCTTATCTATTTTCACCTCAGGCAGAAGGCGTCCACCGGGCCCAGGGCCGATGAGCGACACCACGCCATTGCAATCGACCGTGCTGTTCCTTTTCCCATGGAAGCCACTGTAGCTGCTCCGCCGGTACGGGCTGAACAGGGAGCCCCGGCGTTCCTCGCACTCCTCCACCGTGCTGTGCTCATCGTCGGCAAACTCATTCTCCGAACCAACGTCCTTGCTGCGGCCCTTGAAACTGAAGATGCTGCTCTTACTGTTATGGCGGGACAGGAAAGGTGAGCCAGGTATACTGAGGAGGGACTGTAGGGGAGGAGGTAGAAGAAGGATGAGGAGAGGAGAGGAGAGATTTGTCTGACTGATGTAGCCCTGGGTGTTTTCTAAATTACAATTCATTGCACCATCATTTTTATGCTGTTTGTCATCAGTTCCGGAGGTCAGGATGAAAGGCAACATCTGTGGGAAATTTAATGCAAGCAGGATGCTTTTCCCTGAGGAGGCATATTCTGCTGGAGCAATAATGTGACTTAATAAACAAGGGGGATACACATAATTAGGTCAGCGATATCCTACACTGTCAAGGTCACACACACACATTGACAGAGGACAGAGGTATAAGCAGCTAAGACAACATGTAGAGGAACTTGAATCATGACAACATCAGTCTGTGCTGCTGCGAGTATTGATCCGAATATTATTATAGCTACACACAGAGCACACTAGCTCAACTGAAATCACATTTTTGACAACAGTCCTCTGCCTGTGCGGATGATGAATGCAATGTAAAAAGTAGCCACTGCACGTCAGATTTTTTCATAAGATCAGTTTGCCTTTTTATCTTGTTTGGTAAATATTACACAATAAAAACATATAAAAAGCCAGTGGTGCCCAAGTGAGGCCGACACAAAGATGCAGGATTTCTCCCTCTGAAATATTCATATAATCATTGTGAATAATTCAGGACCTGGACATGTGCTTCTATATCTCTGGCCACTATATGCTCCTCTGTATGTGAGCTCATGCAACACCACATTGTACAGTAGCAGCACGCTCTGCTCTCTAAAAACATTCCTTACCTGACAGTCAAAAAAAAACATCTATATTCTATTCATAGATATAAGAAGCATCTCTATTCTGATTCTGTGGCTCCGTTTTCATGGGTTTGTTTGGTCTCCTTTTGTGTTTCACACAAATAATTTTCACTGAACCTTATAAAGCTTCAGACTTGCTCAGGTTTTTAACATTTTTGTGTGCAAGTTTCTGCCTGCAACTAAATAAATTGGAGGCAAATTCAATTTACTGGAGGCATTCAACACTTATAATGACTAACTCTAAAAGCAACTTTTCTGAAACAATTTACCAGTTATATACACTGAATTTATCAAATGTAATTTCTCAGTGCTTTGAGCAGTACCAAAAAAAATTCTGTTCAGCATGTTAAAGTAGTGGAAAATTGTCTGTACATAAAATCATGCATCTGTGTTTTGTATTTATCAGTAATCTTCAAACGCTGAATTTGCAAAAGCAAAGAGGAAATGTGTTTTCCACACCTGGTTCATAATGGAAGACTTTCGACCCAGACGGTTATCTGGGAAACGGAAGCGGCTCCTCTTGCTGCCGTCGTCCGACTCTGACTTGACAAACTTCTCGCTGTCGCCTTTCTCCTTCTCCTGCTCTTTCTGCCGCCACTTCTTCTTGCGGTTGCGTCGCTCTTTGGCACTCTTGGAGCTGAGCTTTGACATCTCAGAGGAACTGCATGACAGACGCCCTCCTCCATCGTCCTCTACTGCGTCCTCTGACACTGTTCCTGCAGAGGTTGCCATGGCAGCAGTCTGCAAAGAAACAGACACAGGAATAAAGTCAGAACATTGATATATCAGGACTAAGGAGGAATTTCAGTCTCCATCCCGCAGCTGACTGACCTGGGCGTCTTCCTGCTGCTTCTTCAGCTGCTCCAGCATGGCCTTGAATTCTTCCTCCTTCTGCTGGGCCTCCTCCATTGTGGCCTGGTTCTGTTCCTCATAAGCCATGGCCACCACAGCCAGGATCAGATTCACCAAGTAGAAAGAGCCCACAAAGATCACCAACACAAAGAAGATCATGTAGGTCTTCCCTGCCGCCCTCAGCGTCTGTTGGGGCACAGTGCAGTCAAGGTGGGGGGAGAGGGGATGGAGGAAGAGAAGAACAGAGACGCTCGTGACATCTGATACGTGACCTAAACCCCTGCGTCAAGCTCAGTGTCGACATCACTGCACATCAGACGTCACAATGATTCATCAGAAATAAACACAGTCAGCTGGTGGTTGGTGGGAAAAAAGTCACATTTCTGGGCATAAAAATAAACGCAGCATAAATGTCTGTCACTTCTTCTGGTCATCAGATTCAACAAGGCAACACAAACGACATTTAAACACTTATGTCCCGTTTCGATACTGCAACACTAAAATACACCGCCACCTACTCCTGTTCTGCAAAGGAAAAATCTAATTCCCTGTGCTTGTTAATGTTCTCAGCATGAGTCCAAGGTGGTGTTGCTCATCAGGGAGAGATAAGTTATGCATTTTGACCTACTTTTCCCAACCAGCCAATGCAGAACCAAATAATTTCTATGGTTTGAGATGCTATCCTCGGTTGAGATGAGCCTGAGCTGCAAAAGGCAAAAATGGGAACGTTCTGGAAAAAAATTGATCATGTAAATATACACTTTCTACCTTAGCTTTCATGCAGGTATATTACAGGGTTTTGTGACTAAAGTCACCATGTTTTGGTTTAAGTGTAACATGACACATCAGATTTGAATTCAAATGTTCTTGCTAGGATAGAGAGGTGAAATTCCCTTATACATCAATTATGAATATAGTTTACAAGTATTGCTGAGAGGTGTATATAAGACAACATTTCCCACGAGAGAAGCACAAACTGATCAAGTGTCTAAAACATGGTCTTTCAGCTTCAGACATCACAAAATCTCATCCGTATAAAAACAATATGTGGGCAAGGGAAAAAAACATCAGTAGTGATACTGGGGTTGAAGTATGACCAACTGGGTTCGATTCACTCTGACGTATCAATTTCATTTATTAACATCAAGAATACAAAGAATATTCAAAACAAAACCTAAACAGAGCTGTACAATAATTTTTCTGAAGGTGCACTACACAATAGCAGCGAGAGCCTGAAGCTGGAAGCTGAATTTCAAAGATACGACCAAAATAGAAGCACGAGCCTGGATGCTCTCATCAGGTCTCATCTCCCTCATTGGCCATACTGTAATCATGGGCTGTTAATATTTCATACTTCCTTCCTTCCACTCGGCCTCTTTATGTGGAGGCAGGAGTGACTCCACCATTTCTGAGACAAACTGACTGACTGACAGACAAACAGAAAGACAGACAGACAGACAGACAGACGGGGAACAAGGAAGTGACATGGAGTTGTACTAGAAATTGATTGATCCACCATTTCCTGTCTGAGACGTGAAGCTACATAAACTGTGAATCAGTGGAGGAGCTGAGTTTATATTAGATAAAATGGTGCAAATGGGCGCTGAACAAATCATGGCTCCAGCATTAACCTACAGGGTGTCTGATATGTGATGTATATGCCTCCTATGAAACAAGCTGAACTTGTTGACACATCAGCTTTACCAGCATGTAAAGATTTTCCCAGAAGTCCTGTGTCATGAGTCGGAAGAGAGCCAGGAAGGCCCAGCCGAAGCTGTCAAAGCTGGTGTAGCCATAGTTTGGATTCCTCCCAGCTTTCATGCATGTGTAGCCCTCTGGGCAGCGGCTGAGAGGTGAGGTGGAGAAAGCAAGAGAGAGAGACAGTAAGGGGGAGAGAGAGAACGGGGCACCGAGCCCAAAAATGAAGCGCTATTTACTTATATTGCAATCTGACTATAGGCAGATAGAAAAGCTACAACAGGTCTTGGATCAGCAGCAGGAGAGTAGAAAAGACAACTCACCCAGAGTCAGAGCTGTTCCCACAGAGAAGAGCGTCCGACTGGCCAGGCAGGAAGTAGAAATTGGCTGAAGAAAAAACAAACAGTCATAATGAGTCATTTCGCTCACATTCTGTCGCAGCTACACTTGTTTATTCTGCAATGGTCTGTAAATCCATTCAGTCCAATTTCTGACTTCACTTTGCTCATACATACATTTTCAATTCAGCACAGTTCATTTCAAACCTTTTCCTTTTGTCTATCCTGTGCCAAAATGACATATTGTTTTCTTGTTTCAGCATATGGGCTGACTCATAGTCCTAGATCGCTGCCAGCACACCGTTGGTGTAGCCTTCCTCTACTTACTGTTGTTCATGATGTACTCATCCCAGTCAAAGCCCTTGCTGCCGTTGGACAGGTAGCTCTCGGTGGTGTTGATCGGCCAGATCACACACTTGTGGCGCAGGTTGCCCATGAAGAGCTGGAGACCGATGAGGGCAAAGACACTCAGGCAGAAGACGGTCAGGATCATCACATCCGAAAGCTTCTTCACAGACTGGATCAGGGCGCCCACAATGGTCTTCAGGCCTGGAGGGCAGTCACGCACACACGTACACAAACCACACAGGTGATGCAGGAGCTGCTGTTGCCCCAGGTTTGAATGATTGGAGTTTCTACTTCTACCAGAAATGATCTTTTTTAGCTAATACTTTAGGATCTATCACTGGAAAAGTTTTAACTGGATTTAGAAAATCTGGAGTGACAATACTACTAATTTCATATGAAATAGTTAGTTAATGTCAATCAATGTAATATTATATCTAAATGTTAATTTGTGATATTGTAATGGCGTCTTGTGCGGGAGAACATCCCAATAAATTTACTTATATGAATGAAATTTAAAGTAGGTTTAATAGATAAAAATATATATAATTAAATATAGGTAGTAATACATTTTGGACGAAACTGACAGATTACATACATAACATCTCTAGAAACAAAACAAACAGGAAATATTTAGGAGCCTTCCCACTCTTTTCAGATTTATCCAATACTGTGACAAAAATCTAATCAAAACTACTGACTTTTTGTCAGAAGAAATTTGCATTTCACTACCAATGATAGACACAATGAAAACGAGGGGGAAGGCTGTAGAAAAGTGAGAGGAAATCTGTAAGAGAGCACAGCAGCACAAAGAGGGGCCATGAAAGGGACATAGGCACAGGCAGGGGGGCTGGAAACCACATGCAGGTCATTTAAACTCCAAGGCTGAACAGGAGCAATTCAATGCCAGTGCCAGAGTGGGCACTTTCTTGAACTGTCTTGTATAAGATGTCATTAGGAAAGCACTGACTCCCCATACCGCGACCCTGCAGTCTGTCTCATCCACAGTTAGACTAAAGACAAAATCAGTTTACCTTCCAGACAGGCATCCTCTGGCAGCGTTCACACGGATCCACAAGGAACTAAAATGTGGAAGCATTACGACCCGCACCCCCATTTCTCTTTGGCCTTCTACAGGTACAGCTGTACTTATTGTATTTTCTTGAAAAATGTTTTTTTTAAAGAATTACACATTCAGACAATCTCAGTAAAATCTCCATTAGCTTGGCAGAGGAAAGTGAGACAAGTTAAGAGTTTCTCTTATTTAAATCAAAACAACTTTTCTCATCCATAAGTACAAGAAGTTAAATCAACAGTATGTTAAAATATATTATAGTATCATATCAAAACACCCCAAAGCTGTTCAGATCTTAGGTTAGGTAGAATCAAACTACACTATAAATAATACATTTTCTCCACTCCAGTGCTACAGGCCTTGATGAATTATTGTTAAAGAACAGTTTGGGAAATTCACTTTCTGGCAGAGTTGAACAAGAAGAGCTTAACTTTGCATAAAGACTGGAAAAAGGGGAAGCAGCTAGCCTGGCTTTGTTGAAAGGTAACCAACTCTGCCTACCAGCACCTCTGGAGCTCAATAATTCACACGTTTTATATTTCTTTTGTTTTAATGTGTATACAATATAAGTGTGTAAACACCAGTTTTCCATTTTACAGAGGATTATGTGGAAAGACTATTTCATAGCTGGTGTCACTAGATTTGGGAAAAGCCCCTTTAGCAACACATCATTGAACGGCATCCAGGCCCATACAGAACAATTTTCCTAAAAGCATTAGTTCTTTGTTGAAGAAGAGTGAACTTATCCATACTCAGTTATGTATTTTTACAACTGTCCTTATATTAAGTTTTAAAACACCCAAAAGGTGATTAGTAGACTGCTGTCTGAGTGGACAGGATGAAAAAAGCCACTTGATTCTGAACTACATGAAACTTCTGCCAGTTGTTTTTAGCTGAATTGGACCATATTGCAGGTCAACAGTCCAGATTTGCCAGAACTTAACATTAGATTATACATTACAAAAATGTTTTTTTCTCCAGTGTCTGGACTCAAGATTCTTCAGTCCAACATCGAAGCTAGTTAGGGTTGAGTTAAAGTTGAGTTTTACTTCATTTTTTAAGTAACCTTGTCATTAGCTACGTTATGACATCAGATTAAATTAGCGTGCAACCTAATGTAGAAACATCTTGCAAGTTTTAGCAAACACACTACTTTTGTTAGTCTAGCACATAACCCCAATGAAGCAGTGAATGAGCACATTCACTTATCTTTCTTTAACATCGATTAAACAAAAAGCACAACATTAATCAGGTGCTATCTTCTCATCCCTCTCAACTCCCAGCCAGAAAGCCAAAAGGTGCATTTCCCAAAATGTCAAACTATTACTTCAAGTACAGTTTAAAGCAAATTTTTATCCCCTTTCATTTGCACCTCATAAGATTTTTTTTTTTTTTTTCACAGTGATTTCACAGTGAATGTGCTACTTCAAAAAGCCATCCATTGTGGTTCTTTTGAGTAAGCATGACATCTGTTCAACATCCTCTATCAATAGATAGATAGATGTGCGGTCAATGTCACTCCAAAAGGTCAATAGGTCGTTCAACCATCCCATCTGCGTTCCCAACCTTTACAATGTGAGTGCACCATTTCTTTTTCTGCATGTATATCATTCAAGTAAGTCATAAAAAAACAGAAAAAAATCAATAATCAAACTAAAAACAAAAAGAGGGCAAATCAAACTTTCAATGCCATTTGTCAGCCAAGCTCTTGGTAGGCTAATATTGTAAAAGCAAGTGACTGAAAAGCATCATGCAGCATAAGAGATATGTTCACAAACTAGGCTTGGCAGTCTTCATGCATAAATAATGGGTGTATTCTGTGGGATCACTCTAAAAGCTATGCCATTTCTCATATTACAAGGACAACACATACCGGGTTCATTTTTGATCCCAAAAAACATGGGATCCTCTATTTCCAATTGAATCACCCAAATGTGCAACAAAATGATTCATCCTTTAATTATACTTGCACATTAATTTTGTAATAGAACAACTAGATGATTTGCAGTCAATTTTGAGAAGCTATAATCTATTGTTAGCTGATATATAACAAGTATAATCACCTGATTTTTTTTTAAAATATAAAAATATTCTATCAACAATTTTCTTTGATAGGGAAAAGGCTAGTTTCTTTATCTGAAAGCTAGTAAAAGGAGTGGGTTAAAGCTATTTGTAAAGAGAAACACAGCTGCTTGGAAAGGAGCCTCATAATGAGAGCGCTACTGGGGCAGAAGAGAGTGCAGACACTTTGGATGGCCCTAGAGGAGACTGCAAAGCCTATCAAAAATGTATTAGTACCATTTTTGATAATTTTGGAGGAAAAATAAATCAAAAAATGGTTGTCTCCAATTCTTTAGTTGTTGCTTAAATCAAAATCGTAATCATAATAATAGTGAGTAGAAAAGAAAGGGTGAGAGGATCAGCCTTAGTGTTTAAACTGAGTCTCACCTGGAATGACAGAGATAGTTTTCAATGCTCGGAGAACTCTGAATGTTCTCAGCGCAGATACATTGCCCAGGTCCACAAACTCTGTTATATATCTGAAATAGGGGAAGGATCACACACAGAACAAACACGATGACAAAAACCACACACGCCAAGAGCACAACACCACCGAACCAGGAGGAAACGACGCCACTCACAGAGCCTGTCCACTGAGGAGAAGGGTGGAAGGTAAAAGGAAAGAAAGACACACACACCTAACACCGACCCCGCCCCACCGTCCCCCGCCCCATCCTGTCTTACCTGGAATTACAGAAATAGTTTTCAATGCCCTCAACACCCTGAACGTGCGCAGAGCTGAGACATTGCCTAGGTTTACAAACTCTGTTATATACCTGCAGGATCAAACCACAGTTACAACAGCTTGTTATTTACATGCAGATATGAGGTGAAAAGATAAATTCACACACAGATGGGCCACGTGACACCTCTACAAACAATGACGATGTTGCATTTTACATGGTGCTGATGATTTTTGGTTATGTGTTTGCTCATATGGAGGTATAAGCTACGATGTGACTTAAACTTGATGGGGGAAAATACTGGGCCATAAATTGGATGTTGCAGACGACTCTGGGAGATTAAGAGAGAAAAAGGTGAATGAGAGGGAGAGTTAGATGACAAGAGGAAGATAATTCAGATGAGCTGTGGATGTTGTCAGGGAGGCCGCAGAGTATCAGATGGAAACCTTCAATTCCCAAAGAGAAAGACCAGAGGAGTCTCAGATCAATGGAGGAAAACACGGGAGATGGATTATCAGACAGAAAGGAAGAAAAAAGAAAGAAAGACAGGAGGATGAACAATCATCTGTAGCACTGAAAGCTCACTTTCTATGCCCACCCTCTTTAATAAAACAGTGGCAATATTTGTGCGCATGATTTCATTTCATCATCCACTGAATTCGATCACAAGAAAAATACTTACGCCATCGAAATGACCATGAAATCCAGCCAGTTCCATGGATCTCTTAGGAATGTAAACCCGTCTATACAGAATCCTCGTGCGGTGATTTTTACAAGAGACTCAAATGTATAAATTCCTGTGAATGTGTACCTGAAAGACAAAAGCGTTGACAGAATCAGTTCACCGGGCTGGATCAAAGCTCACGTAACTGAATGTCTAAAACCTCGTTAACTGTTGAAACATCCAGGAAATGACAAGGTGAGTGTGGGGCTCGAGATAAATTTGGAAAGATGAAGTCAGATAAAACTCTATAATATATAGTATTTTGTCAAGTATATTTTTACAAAAACTATGAAATATCAAGACAGTTAGTACTGGAGTTAACCCCAGTTTATCCCTTTCGTTTATTACCAATACATGAGATACAGATCTAAGAAAAACATTTTCCAACAAAACATCAGTGATCTTTGAACAATAGCCAGAGCAGTGTTTTGAGCTAAATGCTAAATGCTCTCAGTGACAATGCTAATATGCTAATATTTAGCCGGTATCATGTTCAACGTCTTAGTTTAGTGTCTTAGTGCTAACATTTGTTAGTTAGCATTAAACACAGCACAGCTAAAGCTTTCATTTTTTTAGTTTTTTTAAAATAGTATTTTTAAAACACTCTTTCATTTCAGTTTATCCCAAGAGGAACATGAATGGCAAATTTATTTCGATCCACTAAGTAGTTGTCATGGTACTGGGTACCTCAGTGTGGCACAGCAGGAAAAGTCAAAGCAAGCAGGATTTATCCTCTGGAAATCATGAATAACTTTTACAAAATTTCATGGCAAACTATCTCATGGACTCACTTTAGCAAAAAGCAACAATATAGAGCCATGTTAGTTTTAAGCCATGAAATATTTCTCATATTTAATATTTTCATTTCATTTCATTTCACAATGACATTAATATTTTGCTGGTGTTTTATTAAAAAAGCAAAGATATAATGAAACTTTTTTTATTATTATTATTATTTTTGGCAAATATGCTATTTTCATCCAAGTGGTTAAAGGGGCCTTTAAGGTTGGGTTTTTAAAATATCACTGGGAATATATTTTTCACATTTGAATTTAATGATAAGCATAAACTGTCTGATAGCATGTCTTAATAACATAATGTGAATATATTAAAAGTGTACTTACTCTACTTGTTTTGACCACTCAGGAGGATCACTAAAGGTCATGAATATACAGTTGGTCAAAATAGTACACATAATGATCATGCTGAAAAGAGTGAGGAGCAGGTTAAGGAAAATGGGAGTAGAAGCAATACATCACAGATATTATGATCATTAAATCTCACTAAATATATAACAAAGGAATGAAATATCTACACTGCCTATAATGTAATCTGTTTTGTCCAGTCAGCCCTTGCAGCCTACAACATACAAAGGGTTAATATCATAAAACTTACTCATAGCACTTAACAGAGGGTGGTTATGTGTGTCCAGTACCACAGAGGCCATTATTTCACCCATGAAATATTCAAATGGTGTATATTTAGTGGAAATACAATGGCATGACCAAAACTACAGTATGTTTTAAACCTACAAGGCTTACAGTGCAGAGAGATTTATGCTCAAAAGAGACAAGGAAAACCTCAGAATTAGCTTTAAGGGCAGCCAGAGGGTTCATATTATTTTTGCACAGAATACATTCTGTATTGTTCAGACTAGAAAAGACGAGGGCTTCAGTTTTCGTTATTGTCAGTATTGCTGTATCTGACAGTCACTATAAGGGAGATGGCCTACATAGCACACTGCCAACAAAAGTACATTTATCAAGGTGGAAGGTGAGAGCAAACATATATAATATGAATTTCAAATCTTCTTTGGTGTTTTATTGCACCTGACTTCTAGCTACTGGGTTATAGCAGCTACCGTAATAATAATACAGTGATCTCAGATGATGTATGTTTTTTTTGTTTTTTTTTTACCCAGGACCATGTCATATTACAGAAGTTAAAGATTCTTCAACTGCATCTCAAGTTATAAAGCTTTGTTAATAACATGTACAGACATATTATTATGTATTACTTGATATTAAAGTGATGATTTGGGTTATTTGACGTATAAGCCAAACCACCTAATTAATGTCAAGCATTAATGTGTAGTTAAGGGAAACTATAAACTGTATAAAACCTTTTGTGGCTGATAAATCTGATAAATTGATTCAAGTGATGTTGAGGCAGCGTAAATGACTAAAGCTTACTTGTTGTTGTAAATAAAAAAAGTCTGTGAGTTCACCAGGCCCACTCCTCATCTCTGCTTGAAGCTCACAGCTCGAGGCTACATTAGCTGCTACTAGAATAGCAGCCAAAAGTCTGACTGAACTGTCACTGGTTCGGGAGCATTTTGCATAAATTGGGCAATGACAATGAAGAGGCAATTGATTTTTTTAAAAAAAAGAAAAACAAAAAATGAGCTGTATCAATTTCTATGACTGTAGCCAGTGGACGGTTGCTGGATCGGTTCCAGTATAAACTGGGGATCAGTTTCAATGTCGTTTTCACTGTGTAGTAAATCAATACAGATTTGACCTACTTTATGGAAATTGTTCTTTGATCAGCTGCATTTTGTTGTCTAAAAACTTTCCTCACACCTTGATTCTTTGTGTGGCAGCTCTCTGTACTAAGAGGGGAGGAGTACAACCTTCAAATATTCAGTCTAGGTACTGAGATACAATCCATAGCCTTGAACCATAATGGGCTTCTTGAGGATGTTTAATTTGGTTTACTGCTAAGGGTGACTCATCATTTGTGCAAGTCTTTTCAATGACAAAATGGCTACTGTATGATGTCCTGTATTCACTTCCATGTAGGGAAGTTTTCTGACTCTGACTGTATCATCTCCAGTAGCATCAGTCACAGGAAACATCAATAGCTGTACAAGCAGAAAGACAGAACATATCATCATGAATAATACACATCAACAGGAAATTCTTGTCTCTGCTGTTAAGACACCTTTTCAAAGGATATGAATGTATCAAAATTTTAATAGCTATTCGCCTAACCAGATTAAAAGGACTTATGAAGTACAAGGCAGGTGTGGCACTAAAACGGAAGATTGTCTTCCCTTTATTTAGCACTATAAATGTCTGTGGAGAGAAGAAAAGCAGAAAGAGATAGTTAATACATAACAATCAGATAAAAATACACATACAGTACAGATTGTAATTTAAACTGGATTTGATATAAAAACTAATGCCATCCTAAGTCATCTATTGTCAGTATATTCCCTAAACACATATGTCTAAGTACACATGACTTATATAGATATGAGGTTGTTGATAGAAGATAATGTGTGCTCTTGCTCATGAAGTAGTACAATGTGTCACTTAAAATGTGCTGAAACATGTTTGAACATAGTGAAAATGGCTGCCAGGATGTTTCTAATGTTGGTATGTTGTCCCAGTCACTCAGCACTATCCTGCCCATCATGGCTTTGGCGGTTTCAAGACAAGGAAACGAGCAAAACCGAGGGGAGCTGGCAAGCCTCTTTCTGTGGAAAACCTCATAATTGTTTAAATAAAACATGGCGATTTGCATGAAACTTTAATGAGACTCCGTGCATTTGCACAAGTGATATGGGCTCTTGTGCTTTTAACAAGGCATCCCTCACTACATTAAGCCCTGCAGAGTCACCAGCTCAGTGCTGAGGGCTGGAGACAGTGAAGTCAGGCGGGAGGGAGAGGAGGAGGAAGAAAGGGAGGGGAGACGTACAGTAAGAGACCTCATGGTGGTGTCACATGACTGTGACATTTAATCTGTGCACTTCCAACAGAAATGACAAGTAAGATGTTGTTAACAAGAAACACAAACATCTCAAAAAGAAACATGGAGGAGAAACAAAGAGCATTTCTGCCTGGAGGACAAGACACACTTCTGTCACATGACCCAGTGATATTAATTTGACTGAAATCTACAGACAACTCAGATCAAGCCAGTCCAGTGTAATATGATTAGATAATCTTACTCTCTGGTTACTATTAAAGGTCAGAGCAGCAGCCTCTCCCCTGGGTGTTAATACTCTCATAGATACTATAAACATTCCCAGTCAGTTCTGTGGTCAGCCTTAATGACACACTTGGAAATGTCCCAATTGCCAGTAGCCTGACATTTCTGTTAAACGCAATCAGCAGACACATACTATATGTTGTGTGAGAACGCATGACCGACACACATAAACTACTGTGCACACAAACCATTGTGCACAAAGCTCAGAAATGAGCAACCAATGTTGTCATT
Organism: Rachycentron canadum; assembly: GCA_038496675.1. Lineage (NCBI taxonomy): Eukaryota > Metazoa > Chordata > Actinopteri > Carangiformes > Rachycentridae > Rachycentron > Rachycentron canadum. The sequence goes on from CM076651.1 coordinate 14,502,514, forward strand.
CCCACACATACATACACACACATACGACTGCTATATATGCAGGGAGTCTTTTTTTGTAACGCATGACTAAACTACTGCAAAGCTACTGAAAATTTCATAATCCAGAGCTGAGTGAAAAGGAGAGCAGAGGAGAGGGAGGGCAGAAAACAGGGGAGATGCAGAGCTAGTGAAGCAGACAGGCAGGCAGCAACTGTGGCAGCAGCAGGCTGAGGAGAAGCAGGACAGAGGGAGCCAGAGCGAGGGAGCTGGGCAGAAGATGGAGAGGAGGGAAGAGGGGGATGGGCGGGAGACGAGGAGAGAGGAAGAGAGAGAGAGAGGGAGCGAGAGCAGCTTCAACACAGAGAAGCTCTAACCATCAGGCAGGGCTGCAGCCACTGGATCTTTGAGGGCTGCAGCAGCCATTCAAAGAGCCCCCTTCTTTCAACCCCTGTGGTAAATGGCAAATGGACTGCATTTTATGGCACCTTTTGCTCAAGAGCTTCACACACACACAAATACACACAAACACACATGCACATACACACACACACATATAAATTGGGTTAGGGCTCAGCTGCCATGCTAGGTGCTAACATGTTCCTCGTCACTGCCATTTTATAATCATCAAACAATGTTTGGCTGCTTTGAGAAAAACCTGTTCACCTTGGTAGAGAAAATATGATTATTTATAAAGGTGCAAATAATCTGTAGAAAACTGATCACATTGTTTAAAATAGAATATGGTTTACTAACTGTCCCTGTGATAATATCACTGTAAATATTCATCTTTAACCCTCACAGAGGAGGACAATTGGACCAATGTCGCCTTAGATCCAATAGACATACACGGTGGTAGTGTGGGCAAGTATTTATTTCTCTGATTTTATTTGAAAAAATGAAATAATATTAGACCTCCTCATGAAGGTTATGTCTCTTTCTTGCACCTTCGGGTCTTCCCCAGCAAAACACATTTCAGCTCCAGCAAGAAGGAGAGCAAATGTGCTCATGCATCCTTGCACATGTCGTCCATTTCATCCCTGTCCTCACTTCATCTCTCCCTCCCTCCCTTCCTCTGTCATTCTCCCTTTCCCCTCTCCTTGAAAATGATCTGTTCCACCGGCCTTGCACACTGACGCCAAGCTCGACCTGCCCTGGCTCAGCACAGCGTGGCCCAGCCCTGCTCAGGCCACCAGCAAGGTGGGGAGGGCCTGACACTGCGTCATCACCCAGACAGCCTGACAACCCTCTGTCTCAACTATGACACAATCTAAAAGAGCAACAACTGAGGATTTGTGATGGAGGAGATGAACAGCTTCCTTTACGATCATTTCGCCACACATCCCCCTCCTCCTCCTCGCAAGAACATATCCAGAACCGGCCGGCCACATCTCAGTGACAAAGACATACAGAGAAATGTTCTCCCATCAAGGTCACCACCTGATCTGACGTCACGGCTGTTTGAGCTGCCAGATCCAAAGCAGCATTGGCTCCCTTTGGCATTAGAACGAGACTAGATCGAGGGCCGTAATTAGATTTGCCTGAAGCTGAGAGCTGACAGGACTGCTGGGAAGGCAGGAGCAGAGGCAAGAAGCACAACACAAGAAGCAGAACGAAGCCTGGATGACTCGCATACATCTGTGGCAGTAACGCGTGGGCATGTGTTGAATAAAAGAAAGGTGTGCGTTAGTGAATTATTTTTTAACAACCCCATGTATCGCTGGACAAATTCGCCACGTGTCATTTGAATCGTGTCTCCTCCTTGTGCGTCGGACTGATGCGTTACATAACAATCAATGTGCACTGAGTAAAGACAGGGAGGTATGAGACAGAGACAGACGTACAGAGACAGATGGGGGGTGGGGGCAAATACTGTGCACCTACGTGAGCACAAAACATACACACACACAATCTAAACACATTTTAGCAAATGATAACTTCAGGTAGACATATATTTTATGGTATACTATATGGAGAGTTATACAACACTGTTGTCAAAGGTGCAGCAGCATTTAAAAGAATAAGTAATTGGAGCCCATTTTGAATAAAAATGCCAATTTCGTTACATAATTCTTTGTTAAAAATAGACAACAAACAATGTTGCCATGGTAGGAGATTTTAGCCTCACTGCTGAGTCCTGTTATAAAAATGCCAGCATTAAACTGATCTCAGTACACTTTGCATCTTGATGAATGCTCCAGTAAAGGACAGCCATTTTATGATAAAGTAGTAGTAACAAACAGGTTTACACTCCTTAAGAATACAGTACACAACAGTGCACAAGTGACTCAAATTTTTCAAAATGGCTGCAAATTACAAGGAAGTTTTTATCTTCCCTGAACCTTCGTTTCACTCTCTTATCTGTAATTAATGGCTCCTCTATATTTTTTATATTAGTTTTTATACTAAATTTGATCTGTCCAATTTTTGATGAAGCCTTGTGAAATACAGTTTTGGTTGGCAGGTACACATGATGGTGGTATTCAGAGACTCTCAAGGTCACCTAGTCATCCCCATACTGAGCTTTAGACATCACAGAAACCCCAGAGAGACACATGTCTCCTCTAAGACAACTAGAGCTCTCACAGCCCGCTGCCACCGCCGCCGCTTTTCTCTCCTGCCACAGATTAATTTTGAACAATTACAAAAGTCTGTCATGTGGAACATGGAACAGTCTTTCAACAGTTACCGCATCTGACCTTTTCCCCAACGTCCCACTCAACAGCTCAAGTGCTCAACTCTCACACTCCCCAAAGGTCTTCAAGGAGGAAATCATAATTACATTCTGCAACCTAATCACGAAATTAAAATAACTGTAAACACGGCCCACCTGGAAGCCAACCATCACAAACCACACAATGTCTCGGATTTGTCCGCCATTATATATGACACACTGTGACAACACAAGGCTGCTCATCTACTGACCTTTATGTGAAACAGTAATATGCATGTTTGGGCTTAATGGGCTTAATTTAGAAGAGCAGATGGATTAATCACACATGGACTTCCATGTCTGAACAACAATGACTTTGCTATCAACGTAAAAGTGTTTTAAAAGGATGTAAAGGCAAAACAGACATGTACAACAGCCTAACGGTGGCAGTTATGGAACAATGTTACAAGCTGCAATATTAAATGCAATATTAGTGATTTTTGTAGAATATAAAGTAGTAATTTGAGATCTTGGAAGCCTGAGGTAGAGGGACAAATACCAACCAAAAACTAGACTGGGCATCATTTCAATACTTGTGTCAATATAATTTCTGGTTTCAGGACATATACTTCCTTTGATAGAGAAGAATATACCTGTTTTTCATTTCATTTAAGACACAATTCTTAAATGTTAAATGCTACACAAACACATTTGGCTCAGCACTGAGATTAAATACTCAACCACAGTGTGTGTGTGTGTGTGTGTGTGTGTGTGTGTGTTTGTGTGTGTGCTTGTGTGTGTATGTGTGTGTCTATGTAAACTCACTTTTTGAGAATTCAGGTAGTATGGGTCCAGGTCCTCCAGTGGTACCGCCACCATTCCTGAAGGGATGTCCCCATAGATGTAGGGCAGGCTCTTCCCAGCCTCCAGATCACTGTTGGGCTTGGGCTTGTTCTCGTCATCGTCGTCACGGTAGCTGCTGTCCTGCTTGGGTGGTTTCCTGTTCTTCTCCTCATTGATGCGCTGCTCAAGGGCCGCCAAAGATTCCACAGTAAACTTCTTGAAGCTATCAGGTCCTGGCGGTGCAAGAAGGGGTGCAGCCATGTTTTCATCCTGCAGCTACTTGGTCTTTAGGTTTGTACCATCCACAGTAGCAGCTCTGCAGGACGTGCATACACAAAGAGAAAAGGTCAATCAACAGGCCATCCTGCATAGAGCTCATTACTTCCAACATTTTTTTCTAAAAAAAAAAAGAAAAAAAAAAGAGCTCAGATGTTATATGTTGAAAATGTTAGCGTCATTGGTACTTTTTAAAAATATTCTAGAAACATAAACCTTAATCCTAAAATAATGCTTCATGTAGAGGAAGAAGTTTGGAGACAAAAAGGTCATGAACACTCTGCTGCATTCATGTTCACACATATACACACAATTACATCTTGAATTATGAAGTCCTGAAGATTGAAATATGAGTTGAAGACAAATGCAATATATCCATTTCAGTAAATGTAAGATATTTGATTTTACAACATTTAACTTCACAAAATGACTATAGATAACATGAGGCACAACAAAAATGGCTGCCTGAATCTTGAATCCATATGCTGGTTTCAATTGGTCCAAATTCATGTTAAAAAAATAGCTGCAACTGTTTGATAAAGAAAGGTTGATACTAACTGCCCCTGATTGTAACAAGTTACAAGATACATCATGGTCATGTTCTGTTTAATGTCTGTGTATCTGTCATCCACATACAGGGAGAACAAGTGCTGAGATGTTCAACAGGGAAGGAGAGGCTGAAATGTTACTTATAACAATATTTCAGTTGTCTTTGTCTTTAGAAACGGCTGCCTATCAAAAAAATAATGTTTCCCTTACTCTAACAGTAACATGGATTTAAAAATATAAGGTTTATCTTGTGCAACATCTCTTTTAGGTACTGGTATCATTTTAAAACAGTCAAGTGAAAATAAGCAAATTAAATATCTACAGGTGAAGGTTTGTGAGAAAAGGAACCAAAAGCTTAAGGCAGAAACACATTTGTTGAATGATCTCAAATGCACCAGCACAAAACCAAAATCTTATATATTTAACAAGTAAATTAAACCTTGCATCTGTTCACCTACATAAATAGCCTCGTTAAGTGACTAGTAAAGACTGAGGTGATGCCCATTTTGTCTTAGAAGATAACACTGGGTAGGTGGCACAGTGGATCACTGTCCCTTTAGAGAAAAAAGGTGATGGGTACGCACCCTGGGCCTGAAGGCTTTTTTTTAGGTTAACTGGAGACTCAAATTGCCCTTAGAGTGTGAATGGATGTGTGTCTCTATTTATCGGCCCTGCGATGGACTGGAGACCTGTCCCCGCCCTCGCCCAATGTTCGGCCATCCTGTGTCCCTGCACGGATGAGCTGTATAGATACTGGATGGAGTGATATCTGGATATTTTCACGCATTTCTAGGTGTAAATGAATGATCAAGACAAACAAACCCCAAGTTATCCCTCATGGTGCCAAACAGATTTTTCCATTTTTCTGTATTTCCTCATCAAAAATCTCACCTAGTATTCATACAGATAAGTTGTTTTAATCAACATTGGAATAGGAAGAAATATCTGAATACTTATTGGTTCATGATATAACATTTTATACATACTTTTATTCAAAATCTACACATTTGGTCATTTGCAGAGGTTGAGTAACAGAAACCATGGGTGTAATTCCAAAATAATAGTCCTTATTTTTAGCTTTTATACGTGATAGCTGAACTTCTAAAGTTTAGGGAGTATTATTTAATAATTTTATGTTTCTTGTTGCTACATTTTTCCAGTTTCTCTGGTCACATTTCTTGACTGAAAAACAATGTAATTTACATATTTTTCATCAGTTACGCTCGATCTTGTGCTCAGACACCAGTTTAATGGTGTCATTATTTATGATCTCAAATTTATTTCACCCCGTGCTGGAAACAAGTTCTGGCTCCTGCACTAAACCTCTGACAATGAAGACAACAGACCCATTTAGGGATTTTACTCCTTATGATTTTTTGAATAGCTGTGGAAAGGCTGACAGAAAACACAGCGCACTTAATGGCTGCATGACTCAGTGGAGCCTTTATCCAGCACACTTAGATGTATAAAGGGTATGATGGTTACATGACAACTGTTCAAGCTGCAGGACATTTCAGGGTCAATGTACTAATGTGAGGCAGTAGTGAAGGAAAGAGGAGAGAGCTGACAGGGAAGAAGAGTTCAGTGGAAACACAGCCACACCTGAAACTGACACACTGACGGTTTGAAAGTTGACAAATGAATTGAATAATTTGAGTTTTGGGCACATTTTTCTCAACATTAAAGTCCTTCGTTTCCTTTGCATTGTGTTCCACCCACTGTTATCCCACACAAAGCTTTGTTATCCGGCCTATAGTAGTGCAGAGAAGGGTGGATGCGGCCTGAACAGCACAATCAGCCATATCTGAATCACAGGGCCTGTCACTTCCCTGCTCCCCTCTTGCATAACACAATCTAATTAAAAATGCTCGACATATAAAAACAGCCATGGCACAGGAAAGACTACACTGCATCTGTCCTGGTGTGGGGAGGTGAGGGGGACGAGGGGGGAGGATGAGGAGGAGGAAGATGAGGGGGGTGTCACAGAAAGCATGGAGCCTGTGAGCCAAGACGTCTGTTTTAAAATGGACCCCGGAACCTCGCAGTCACTGAGCCTTCTGCTGCTCTGCTGGCGCTGTCCGCTCCAGCACCACAGGAGCGCGCGCGCGCGCACACACACACACACACACACATGCAAGTATACATACATGCAGGGCTCATGGAGAGAGAAAAATCATAACCGATCTGCCTGGAAAAACCGTTTTGCTGTACAGTTGCCTACATGTTGAGCTCTGAGCTCGACGCCCTCGGGCCTGCGGTTCATCCTTCAATTCTCCTCGATGCCATTAAGTCACGTTGACAACAGTCGCCCTGTTGTGTCTCGGGTCTCGTGGGCTGCACACCGCCCGGCTGCACCCCAAACCTGGCGCTTCCACAGAGGAAACGAGTGCCTTCTGGCACCTTCTCGGTCGTTTTCGGAGACGCAGCAAGAAATGAGACTTGTTTACTTAAAGCTGTTAATTAAGAAGCAGGGCCCGCAGACGCCATTATGTGTGCGTGTGTGTGCGTGTGTGTGTGTGTGTGTGTGTGTGTTTTCTCATATCTTTCACTGAACAGAAAAGTGCTGCTCGGCCACAGAGAGAGGCTGGAGGCTGGAGGCTGGAGGCTGTGCTGCGCAGAGAAGTGGCCCGCTTCAACCAAATTGGCCGAAGCGGTGTTGCTGCAGTGGGTGGTTTGTATGTTGGAAATGTGACTGTCGCTGTGATAAACGCAACCGTGGATCTGGCACAAGTCACAAGCCTAATGTCGATGACTCGTAATAAATCCGCGCAGTATGTTCCTCAGCAGAAATTTAAAAAAAAAATAAATAAAAACATTTAAAAATTGATTTTTTTTTTTTTTTGGTGCTAGTGGGGTGGGAGGAGGATGGGGTGGTGGTGGGTGTGTGGGGGGGGGTATTCTGTGCGTTTTTGCGCGTTGCCTTGAAGGATCTGCACCACACCCGTGAAGCCATGTCGACTGCCAAATCAATAAGGGCTCTATCTGTACACAAGAGTATGAGGCTTTGACAGCAGCATAAAAACAACACAAGGTCCGCAAACATGAGGCGAAACACAACAGACAGAGCATTAGAGAGCACGGATGGTGCTGCCACACCGAGAAAAGAAAAGAAAGACAGAAAAAAAAACACCTGGAGGAAATGTCAATTTCTTGGCTATTGGTGATGGAGGGAGAATCAGGCTACTCACATAGCATCAGCCCTTTTTTCGAAGCCTCGTGGTGAATCAAGTGCATCATCCTGTAATCCGGAGGGTATATTAAAAAAAAGAAAGAAAAGAGAAGAAAAGGAAGACAAATACAGAAATGTATGTGGAGTCGGTGCCTTTTCGGGGTTGGCTCGGTCAGACGGCGCCCTACCTGAAGCCTAACCTACGAGACATTTCCCCTCGCAAACGCCTGATCAGTCCCTCAGATGCTCGACGAAATAAACGAATCCGATAAATTCCTCGCCATCGATAGCGAATGATTGATAAACCGGTTTTCCCACTGCTCTAGTCCAACCGAGAGGTGCTCAGCAAAATGCAGACACCCTCTTCCATCCCGCTCTCCCCCCCCCAAAAAAAAGGGGAAAAAAAAGAGCAGTGTGCAGCTCTGCGACATTTACGCAAGGATACCGACAGAGAGACAATCTACCCATCACCGAACATCCTAACGCAGCCTTTTCCCAGGCGATTATAAACGAGGCATACTCACTTTGTAAGCGTTACAATGAATCCAGAAAGCCGCGGCAGGACTGCAGATGTGGAAAAGATTGGGGAGAAACTGCGGTTGTCGCCATATTGTTGCTGCTCTCTTCCCCCTCAGTACGAGCAGTTTCCCTGCATAATTGATGACTCTCAGCAGAATGTGAGGGAGTGTCGGCGAGCGCGCTTCGTGAAATCGTAAAGGTCATTTGGGCCTGCAGCCTCCAAACACCGGAGAGCGGCTCACTACACCGAGCTCACGGGGCTCAGGGATGAGCCTGAATGAGACTGTGCACGGGGGGGCGATGGGGGGAAACGTGCACATGGTTATTTCTGACAAAACGCATTTGGCTCAGTGTGGACTGGAGTTTGTAGTGCAGGAATTTATTGGCTGACAGGTTTGTCAGGGAAGAAAAAGGAAAGAAGACACATGGTTTCAGATGCATTTAAACACAAAAATATTCACCTGTGATTATTGCATTAGGCTGGATCTGCCAAACGAGCACATGTAATACACATGTTATATGGGCTTATTATAAAGCTTATTCTCTTTATGTGCCTTTAAAAGCCATATACTAACTTAACTGTAGCCTGAATCAAACCGGATTAAAACACATGCTGCGGCAGTTTCTGAGTGGGAGCTTTATTTTTTTGTTTTTTTATTTTTTTGAAGTAAGGAGAGTTGTAAACTATTTTCATTTATAGCTTCTGCATCAGACTGGTACACTCTCCCCCCGCACTCTGCTCTTTAATAGCACAAATTGATATGCAAATAGGCAGCTCTTAATCTGGTAACCTGCCCCCTTGTCTTTGTGTTGTTATGTAATGTAAGTGTGTGAATTAACACAACTGAACGGAATCAGAATGAATTAAGACTCTTTAAAAATATAAATATCATTTTAAATATCTTTATGAGTCATTTTTTTTAGCAGGAATCTTTTTTTTTAATCTAAAGAAAAATGTCACGCTGTCGTTACAGATTTTCTTTCATTTGTGACGTAAAAATGACGTCATTGGTCGAAAGGATGTGGAATTGTTTTTGTTTTTGGTCAAAAAAAATAAAAAATAAAAAAAATGTCCCCAGAAGTTTGAAACACATGGAGTTGAAGGCTCTTCTGCTGTTTGTGGGTGCTCTGTGTTTGGCTGCCGCCACTTCACCACAGGACAGTGAGTAAAACCAGAACAGGGTTCATCCAGTCTTTCATTTCAAGGCCTAAATTAGTTGGTTGGCAAATGTCTGAATCTAATCAACCTGTTTCATTGACCTGATTAGAATCCACACAAGTAGTGAGCAGTAGTAGCAGCTTTCAGATGAGCTCTTTAGTCTTTTTAGTAGTTTTACATTTACCCTAGTACTGTACTTTAGTTCAAGTTTGACATATCTTTACCAATTTACATTTTATGGTATTTATTACTTTAACCTCTGCATTTCAGAAACAAATATTGCACCTTTTGCATTAGGGCGTTCATTTGTCAATCGTTCCTCTTTTAAGATGAATGTTTTACATAGAAAACATAACTAGAGTTGTGGCCTGTGCAGTATATATAGTATATACTTATAACTATCTATATGTTGACAAATACAACATGAAGTGATGAAACTAATACAATTTATCATGAATGACGTAAACACTTTTAAAGTGTTTTTAGATAATGAATATTTTTAGTTTTGATACTAGTACATTTTGCTGATAATACATTTGTAATTTTACTAAAAAAACATTTTGAATGCAGGACTTTTACTTCAGTGTTTTTAGACTGTGATCACTTTGCTTTTACTTAAGGAAAGGACCTGGATGTTTTTTTCCACCACAGCTAACTGATAATCATTACCATGGTTTCCTCCCCCCAATACAAATGCGATTGCAATTTTGAATGAGGTAATTATATAGGTTATTGTTTTTATGTTTTTATCTTACTATATTTTTGAATGTTTACATTAGACATTGTCAAAAAATGTGAAAAGTAGACATTACAAGTTCAAGTGAAATACTAAATATATTCAATTTACAAAACTATAAAAGAGAAAAGCAGCAAATCAAAACTTTTGAGACAGATATGAGATTTTTTCATATTTGCTTGAGATTTAAACAATCAATTATAAATAAAAATCTAAACCTATTTTTAATTTACTGTCTTAGAACAAATTTCAATTAATTTTATCTAGTGTCTTACATAAAAAGAAAAAAAAAATTAACACACACAAATGTGTAAAATGTGCCAAAAATGACTCAAATACTTTTTTGATTTGTTTATGAGGCTGTGGTCATCGCCCCCTAGTTGCTCCTCCAGGTCGGTCTCGGATAATAGGGGGCCAGGAGGCTCGTGAGGGGGCCTGGCCCTGGCAGGTCAGTATCCAGATCCTGTCCAGGCACCACTGTGGTGGGACGATCCTAAACAGTCTGTGGGTGCTCACTGCCACACACTGCTTCTACAAATACCTGTGAGTCTCACACACGTCCTACTGAGATGCACTCAGTTTGTATACAGGATGTAGACAAAATAACACATTATGAAAAACTGAAGTGAATAACATGCAAAGACAGATTCAAAGGTAAAACATAAGGTTAAAAGTCAGTTGTCATATTTTTCCAGTTATAAAAAATGTTTGGCACATTTTTATATGTGACTTAACAGGACATCATGAAAAAACTTAGAGATTTAGAGACACTAGAACTATCATTTCATGTAATTCATGTTTAGATTATTGTAATGTCTTCTCATGGGCATGAACCAGAAAACAATCCACAAACTCCAAACTGTACAAAATGTGGCAGCTAACTAAGCTAATGAAAAGTGTTTTTATATGTTTTTACGCTGGATACTGTTAAGCCAGATGACATGGCTGAAGTATCGCACACAGTCTGACGTTCCTCCAGTCCCTATGTTGACGTGTGAGACTAAAGGGCACAGAACTTTTACTGTCAGGACACATCAGCTCTGACTCACACGAGGAACTGAAACACTTAAAATCAGTATCCTCCTTGAAATCACTTTAAAAGACCTATTTTTGTCAAAAGATTTTTGTTATTAATTTTGTCTATCAAGTATTTATGTGCTGTATAATATAAAAGTGTAGAAGAAATGTAATATTTAGTAAAACTTGCACAAGTGTTTAATATGTAAAGAGAGTTTGAGCAACAAATTTTAAAAAATGACAAAGACAATTACACATGATACAATGGGCACAAGTTAAAACCTACATAACACCACACATTTAAACGTTTGTGTTTTTATTAGCAGGGTGTGTTGGATGCAACCAGGAGACCAGATTTTTACTAAGCAAGAATAGCAAAAACTGTGGCTGGTTGTTTAGTGGATATGAGTGGTCGCTTGACTGGTTTATTTTAGATCCAAGGTCAGTTTTTTATTGTCTGTATTAATGTTTCACAAGAGGAGCTTTTATAGGTTGTAGAGAGAGCGAACCTGCGTTGAATGTAATGACACATAGATAGAACATTGGCTGCAAAACACACAGTGCCTGTTAAAATATGTCAGTCTATATGTGTGTGTGTACAGGTATATTCATTTCCACTGATTTTATACTGCAGATAACTTTGTGATAATTAGGCCTCTACACAGTGAGGAACAGAGTCGTGACCCAGTGGTTGTGGAAACTGTCAATCCAGCAATACAAATACTTGGGACCATCTTGGATAAAACCCAGTTGTTCCCAGATCAGCTCAGGCGTTTTAATGTCCTATTCTTCCTCTAGTGAAAAATCAGCCATGTATGATGTTGTTTCTGCTGTAATCTCAGTCTGGCTAACGAAAAAAATGTCACTGGTGTAAATTTGAACGATGACATGACACAGAAAGCTCAGCTCATCTCGCTGGACTCCCAGTGCCCTTTACAAAAGCAGTTTAAGTTGCTTCAGGCAAGGCAAGGCAAGGCAATTTTGTATGTATAGCCCATTTTTACAAACAGTTTGTCTCAAAGGGCTTTACATAGCATCATAACAACATCCTCTGCCCTTAGACCCTCACATCAGACAGAAGTTTTACCTCCCTCCCATACAGGATTATGAAGGCTGTTGTATGAGCTGGTTTTTATTTGTACATTTATTATCTTATTTATTAGCTTCTTTTGGGAACATTAATGTTCTATGCTAATGTCCAGTGTGTGTTACCTATATCACGTTGTACATGTACAATAAAGGATATTGTTTGCAGGATCTGATGGAACCAATCTTTGTTTGTTTGTTAATGTGCCTTAGACCTTGAAAAAAGCAGTGACTCAAATTTATTCTTAATTGGGACTTTGTCATTCTGTTTTGTGTCCAGTTGGATCAGCAGAGCCTATTTCCGTGTGGTGGCAGGACTTACTGTGTTGTCTGCTCCTGGAGATCATGTCCAGATCCGCTCCATCAGTACAGTGAAAATGCACCAGGACTATGATGACGTCACGTCTGACAAAGATGTGACGCTGCTGCTGCTCAGTTCTCCCTTCAACTTCACCGACCATGTCCAGCCTGTCTGCACTCCTCATAATGTGACCCACGAGGTAGCCCTCAACTTCAGCCACTGTTTCATCTCTGGATGGGGGAGCACCTATTACAAAGGTTGGTTCAAATACACACTGATTTTGCAGGATTGTTATGAAAGGCATAATAGTGAATTCTCACACTGACGTGCACTTGAACAAGAGACTAAATCCCCGCTGGCTTCTCTGACTGATTTAGACTCACTGTGAAGGGAGATGGTTCCACTTTACAATAATGACACATTAACATTTATTTCTTTTAGATAAACACTATCTTCCTTAAGGAAGAACTGGACAAGAATGTTTGAAAGTTGGCATAATCTTAAAGTCAAGTCAAAGTAAACATTCATGAGCAGTAGAAAGCAAATTAACGCAATCTGTTCTAATGTATAAGAACAAAATTATTGTATCGTTTTTGTTCACATTAAAAACGTCATTCAAACATTCACAGTGTAGGTTGAAAAACTATGTGAACCCCTCAACTAATGACTTCAGCAAAAGCTAATTGGAGTCAGGAGTTAGCACCTGGAGTTCAATCAATGAGACAAGTTTGAAGGTGTGTTAGAGCTACCTATAAAAAACACTTCATATTCACTGATGTGAACCATGCCTACAATGCAGGGAGTCAACGGAAGGAAGAGCAAGCTCCTGCTCCCCCAAAAAACATTGCCATGAGCCTGAAGTTTGCCAAAGAGCACCTTGACACTCAATTACGCTACCAGTGTTTTGTGGGCTGATGAAACTAAAGTTGAATTGTCTGAAAAGAACATGCAACGCTACATGGCATAAAAAGGGCACTGCATACGAACATGAAAACATCATCGTGAAGTATTGAATTCCCAAGTTTATCAGGGAATCAGGACAATTTCAGGGTGTTTGTCCACCAGCTGATGCTCAGTTGCAGTTGGGTGAAGCAGCAGGACAATGACCCTAAACATTGAAGTAAATCCACTACAGAATGGCTTCATGAAAGGAAAACCAGAATAGCCCATTCAGAGCCCAGACCTTAAGGTAAATGAGATGCTTTGACCTCCAGAGAGCTATACGCAACAGGCACGAGAGGATGGCTGAAGCAGCTCTGTAAGGAAGAAGGGTCAAAAACAGGTCTAAACTACTGGAGGTGCTTGGTTATTTCTGCAAGCTGAGGTTCAGTCCAAGGGTTCACTTACTTTTTCCACCAACACTGTGAATGTCTAATGGGTGTGATTCATTAAAACATTAAAATTATAATGTGTGTGTGGTATTAGCTGATGTATGTATATGTAATGTATTATTTTGTTTGCAGATCAGTGATAAATTCATAATTTGTAAATTAAAGCGTCTCTAATCTACAATCACTGCCGCTGCAGTATTAGCAGTATTGGCTCCACAGCCAGACAGGGAAAGAAGTTTCTTTCTGGAACTTTTGGTGGTTCACTGGCCAAACAGGCTCCAACTGCAATTCAACTGGGAAAGAAATTCAGCCTTGGACAAGGATTTGATTTTGAGGTTTTCTTCAGAGAACAAAATTCTTGAAAGTCCCTTTCACTTGGAGGTTGTGTGCTGCACTGTGCATTCCTGTATGGGAGTGGTCCCGTCAGGACCATTGGTTTAACAGGAAAGACTCACCTGTTCTTATACTCACTAAGTACAAGCACATGCACTAACATGCTGCCAGGTGGGACACCAAAAAAAGAAGCGCTGACTCATAATGGCTATTTGTCCATTATGTCTTTACATAGAAGATAGTTGCTTGCTGCTCTATAATTGTTATTTTATCATATAATAATATTATATATAATATAATATAGTATTATTATATTATTATATATTTTTAGAATACAACCAGAAAATACAGGAAATGTGTAGCAGTAATAAAAAACAGAAAATAATCTGAAAAAACAGCTTCTATAGGCTGAAGTGATGAGTATTCACTGTGACCTCTCCCCACACTTGAGCAACAGCAGGAACCAGGCTCTTAAACCTAAATGTAGCTGAACCCTAATTAATGTCATTACTAATACCTGTATTTACTATTTCATGGCAAAATGATGCTGTGAAAAACATCTGTTACACCAAGTTTGTGCAAGACATGCTAGAGAAACATGGTGGAGGGTCTGTCCTGGTGTGGGGCTGCACTTCTGTCAGTGGTGTTTGCGACATTGTCTGAATTGATGGGATCATGATGCTGAAAAGTATAGATAGGTTTTAATTTATCATGTCATACCTTCTGGAAAGACCCTGATTGGGAATGGTTTTATTTTTAGAATAATAACAATGCCAAGCTCACTGTTAATGCAGTGAAATCATATTTGGAGAGAAAAACAGCTGATAAAACACTGACAGTCGTGGACTGGCCTCCACAGAGTCCAGACCTGAATATTATAGAGGCAATGTGGGATCAGCTGGACAGAGAAAGACATAAAAGACAGTCTTAATCATAAGAAAAACTCTAGGAAGTGCTGAAAGAACCTGGTATAATATACCAGAAGATCACTTCAGAAAACTTCAGGGCAGCCTGCCCTAAAGAGTTCAAGATGTCAAGGGAGGTCACACTAAATCCTGACTTTTGCCTGTGGAAGCCTTTTTGTTCTAAAAATGTTGTTTTTTTTTTTATTTTGTGCACATATTTCCTCTATTTTCTGTTTTTCTCTTCATAAAGAGACTGAAAAACAAATATGGTCATTAAAACTTAAAACAACAAAGCTAGTGGCAGCCTAAGACTTTGGCACAGTACTGTATATTATTTATTTACATATTTTAAACTAAAACTATGTAACTTCAGCACTAAACAAGTGCCCAAAGCTTTTAAAGTGTTTAACTTTAAAGTGCACCTGTGGTGATTTTACTGTTTCTATATTATTCTATTTTATTCTACTTGAAATGATTTTTATCCTCCTTGTTAACTCTTTACTTACTTTAAATAAATGGCTTACAAGACAATAAAATGTAGTTGTATGATGTTGTATGTAAGTTTTAATGTAAAGTTTTTATGAAGAAGAAGACACGTTCTATGTTATAGCATTTCTTCAGTGTGTTGCCATTTATAATCTGACTGCACTTGCAGGTGCTGACAGGAGGGGTTATAGGTGTTGACAAATACACAAATAAACACAACACGTATTTCAGCATGCGTATAAATGTTTAACGGGGGAATTTAGAGTAAAAGGTTAGCTTTTCTTCCTGGGTATTAAAATATTGCTATCATATATAATTGCTTATAAGTATTGAAAGCATGTCTGAATGACCATAAAAGTAAAGTAGTGTTTTGTGTGTGTACTGTAGGCAGACTGTTGAACAGATTGCAGGAAGCTGAGGTGGAGCTCATTGACAGGACAACATGTAACCTGATCACTTGGTACAATGGCCTCGTCACTGAAAACATGATCTGTGCTGGACAGGAGAGCGGGGCGGCCGATGCCTGTCAGGTGCTGGCTCTTGTGCATTTTTATTATATATGTGTGTAAAGTTGCTCCAGGCTGCAGGTTTCAGATCAGTTCATGGCTGCTGTTTATGTCTGCTTCAGGGTGACAGCGGAGGCCCTCTGCAGTGCTACAGTGAGGATGAAGAGAGGTTTTATGTGGTCGGAGTGACGAGCTTCGGGGAAGAGTGTGGACTTCCACACAGGCCGGGGGTGTATGCACGAACCAGCAGGTTTGCGGGTTGGCTGAAGACAAGTCAGGCAGCATCAGTGTCTACTACACACAGACTGAACACAAGACTGATCTCTGCTCTGCTCACTGCTGCTCTGATGCTGCTCTGAAACATGCAGCCTGTTGTCAATAAACATCACTGCTAAACAAGGGGTAGTGAATGTTTCTTCAGCCGCCTGGATTAATGACGAAGAACTTCATCAAGTCATGAACTTTCTAAAAAGGGCCTTTTGGTTATTTCACATGGGTGTTTTCTGTATCTTCTACATTTTGTCTTCATCCATCATAACCCTCATCTGGTTCTCTAAGGTGATTAAACAACTTACCTGACAAGTAATTTGTAAAACTCTGCTCAAGTGTAGTCAGGAGAATCGCACTTTGTATGATTTTAACTGATTTTAAAGCTTCCTCAATTTACTTAAAAAAAAATGTTTGCACAGCACAGAAATGTTACAAAATAAGTCCAATGACTAAATAAATGAATAAAGAAAGTTGATGTTTCTTTATATATATAATTCTATTTTTTAAGAACCTGTTGCTATTTATTTTCACTGATAAAAGTCAGATAACTAAGAAGGAAGCTCAACTCAACTGAGAAAAGAGGGGAAAAAGAGGAGGAATAAAAAGGAGAGAATAAAAAATGTTTATGAATGAAACAGTTTCTTAATAGAATAAAATATTGTCATTTACAATTTATTTCAATCCAATAAATTAATAAATAAAGTATTGTCTCAGTGGTAAAATGATCATTTCCAGACCTATGTACAGGAAACATGTTTGCTGTTGGGTTCTACTTTGACCAGCAACCAAAACTGACCAATATTACACACCCTCCATACTGCAGTTAACATTATACACTAACTTACATGTGATATCATTGGTACCACTATCTGATACGAAACACCTTATAAGGGCTTTAAGTTGTAACTAATGGAATTATCATGAGTTAATAAATAATTCAGTAATGCATTATATATCAGTTTAAAGCCATTATTACACCAACCTTGGCGGTTTTACCACCCTGCGATGTTATTGACACTTAACTAGAAAAGTTTTAGGGGCATCTGGACCATAATCCATTCAACAACCTATTAACATTAGTAACTTATTAGCATCTATTCATGCATTGCTAACATTGTATTATTACAGGAAGAAAACCAGCCAAAGAGATTTTTTTGGTCAACAACTTGGTCACCCAAATATTGCATCTATAAACCCTTCATAAAGGATGTGTTATAAGGAAGTGGTATCACATTATTATAGGGCCAACACAAACTTCTATATTGTTCGAGCATCTGAATGTGATTTCAGGTTTTGCTTTAAAGAGCTGGATTCTCTGTCAATTTTTTTAGTGAAAGTTGTGTTAAAGACGAGAACATCTGCAAGTTTTTCTAAAGAACAGAGATATGGTCCAAATATGGTCCAAACTCTGACATCATTTCACAGGCAGCTGTTTCAGACTGACACCTGGTGGAAGCGAGATGGTAGAAGAAGCACAAGAAAACTCTGACAAAGCTTTTTTTTTTTTTATTTGACGTGAAACACATCCAATGACAGTGTGACAGTGTTTTTGTCAAGTAAGACATGTTGTTAGAAGTTATCGCACCATTGACTAGTTCAGAATGTCTTTGCTGCAGCTCGACGATGCATAGTGAACAGACAGTTGTTGAGGTATACATTGTGGGCCCTTGAGATTTGTGACTTTTGCGTGAAATATCCTAATTTCATTACCTCACATGTACATTTACATTTTGTGCTTAGAAGAACTTTGGAGGTTTGAAATGTTGCTCACGTGACAACTAGAAAACTGAAATTCATAGTCAAATAAAAACTGTTGCATTGTCCTCGTGGAGTTGCCTGTTGAGGGATTTTTCATCAGATCAGAGCTGATGAAAACTTGCGATGACCAACAAGTTTAGAACTGAGCTGTGAGTGAAAACTTTGAAGATGTTGGCATGGAAAAAGAACGACTTATTTTTACACAAAAAGGGCATCCAAGAAGAAACCTTGTTTGTAATGACATTGGAGGATTATAGTAAGTCAACTTTCCCTTATTGAATAGCACCAATGTCTATTGAAAAGGCTTGAAGGGCAACATGAAATTATAAAACTTTATTAAAACTTGTCGGAGTGAAACAGTAGCAACAAAGCAATTATCACAGTCGCTCAGACACTTCAGTTTGTGATTCATGAGTAACTTGTCCCAGATACTGACTCGCATACATGTCGCAAGCGTCCGTCACTGAATGAAAAGTGGTTTATTGATGTGCTGTGTCAAGCTGCTTCTAAACTAAATCAGCTGTTTGGAGAAGTTGTGCAATTTGAAAATAAAGATTAGATCAAAAATATTGATGAAACCTCTATAAAATATATTAAATTCCAATTTTGGGTGAAAAGAATTAAAAATACAGTGGAGGCGACATTCAAAAAAAAAGAAATAAAAAAGAAATGGTTTAATAATCTGGGATCATTTTCTTACAAAAGACAAACCTTGTTGCACCAGAAAAGCCAAATATCACTGTTAAAGTGGACACACACACCACACACAGCCACACACACTCTCTCTTGTACATATATACTCACACACACGTAAATGATATTGGGAAAGTGCACATTGTTCCTGCCAAAATAATCTGAGACCTTTTTTTCTTTTGCAATGTGATGCCATTAAATTAACAATGCAGAAAACTGCTGTCAAGTATGAAAGATCAGTCAAGTTTTTTTTGTTTTTTTTTTCAAATCGACAAAGTTCATTTCCATGTACACATTAACACCAGTAATACAGTATTTGACCTCTAAAATACAGTATACAGACAACACCCTGCCCTCATTTATTATCTCCCTTTTTCTGTTAAAGGAGGAATCTGCCATTTTTAAAATCACAAGTTTCTCACTGATTGCTGTTCATTCTTAATTTAACTTCTTTTTTTCAGTGTTAGAGACATTCAGAAAGAATTGGTTTTAAATGATAATGTTGAAATGAGAAAGGCGTGACCACAAACTTAAAAAGACCAAGACACCCCCCTTCCTCTTAAAAAAGAAAAAAAAGAAAAAAAAAAGTGGTATGGTATGTTTGAATTATGAACTTGAGTCTGATTCAACGTGTGAAAAATGGTGGAACAGTTCTTTGAAGTACAATAATCATAAAGCCAGATATGAGGGATTAAATGTAAAAAGTACTGAAGCTCCACAGGTTCAGTAAGGCAAACGTCTGTCTTCATTCTTGATATCAACATTGAAATTCAACAGTTTATAGTTGTAAATGTCATAATAAAAAGGCACTGACTTGCCTTCTGATGACCTCCATTTATCTAATTGACCGTGATGCTAACTTTAAATCAAAGATGCTCTTTACTTTGAGATGGGAAACTACACACAGGCTGAACGTTAGCAGCTAACTTCAGTTCAAGCCAGGAGACAAGTGAATTATCCTGTGAAACTCCTGAAGCTTTCAATCATTTCACAGCCTTCATCAGCAGAGTTTGCTCAGTTTTCATGGAGTTGTAGAAGGTTAAAAGCCCTTGAACAAGCCAGTAAGTTGAGTTTGAGTCATTATATTTGAGTTTCACACCTAAGCATCTGATTTGCCAAAAAAGTAAATACTCAATTTGTCAGTTAAACTGATATCGGTTAAACTGATAAATGCTAATGTTTCTTTACAATATTTCCATATAAATGTCCCTTCCTGTTAAGAATGATTTTCTTTGTAAAACAGCAGGAGTATTTAATTATCCAGATGACTGGAAGTCTTTGAGAAGTCTGGAAACACCTACAGAACAGCAGTCACTGTTTGTAATAGACCTTCTCTTTCAAAGATTGCGGTGTAATTATTTCCCAGAAAAAACAGACGCCTGTGCTTTGACTTGCATGTCATTCTAACACGAAATGCCCAAAATGGGGCTAAAATCTGTCTAAATATTCAGCACTACACCAGCCAATCCACGGCTGTGTGACTCCTCGGCTTGTTAGTTTTTTGGGTTTTTTTTTTTTTTTTTTTGGTTTGTATGTAGACATTGATTGACTTCCAAACTAGCATGCACAGCTCAACACCAGGAATAACTTCAACTCTTCTGCAAATTGGTGCTTTCAAAAAATGGATTAGTAATATCACAATCATGAGAACTAACAGACCAAGACCAGTCTAATGGACCAAGGCCTACATACAGTGAAACTCTGTTTCTTCTTTACTAACCAGCTTAGTACGTTTATGAAGCAAGCCTTTCTTTTCCCACACCAACAAATAACTAAAGTGTATATTTTTTAAGAGATTTTGTAACATGTGAATGCCAACAGCATGTCTGCTGGCAAATACAGTATGTGATTGTAGGCGAAAGCCACGGTGCACCTGGGAGGAAGGTTATATATCAGGATGGCCCCTGTGGGCTGCACTTACTGGTGGCACTTTTTAATACTGTTGTGGATTTGCTCTTGTGACAGCAGCAGACGTGGGGGGTGTCCCCTTGAGGCAAGTGAGACAGGAAGTGGACTAAGAGGTGCAAGGACTTAAAAGTGCAAGGGGGGCAAAGTTCCAGCTCCTCTCAGCAGTTCCAGTCTGCACCATCCTGCCTTCAAGAATCGAGGGAGTTAAAAAAAAAAAACAACACAGATATGAATGGTTCAGGGTAAAAACCAAGGAATGGAGGAGGGTGGGATTTCATTCTTTGATGAGTATGGAATTAAAAATGTCTTATAAAAAAAATAAAAAATAACAAAAACATGAATTGGAGCTATGAGGGAGAAGTGGGATGCATGGAGAGGATGAAGATCAAATTTCCTCCAGTTGACAGATGTGTCTACTATTCAGGAGAGAAAATCTCAGTGAATGTGGACTGCAGCGATCGAGCAGGTGGAAGCAAAGAAGGACCAGTTTCTGAGAGGGAAGCACACTCTCATTACAGTACTTATACTGTACTTGCATTCCCACATTGAAAGGTGTTTTGAATGTGTGTCTGAGGTTTAATACTGGGGTTGCTACTGAACACACCCCAATTCCTTCTCCCTCATGTCTGTCCTCAGAGCCTGGCTCAGTTTTCTGCATTAGTTGGTGAAGGGTGTTCACATGTTGTAGGCCACATAGATGGGGTCCAGTTGGTCTGCAAGGAACGAGTCTCGCAGGTGCATCCTCTGCTTCTCTCCTCTGGAGTTGATGGGGATCACCCCGGGGTCCACGATGACTACCACGCCAACGATGAGGTGGTGCTCCTCCAGGACCACGTTGGTGACGAGGGGCACCAGGTCCAAGGCCTCCTGCTCCGAGCCGCTCAGCTCCGCCACCACCACCAGCAGGTTGGTCCATGTAAACACAGCGCTGGGGAGCGAGAAGAGTGTAGAGCACAGACCAAATTCAGATACATTTTTTTGTGTTACTGTCTAGAACTGTGATCTTTTTAGGTAGATAAAAAAGTGTGTAAAGACAACCACACAATATTGAACCTCACCTCTCTGCGATGCTGCGGTGGGCTCGGGACACAGATGTCTCAATGTCGATGGGGTGGTAACGCAACCCCCTCAACTCCAGCGTTTCATCAAGGGAGCCCACCACAAACAAGGCATCGTGACGATCTGTAGCAGAAAAGGACAAAAATATTTGATTATTTACAGTTGACATGATGATGATATCAGTGATGATATCAATGGCAATATACAGTAAATTGAGCAACTTTCACCAATATTTCACCATCCCTTCAATATGTGTTTTATATTTTTCCATTGTGAACAATATTGAAAATCCATGAGCAAAACTGCTTTGAAGCAATACTGGATTTTTGCACTAATGTGATAATGTATCTTTATTCTACTGATATTTACTCTGAGGGATTTGTTGAAACCAGAAATTCCTACTTGCCACTGAATGTGGGTTTTATTAAATTCATTTTATCACTTGTCTTCTCACCTCCACTTGCATCCAGGAGCTCAGTCCTTTTGATGAAGCCCAGGTACCCTGTCCTGGCCCACAGAGTGTGGGGCTCTCCGAAGCTGAGTCTTGTGTTGAAATGATCCGCCTGCAGGCCCTCCTCCCCATAGATTGTATAGTAGCCGCTGGCGCTATGAGGACTGTTCACCCAGATCTAAACAAAGACAGAAAGGCTGAAGTATTTCTGCATTTGTGTAACCTCTAAAATCTGTGCTAACAAATTTCCTTCTTGAGACCAATACAGAAAAAATCAGTGGTTAAAAAACAAAGTCAAATGATTTGATAAGTGTGTCCCTCTGCTCTATCTATCAATTAGCTGTGGTCTTTAACTATGTGCCAGTGAAACCAGTCAAAATGCAGAGGAATCTTCAGAGAAATTATTGTCCCATGATCTTTTCTGGCTACTCACCTCCCCAAGATGTGAATCTCCCAGCGGGCCCCTGGTCTCTGGGTTGACTATGATGACTCTCACTCCTGGCAGGATCTTAGAGGAGAATGTAAGAGGAGGCTTTAGATAATACAACCACTTCTATTACCTCTCTGGGTCTGTGGCCAATGTGACCACTACACAAATGACTTTTACTAGTCAATAATCAATACTTACAGTGCCCGACTCCATGAGTGGAAGACTCTGTGGCGCTCCTCGCTCCACTAGCCTCACCCTGAGGGACACAGACAAAAGACAGTCTGTCAATCATTCTGTTTGATCTGGCTGATCCCTCATGTTTGTTTTCACCATTTAGCATCATGTGCTGACCACAGCTGCTTTTGTATTGGTTATAGGAGGCCACAGTCTTACCTGTCGTGACGCAGTGACTTCATGTCAACATAGACTGTGGAGGGATCTGGTCCAGCAGTGCCCTGAGGACACAGAGAAGAAAACAACCATGAAACTGTAAAATGGAACATAACCTGATTTTCTGTCAACTTGATTTAAGAAAAAAGTACTAAAATAAACAGCATCAAATGATGAGCTAAAGAAACCAACCTGCAGGCAGATGGCCAGGTTGACCCTAGAGCCAAAGGCTGTGCTGACAGCACGCGGCGACAGGCCAAGGTCTTTGAAGAGCTTGGAGAAGGACTGCGTGAGAGCGAGACGAGGCCGCTCCTCTGCTATCACCACACAGCTCCGCACGCACGACAGATTCAGACCCCGCGCCTGGAGACAAGCACGGCTAAAGGTTATTCACGCTTTTAACAGAGAAATGAGGATGGAGCTTGACACAAACACGCACTCAGAATTGATGTACCAACAGAATAAGATGAGATATTAGGAAACACATGTGGGATATTGTTGTGTAAATATGTGCCTGTGCGTGATTCTAACCTTCAGCATCTCTGTCTGGGTGCCCAGGCCTTTGGTGCAGAGCTCCATTACAGAGTAGGAGCAGAAGGTGTCTCTGATCTTGTACTGACTGAGCGTGCTGAGCCACAGAGGCAGTGAGCTCTCTAGCTCCAGGGGAGGGATAAGGATGGACTGGTGACCTGAGTAAACACTGGACCAAAAACATAATCGTTATAGCAAAACATTGCCACAATTACAAACCATAGTTAGATGAAGCATGATATTTAGTCTATGTGTGCGTGCGCGTGTGTGTGTGTTACCTGGAGAGGCACCACAGGACAAAGCCCAGGCCACAGTATGGGTCCAGACAGATGGCTATTTGGCGTGAGGAGTAGAGCTCACACTGTAGCTTAATGGAGCGGCATAGAGTACTGACTGCAGCATGAGACATCTGGAGAGAAATGTTGAAACTGTCACTGACCCAAAGAGCTATTCTAACTTATTCATGTCCTGTGCCTAGTACCTGTAACATGTATTAAAAGTATAAATAAATCATATATTTGGCCATTTCATTCAATTAAAGTGATAATGATTTAACTCTAGTGATGATAATATTTCCACATCACACCTGTGTAGATTGTATTTTTTTAAATGGATTCAAACTGATTTGCTTCACGTGAGTTAAGATATGCATGATCTGTGTGAGTAATTTACCTTGACTCCAGTCAACATGCCTGTGGTGGACACACTGAAGTCCAGATAGGCCAGCATCTCTGCTGTGGGGGGTTTATAGATCTGTGGAGGCCGCTTTCTGGGGAGATCATCTGGGAGCAGAGGGAAAATAATTCTTGTTATTTTCTTACAGGAAAAAATAAATGACACAATTTCACTGTCTTACTGATAGCGTTACTGTTTTCTATCAGGAATGTGCTGCCACCTGATAACTGCCATTTACCTGCACCTGTATAGTATGCAGTACTGCTCTGTCCATGTGAAATCTTCAGGAATTGCACAAATTTTTTTAATAAAATGATGACTGCTGGATGTGTTTAGGACTACTGAGCTTCACTAGGTTTCGCAATCATGTTCAAAGTTAGGCAAAGTGCAAACAGGACACCTTGTGGACAAAGATGGAACACATTTTTTTAGTCTGTGCAAAATCTGTGTGCAGCCAGAGATGTGTCACAAAAGTAAAAGTACAAAATGTCATGCTTGTCAGCTATCATGCTTAATCCCTCTAACTGTTCTAAAAGATCTCCAGAGTCCAGCACCTGTATCAATGATCGTGGGCCACGTCTTGATGTTGACGCTGGCAGCAGCCTCCCTGGACCTGAGGATCCTCATGAGAGGCTGAGTGGTGAGGATGCAGGCTGCTTTGCTGACCTAGGACACACAGCAAACAGACAGAGAGGTTGACTAACATACACAAACTAACATGATTTAAAAGTGAACTCTGGCAAAAAGCCTCCATCGGAGGTGTTGCTCAAATAAAAGGCAATTCATTATTGTTATACTTTATTGATCCCCGAGGTAAAATTCAATTGTATTGGCTTCCCTCCAGGGAAATCAGTTTTAGGGGTCAATACCAGAAGTACTTCACTGAGTCTGGGTGGGATTCAGTTTCTTGCTTGAGGGCACTTCAATATTTATAACAGCTTGCTGGTGCACAGAAAGTATTATAAGTAAGGTTCATATTCCTTTTGAGCTAGAAGATATTTACAGCTGTTTTATAGTGTTTTGGTAACAAGCTAATCTGGCCAATTGCATTTTTTTGGTTTTGGACAGATACTGTATAGTTCAGTGAAAAATCAAACATATTTGAAGACGTACGTGAAATGTGAAACACTCAATTCAACCACATCACAAAGAAAACCAAATAGTCTCTGGGAATGTGTCATGACCCAGTCCAGGAGCTGCGTACTCACATCAATGATCATGCGAACAGTGGGCAGAGTAGCAGCCAGGTTCTGTGGGTGAGGTGGCCTCACTGTCACAGGGATGACCCCCGCATAGAGACAACCATAGAAGGCAGCTATCAGGTCAATTCCTGCAGAAGTAAGAGACAGACAGGAACCCCATGAGCTAAAATTACAGCCATATTAAACCCTAGGACTTCTTCGCTGTATTTTAAATGGGAAAAAATAGGAAAGCTGGATCTACAAAGATTTACCTGGGGGATAAAGCAGCACCACATTGTCTCCTGTGTTGAGGCCTCCTCTCTCTATTAAGGTAGCTGTGATTTTCTCTGCTCTCTTGTGGAGCTGAGCGCAAGTGGCCGTGCACACTGCCACCCCCTAGAGCAAAAACAGAGGAAATTCAGCTGAATGTACAACCAACAAAATGGATCACCATTAGTAACATTAGTGGCACCATTTTCAAGATAAAAGAAAGACAATTATACATTGTTTGTGTCCGTATGTTTGCCTGATGCATTGTGTGTGTGTGTGTGTGTGTGTGTGTGTGTGTGTGTGTGTGTGTGTTGAATCTACCTTGGCATTGAGCAGCACATACAGGACATGGTCTGGGTCTGTTTGAGCTCTCCACTGCAAAGCTTCAGACAAGAACTGGTGCTGAAAAGGCACAGAGAGGAATGTGTTACAACATAAACATAAAAGTTGAATTGAATGAATACATTTCTTACACATTATAAATCTCACAAAGGAGCATCAGTAGCAAATAATAATCCATATAAAAACAATCAAAATATAGAAATACACAAAAACTGGAAACTGTCAAATAGTCTCCTCAGTGACAACAGATAGAGTTTTTTTGTTTCAAACAGACTTTGCGGGGAACAGGAACGAACAAGCATTTTAAAGTGCATCCACAGATATATTTTATTCTGTTACGCTTTTGACCTTTCACATAGAGACACACAAGCACACAACAGGGGTACGGGAGTGTCCAGAGAATATTTTTTGCCAAGACTAGGGTCATGCTGGGACCATCTGCGCCTGGTAGGAGGCAAATTGGAGCCACTGTAAAAAACTAACAAGCTTTGGGTCTTTCAAACAACAGGTCATGATAACTTTGAAAAGCTTTGGAATTTCTTCAATAAAGTGGCTTAAAGGGGACAATCTACCGGCCATTTTTACAATTAAATTAATAAGTGATATTAAACACATTGTTAGCGTCTTGAGCAGCAGTGTTAATAAGCTGAGGAACTAGCCAGTGCACAGGGCAGAACAGAACAGGAGGTGGAAGCAACAAAGTGCTTTAAACGCAGGGGACAAGTGAGCATTAGGCAGCACATAGAAAAAACAAGAAAATAAAGTTAACACCATGACGCTCTCTGGACATTCAAACAAAATTTACAGAGGTGTCACATTGCTACCACTTGCTGGAGTTATCCTTTGTGCCGCCCACTCCCTCAGTCAGACAGGTCGTGCTCTGGTCAACAATGAATCAGGAGTCACATCATGCAGACCGGCTGCCCTGACCACTCATCAAGCCATGCTACACATGGGAGCATCACAGTGAACGCGGCGAGCAGAGGTGCACACGAAAATGTTCCCGATTAATACTTACAAGATACTTTCATAATGCGTCACCATATACATGTTTTTCATTGGTCATATGCGAGGAGTTTGTAATTGTTTGCTCAAAGTTTGCATTACCTCCTTAAAGCAAAGTGATTCTGTGTTGCAGATTTTGTGAAAGAATATAAACTTAGTTATAGTCCATGAATATAGTTTAGTTATAGTCGATGAATGTCTCTTAGTTTACTGTTGAGCCTAATTTACAAGTAGTAGGCTGCTGGCCAACTCCCATTTTAAAAGGTGATGGCACAGAGAGTCTGTTATGGGACACCTTATGAATGTCATTTTACGTCATTGTTAATGCATTTTACTACTTTAATTAGTTGTGTGGACCCCTGCTGGCCATTGAGCCAGCCTGGACAGTTATCTCTTTGTGCTGGGCCAAAACTGTTGCTGGTGGCCATCAGGCTGTCACGGCTGCAAAAGCACATCTGACTGACAGAAGTAGCAGAAGCAAAGACGAGTGGGGGCCAGACTAGAGCCTTACCATCATGGTGGGCCACATACAGAGCTAAAGCCCAACCCAAGCAAAGTAAAGGCAGAACAACAGAGGTTTAGGATAAGACATCAGCATCTATTCAGAGCATTTTATACATAATGAACAGATGCAACCAAGTGATTTGTTTTTTTCATTTCCTGATTATTTTGGTTTATTTTGTCAATAATTATTTGGCCTATAAAACATCAGAAAACAATTTAAAAAATATCACAATTTCTTAGAGTCCAAGGCGATGCCATTAAATATCCTGTTTTGTCCAAAACTGTTGAGACAGATGCTGAGACAACATTTGAGAATCTGGAAACATCACATATTGGCCATTTTTGCTTTATAAATGATAAATAATCGATTCTCAAAATAGCTGATACTTCTATAGCGTATAATATACAGTGACTAAGATCTAAAGGCAACAATATTATACATATATATATATATAAATTTTGTTACTTACTGTCCAGATATTGTTAATGTCACAGATGGTTTTAAACGTTAACATTCAAAGTCTTACAAATTAAACTGCAGATCCATTTTCCTGAGATTGTGCTAAAAGATGCTACATCCATAATTACCAGCCATATCATTTTTCTAGAGTAAGTGTGGCGGTTTGATTTCAGTACCTTTCGGATTAGATCCTGGTCCTCCACCACGCCCAGCTCTCTTCCCGTAGCCTGAGCGATCCGTTTCCCCGCCACCAGGTTGCCAACCAGCATTGAAGCTGGACCAACATCCACTGAACAAATGAGAAACAATCAGGATCATACAGTGCCCTAATTTGACGCAGAAGCAAAAACCTCCCAGTGTTTGATTGATTGTCAAAGTGACGACTGGATTAAATTAAATAAGGAGTCAAGTGTAATACTGGGACATTTTGTGGGAAGCGCCAGTACACATGATCTAAGACCTACCTGGCTGTTTCTGCCGTGGTTTGGGTAGATTGGTGACACAGGTGTGTGGGCACATAAGAATATTACAGGGGTGCAGGTTTCCCTCCAAAAAGTTCTGCTTGGTTTCACAGATGTGGATGCCTCCAAGTGGCGTCTTGGGGAGGGTGTTAGCTGGGACGAGAGCAAGGCAGTATAGGCCGACCTGGTGGATACTGTCGATGGCCTGTGCAGTGAACAGGCATCACATGATATGGGCTGATGAATGTAAAGTTTAACAGCCGACATCATAATAGACTGTGGATTGTTTGTGAACTTCAGTGAGAACAGAAAAACATTTCATCTGTCATGATTTTGAAATGACTTTTTGATTTTGACATGACACTTTCAAACACAACAGAGGGAGGGGGCAGTAATTGGGGGGGTGATCTGCGACATAATTGAAGTGCGACTTACCTGCAGTACTCGACTCATCCACTGGAAGCTGTCCTCCTCACTGGCATCAGGCCTCTGCTCTGCCACAATCACTATCCTTTCATCGTAAAACACTGTCACTGAGAACACGGCGATCCTGCATGGGTGACGACAGAGGAGTGAGCAGCACAAACACAGGCTCTAGACTAAACACACTGAGACAGGCTGTAGGGTGCTAAAGCAAGGCATCTACATTTACCAAAAAAAGTGTAAAAATAAATGTTCAGTTCTATTTCAAGTGAGAAAAAAAGTATTCAAGACCTTTCTAAAACCTTTCCCTCAACTTTTTTAAAGGAAGTAAATTCAGACTTTTTAAGGCCTGTAAATACCCTATAAAATGATTATGCAGCTACGGGGTGATACACTGGACCTATTCTTCTCACTTCTTCTTCTTCTCACCAATAAAATATCACAAATTTATCATTGCCTGTTTGGGTACATTTATTGTTGGAACGGTCTTCCTCTTTCCTTCCTTCCTTCCTGTTACCTTGAAATTGAAATTGTAGACACACATACACACACTGGCTCTCAGGAAGCAGTCAGCGTCTCACCTCCCCCTGTAAACTGTTTTGACAGGCTCCACTGCGAGCGCCGTGGCCACCAGGTCGTCTGCGTTGTGGCGCCGCCCACTCACCATCAGCAGCCCTTCAATCTTCCCCACAACAAACACCAGACTGCCCTGTGGAGCGCACATATTCAACTCAGCAGGGAAATACAAATCTCACCACCTTCGTTTTCTCTTTATTTTTGTGTATGTGTTCCTTACCGGTCCTACGAATCCCAGCAGACCGGTCCGAGAAAAGGGGATTTCTCCGATGGGAGCTCCAGCTTGGTTGACAGGGATCACCTTAAGATTGGCAGTGAGATCAAAGACTTGTCTCAAAAAGATGTAAAATAAAACTCATCCTGCCACTACATTTCAAATGTATACCAAAACTGAAGTTTAGGGCAGGTTTATTGTCTACAGGGATTACAAGTCAAAGACAGAAAGAATATTATTGAATAAAAGTCTTAAGAAGTCTCTTATTGGTAAATGAGAGAATCAAAACAAAACAACTACAGTGTGATGTATGTTGCGCCATCTAGTGGATTATTTGAGTCAGTGCTCCTTCCCCCTCCATCCATTTTCTTAAGAAGCTTATTCTCAGCAGGGATGACGGTGACTGAAGCTGATCCCAGCACACACAGACAAGAAGCACGAATGGATACATCACCAGGATGTTTACAGTAGAGGTGTGTTCTGCATGTTGCTGAATTTCTTTTTAACTCTTCTCCATTATTTTGGCAGAAATTGTACATTGAGACCAGTGTATCAAGAACAGATGTGAAAGGAGTCATATAGGCAGTTCTGAAACACGGCTTTTAAACTTTGACAGACCTCAAACGTGTTCTTGGTGACACCAGGGAGGCCATAGTACATGGTGCCTCCAGCCCGAGAGTTGATCACAATCTCTCCTATTTCATCTGTCTTGCACAGCTGAGGAGGCCCGTCTGGTTTCACAATGCACATCAGAGCTGTAACACACAGATGGCACACAACATTGACATCACATAGAGTACGTTTAGGATTCTGATGTTGTAGGAGACAATGAAAGTAGATAAAGTGCTAATGCACGGTAAATGTGGCAGATGCTGCATTTAAGTTGTGCCAATTAAAACCACAGTTGCGAACCTCCAGGCATGATGTGGCCCACATCCTGAACGGTGAGAGCTGAGTTTTTGTCCTCCGTGTTCACCCTGATCACGCCGTGGCTCAGCCCACCCATGGACAGGATGGCCCTGGCTGGCAGTGGAGCTCCTCGTGCACCAGGCCTACAGAAAGGCAGAAATTATTTCATTTATATTTGGTGTATGTATCATTTTGATATACTTTAAATTTTGTATTTTATACAAGTCCTCTGGTACGACATAGTTGTATCAATTCCTCTTGTACAGATGACATTAAAACTTCAAAGAGAAGGTTTTTAAAAAAAAAAAAAAAAAAGGTAGCCTGCATCTCAAGGCAGCACATGTTTTGGTGGTTTTAGGATAATTATACTTTATTCTGAGTAATTTGTAAATGAATTGATTTATTGTTTAAGTAATGAAATTAGTTTTGCTTAAATTTAACTTGATCTACCTAATGTATGATGTTGACTGGCGATAACCAGCGGTGTAATCACAGACCTCACGCTAGTTGTACAGTACAAAGCAGTTGTAAACAATAAGGAATGAAACAAATGTGTTTGAAATGAAACACTGACGTGTATTGATATTACGAGTGTTATGTGCAAAGTATCTTTTGCTGTTTGCAGGCAAAGCTACACTACTTTTGGACTTCCAAGTGACAGAGCGGCTGTCTGTGAGAAGACAGATTTAGTACCTGCGTATAGCCACGGTCAAGGCCTCAGGAGAGGTGGCACATGGACAAATGACCTCAGGCTTCAGGCCATGTGACTGGAACACATTCAGGAAGGCATCACATGACGACACAGACCCTGAAACAATGGATGAAAACATTTCCACAACAGAGCAGTTATAATGACAGCCTCACAACAAAATGATAGTATGGAGTAATTCTTTACTACAAAAGGATGGTGTTTGTGCAGATGAAGTGACTCACATGGGTTTGCTCCATCTGCCACAATCAGCATACGTATGGAGGACAAGTTGGTGTCTCTCTGGTCCTTATGGGCCATCATGGCCCAGTGGAGGTCACGACACTTCACCAACGCCACACGTGCTATAAGAGGGTAAAGGGACATGATACGTAATTTTTTTTAAGCCATTTTCTTACATTTTCCATCTTTGTGGTGTAGTAATCTTTACATTAGCTGCCCATTTGTATAATTTCAAATAAAATCTATCTGTTTTTTTATTTGATGGTTATAATCATTAATTTAATTTTTAGTTTTAGTTTGAATACATATTCGGTACAGTGAAATGATTTTAGGCGCAATGCCATAAGAGAAGCATCTGATTGGTTTCAAATTCATTCTGCAGCATGACAATGGCACCAAACAAGAACAAGAGTCATAAAGAACTCAATTCAAGAAGAAAACCAAGGAGTCCGGATCTCAACCTCATGGAGTCTGTCTGAGATCACATGACAGACACTGAGACAGCCTAAATACACTGAAGAACTGAGGGCTGTCACAGCAAAATAAAAAATGATTCATTTTTGAAAGCATCCTCATTTTACTTTTATTGGTTGAGATGTTTACATGGTACTGGGCAGCCTAGGCTTGAAGCTAAAAATAGTAAAATGATACAAATATGGATGTTGAATTAACCTTTGTGAATGTGGACCCTTTGCACCCAGGACATAGGACAGGCTTTCATGACAGCATATGGCACTGTAATGGTGTGTATTCTATTCATGACACTCTGCAAGGGAAAAAAAAACACATATTGTCAATGTCTAATGCTTTACACCAAATGTAAGAGGATCAGGTAGAGTGGATATACAGTACAAACTGTTGCATTCAGCCTCACCGTTAAGACACCGTGCCACAAGCCCATATCCTTCTTGCAGTCCAACACATTGACCAGCGTCTCCCCTAAGAGAGAAAACACAAAAAGACATCAGCAAAAATATGTGCAGTCACTAGCTAATTGATCATAATCCTAATCTTCTGAGGTTTTTATGCCATGCCTTTCTGACACCCTCTCTCTGAGGAGGAGAGTGAAAATTAATTATAAAACAAGCTGCATAAGAAACGTCCTGCTGATGAGCTGAAGAGCGGAGCACAGTTCTTAAATTTGATTTACCGTGTAATTCATAATACTGCACCATTCTCACCCTCACACACACAAGAGTAGAAGAGAGAGAAGCAACATCTACAAAGAGATATCTATGCTGCACAAAGCACTGAGCTCTGACCTTCACAGTAGTTACAGGCCTGGGTCAGGGCCTGGCAGTGGGTCAACATGGAGATCTTCGACACAGCAACTCCCATCACTGTTCCCTCCTTACTCGCTTTGTACTTTGGTAGAAGAGACACACAAAAAAAAAAAAAAAAAAAAAAAACACAAACATTGACAGTTTTTAATGCAGAGCAAAAGTAACCTGGAAACAAACCAATAACAATAATCATTAGACACTTTTCAATAATACATTACATGACATATATAGCACTTTTAGCACTATAGCAATTTTGAATGTAATTTACTTTACTAAGCATAAAAAAAGGCATAAATAAAAGGAATCAAACCATGGGGGAAAAAAAAATAATACTCATAAAGTCGACAAAAAAGTGCAAAATAAGAGGTTACACCATAACAGCACTGCATTTTTTTTTAAGAGATTTCATTTAATGAAGCATCACAAGCTGCTTACACAGATTAGTGAGTCTGAATTTAAAATAGGAGCCTTGCATGAGGATTCAGAGGATAAATAAATAAGGATAATATAATTAGAAAACAATGCCTTTCTGTGACATATCTCTGAAAGTAAAATCTAATAAAATCTAATCTAATAACCAAAATAGAAATACCACAACTACTTCTTTATTATACTACTACATATATTAAATGTTTTGAAGAGTACCTCTATGTAAGCAGTGTCTGTGTTGGCGGTGGGAATGTGAGGCTGCCAGTCTTTGGATGGTTTGGTCAGGTATTTGGTGTCTGTCACAACCCATTTCATCCTTGGCCATCCTGGTGAACGTAATTACAGCAACACAAAAAAAAACACAGAAATATTTTCAGACATTAAGAAAAAAGAAAGGGATTTCAGGCAGTAATTTGGAGTAGCCATAAATTGACAATGTTCACCCTGCAGCTCGCTGGTTTGTCAAGGCCAAAGGTGAGCAGCCAATATTTAACAAGCAAAATGAATACACAGCCACCCACTCGAACATCTTGCCCTTAAATTGGCCCTTTGAACATCAAATTGAATATTTCTTTTAATGAGTCTGACTAATGACTCCCAAAGAGACTAAGACAGAGATGACTCCTGCTGAACCAGCAGCATTGGCAATGATGCATTTAGTCTGGCTGACCTTTGAACTGGATGATCTCTCCGTTTGGCGTCTTAGGCAGTCCTTTGAGACACACCTCACTGGTCAGCGCCAGACTAACACCACAGCTGCCCAACAGGAAGCCAATCTGCTGGCTGCCTGCATCCTGTAGAGAGAGACACGGGTGAAGGCACTTACGACACACTGGGAGACACACATATACACAACTGTGACTATTAAAAACCATGTCAATATGTTGCTCATCTAATAAATCCATATTCTCTATGTGGGTAATGAGGTATCATATATATTATATAGATAGTTATGATATAGAGTCCATACATTAGGACTGCAACTAACACTTGATTTATTCATTTATTAAAATTTCTCAAAATAGTGAAAAGAGTTTCTCCTTGAAAAGCCTTGTTGCTTTTCTGAAACATAATAAATAAAACGTCTGCCAGGTTACACATGACCAAGTTTATCTTTTATTAAGTGCCTCAGAATCCAAGATATTGTCATAGAAATGTATCTGAAATGGTGAGTGAAAGTTCATGCTTTTGATAAATTGTGAGTATAAATTTCAATCCATGCATTTGACAACACAGTATTGCATCTGATTTTAAATTTCTCTGTGACCACCATAGTGGGATTCACTTGTGGCATGTTTACCTGTCGTGACAGTGGTACCTCAATGGGCACAGGGATGACTTCAGCTAACAGGCAGCCATAGAAGGCCACCCAGAACATGCCAGGGTCACTGTTGGGATACACCAGCGCCACCTGAGGAACAGAAACACTTATTTTCCTGTTCATGTTCCTTAATACTTTGCATACAGAATGATGACTAACAGACACTCACCCGATCTCCAGGTTGTAGGACAGGCTCAGTCTTGGTGCCCAGTTTATTCAACAGTGTATATGCCAACTTCAGACTGCGACTCCACAGTTTGCCTGAGGAGAACAGAAGTGAATGATGATTTTAAAGTGTCCTGTTTGTTGTCTGTTTACCATCTATTAATGTTGCATAACTGATTCAGGATAGCGCAACTCCACAGCCCACTGCAGCTCCACATGGGGGGAGACGAACTGTAGGTCTTTTTCTTCTTGAGCCAATAAATTATTTCTTCAGCTGAACCATCTCACGGGCAAAAAATTATTTCACATTTACATTTGGTGGACACAGTGAAGTGAGAAGTTGAACAAAAATTGTATGAGTCCAGTTGTTGCTCACCATATGTGAGTGTGTAGAGGGGTTTTCCAGTGATGTCCAGAGCAGTTAGGGCAGGACTCTTAGCCTGTGTGGCCCCCCAGCGGGCCAGAGCAGCCTGCAGGGCAGGAGGCCAGTTACTGACCACTCCGAGGGGCTCTCCTTTCACCGGAATGATTTGACGTCCCTCTGGCTTTGGGGTGTTAGGGTCTGGCTGGGGAACTGAGCATCAAAAGAGACACAGATAAGTAGATGTTTAGAAGAGACAATGAATAAGAGTGTAACCCTGCAATAACACCGTGAGCAACATAACTGATATAACGTAAAAATAAATGATAAAAAACTGTTCTCTCTGGCTCATTCAAAATGGTAGATCAGTTAATTTTGACCATGTTCTTTCATTTCCATTAATTCAAAATAAAGAATATTTCTTTGTGATATTAGCTATGTTAATAGAAAACACCATCCACAATGAGTGAAAATGAAGCAACAGATTGAAACATATTTTGACTACATGCATGATGAATGCGCCAATTGAATGTGGTTTGAATATTTCAGTGACTCTTTCTCCTTTAACCATAAAAAAAGTTTGAATCTATATGCACACTGTTTTATTGAGAAGGTGCATCTCACCTTCTACAATTTCCTCAGAGTCATCTAGGAAGAATTCGCTGAGTGGTGGCCTTTTCGGCCGTTTGAGTGTGTTCAACAGCTGCTGGATCTTAGTGGACACCCTGCTGTTGACAGGCACGCCTGGACAAACACCAAGAACAACTACTGTCATAAACATATGCAAACAAGCAAACACACCGCTCACCCACACATGCAAGTCTATTCTAACACAAATCTCTACTTTAGCACACACCCTCAGACAGGCAGAACACTACGCACTAGCAAACACCCAGGATCAGAATCAGCAGCAGGAAGGATTCGAAATGGAAATTTGTGCTTGAAGAGACACAGATTGGACAATAGGAAAATCAAATATAGGAGTTTCTCTACGTCTACACCTACAACATGAGACAAACATTAAGACAGATTGACAAACACCAGGCTGGAAAGCAGGCTGAGTTGGGCCTCTTCAGCATCCCTCCCATTCCCCGATTTCGATTTATATTACCTTTTCTTTTTCCTTTTTTAAATCAAAGGCAAGACACGGACAGGATTAATGGACCCAAAAGAAAGAACACAAAATATCTGTCATTAGCACCATTCACCACACAGTGAAATGAGGATGATGTCGAAGATGATTCGGGATCTTCTATTGATGTGAAAGCACTCCAATAATTTTTGTCACTGCAATACTGTGAGTCACACAGTCAATGCTAAACAGATAATATCGCTCAGCAACTGCCATGATTAGAACATGCAAATGGTTTTAACCGAGCGATCTGAAGCAGGAACCAGATGACA
The DNA here is from genome assembly GCA_038496675.1 of Rachycentron canadum. NCBI lineage: Eukaryota > Metazoa > Chordata > Actinopteri > Carangiformes > Rachycentridae > Rachycentron > Rachycentron canadum. Next base: position 14,538,763 of record CM076651.1, read on the forward strand.
TTAACTGAACATTTCAGGAATAGGACATTATTCTGCACACGTTAACAGAAACTTACACAATACAAAACACATGTATTGACATCCTGGCATGTGTGAGTGTGAGTTTACCATCAGCAGTATCAAGCATGCTGGAGCGGCTCTGTCCGCGGCTCATGCCCCGGACCGCTGGAGGCAGGTCCACCCTGGACCCTCTATCCTGGGGAGTGGAGGATGTCACATCAGGGGGGACACTGTTTTCTGGAGGAGGAGAGACAGTGAGTCTCACAAAGAAAAGCAACAGCCAGCAATCACTCTTATTTATGTGTTAATATTGGAGCTATTTATCAGAGAGGTGTACCTATGCGTGTGTGCGCCAGTACGTCAGCCAAGACGGAAGCAGCAGGCTGAAGCTGGGGCTGTGGTTGGGTCTTGGGCTCTCCATGGGAGAGGGTGGAGGAAGCAGACGAGGATGTGGATGAGCTTTGGACGGAACGGTTGATCCAGTAATCAGGGCTCTGCAGGCTCTGGGCCAGCAATGCGCTGAAAGCAGCCTTCCTGCGCAGTGAGCCCTCATCCTCTGATGCAGAAGATGTGTCTGATGGAAGGACAAAGCACCGCACACAAACGGAACATATTTATCTGAAAGTCTTTTGATTTTTTTTTGTTTAAAACTATATTTATCCTCAGAGAACATATTTTTGATTTAGCCCTTTAGTTGGTGGGAACACAGTCTTGCCTCAGGGCACTTCACAATTGTGGACACTTGCTGTAGGGAGAGATTGAAGCCAGGTTTCTGATTGAAAAACAGGCCACATAATTATCACATCAACCAGCTGAGTATGAGAAATGTAGTTTACCTGGAGGTGTGCAGGTATCTATGGGAGACTGGACAAAGGCTGACCGTCTCTTGGTTGGCATAGGCAGTGCCATCTTCTCTTCTTTGTGTTTGGCCAATGCTGCCTGCACAGCCTCTGTGTGGATGTCTAGAAAAGGTAAGAATAAACAAAGTGAGAAAAAAAATACTGTCTATATTAAAAGAGTCAGTTCACAAGCTGACTTTATTCCTGCTGGATGGAGTTTATTTTAGGTGTTTTATGATTTTTCATGTATAATGTGTACCTGATCTGTAGCGTTCATCTCTGGCCCCTCCACTGCGATGTGTACGGTGATGTCTGGAAGCCGAAGAGGTGGAAGGGCCCGGGGCCTCAGGGCTCGGGCTGGGGTCGGCACTGTGGCCTGGGGAGAGTTGTACATCTGGCAGAGACAGATCCACATCTGCAGAACACAGACAGGTATGAGCAACCTCAATAAACACACATGTAAGGCAAAATGGATTTAAAAAAAACAAACAAAACAAATTAAATATGAGCTTTTGAACACACACAGAGCACACTCTGTTCACTTTACATAATGCCATTACAGCTACATGGACGTACACATGAATATTATATGATACTTCGAGACACTCCCTAAATATAGCCTCACTACAGAGCCTCTGAATATGAAGTGAAATAAGGACATGTACTTGACTGATGTAACTTGTACTGCTAACAGAGTACATGAAACTAGGTTAGATTCAAGCAAATATATTTTTAGTCAACTGTCTTCTCCTGTGGATATGAATGGTTTAGAGGCATGGGAAGGCCTGAGGGGACAGGCGCAGGACCAGGAAGTGACCTTTGAAGCTTCAAAGCTTCCCAGTATGTGCTTTGACTTTCAGGGCAAGTTGCCCATAATATAACAGAAACCATAACCCACAAGCAACCACAGGAATTCAAGTATTAATTTGAGTTTTAGAACTTTTTAAGACCCTGTGCACAAAATAATTTCACAAAACATGTGTCATGTGTGGTTCAAGCCAAAATAGACCAAGCAGCTAGCAGCAACTAGCAGCCAAGGAGGTCAAGTATTCCACTTTTTAAATTAGCTTCCATTGATACATCAAGATGGATTTTTTCATGTCAGTGTTAATGTGGTGCAATTTTTCTAGAGGAAAACACCACACCCTCATGCGAGGCAGCTGAGAAAAACCAAACAGTTCAGCCAACCAATGAGCACAGAGGTGACTGTCTCATTGTGAGACTCTGGTACTTCCCTACTGCTGTGACTGCTTATAAACTGACATTGCTTAAAGGAAACTGTGTGTACAGGTGCATAGATGACTTCTCTAACTATGTTAGTTTCATTATTATAGGGATTTTCTATGCAGTGACGCTGTTATTAGAGAAGTTGTTAGATATTACTGTATGCTTTGTTATCGTGTGTGCAGTTCACATTTTGGCCACTAGAGTGCCACAAAAAGCCAGAAATTCTCTTGGACAACTTGCACAAAGAGAATTACAGCACTGTTCAGAAAAGTTTTTTGTTTTTTTTATTTTTTAAATGGAGCTCTTCAAACTTCAAACCACATAAACAAATCTGTTTTTTTTCAGTGTAGTTCTTCAAAGAGATAGGAAATAACCATCTGAGACTTAACCAGACTGATGATTTGATAAGTTCCTCTGATGCAACTACTTTCCCAGTTTCCAAGTCTCAGAGTGACCAACACCAACAATGGAAACAAACAAAGGACAAAAGAACAAAGGAGGTTAATATTATGGAGGGAGGCAGATAGAGGGGTGAAAGGAGAAATGAGGAAAACCAACAGCAGAAGAAGAGTTGATCTTACTCGGCAAATGGGGGATGTAGGAGGCCAGCAGCTTGGCTCTCTTCTTCTCATAGCCCTTCTGTGTGATGTCACCTAGGAGAGAGGACAGCGACACCACACTGTTATGTTAGTTATAATTATCACACAAACAACAGACAACTGCACGCACAGCACACACATGAACCAGATGCGGTACACACAATTCTCCTCTGACAAACACACACACATGCACACACACACATACACACACACACACACCCTGCTTCAGCTAATACATTTGCAGGGGTTGAGTCATAATAATAATAATCCTCTTTAAACCAAATCTACTGAACTCCACATGTTGATGGCTCAGTCCATTTACAACAAGGCAAGGAGATAACACCATTGTTTGGCTTTACATTAGCCCCAGTGAACAAACATGATGAATGCACAAAAACCTCCTCCTGGCAACGAAACCCAAATATGATTACAACAACTAGCAGATAACCATGCCAGGCAGACAACAATGGCAAAACTGAAGGCTATCAGGAACAGTTGGGATAGTAAGCAGAGCAAAAAGGAAGCCATGTGAGCTAGTTTCACATGGGACTCAACCATTTATCTCCTCCACCTCCCCCTCTTTTTCCCACTGTACTCCCAGCACCACCCCTTCCTCATTTGGCCTTGGACCGGCAGGACTTCCACTGCTACCAGAGTTTGTTGGAGAACAACAGAGGCGGGTCAAAGTCCATTTAACTAGGACCCCAAAACACACTGCCTGCTTATGCAGCAAACATGCATGCTTGACACACCCCATCCAGTTAACTGACATACATACACACTACCCTTGAACACACAAACAATCCAACTCCTGCAATCTCTCACATTCACAGTTATTCCCCGTCCTCTATGTACTGTGATAACACTGTATGCTATGTCAAGTGCAATAAGCCAACAGGCTGCCTTGTCTCAATCCCCTGACACCTCCTCCACATTCAGCAGCTACAACGAGGAGATCCTCACTCACCCTCCTGAGAGGAGGAGAAAAGGGAGAAAATCAAAGATAACAGAGAGTGAAGGTGGAGGTTGGAGTAAGATAGCGGATATTGGGAAGAGAGGTTTTGGGGGTGATAAATACATGGCGAGGGTCACTGGTGGAAGCAAGAGGGAACATGGCTCTGTCTGCGTATGAAACAACAATGGATGGAAAATGTGGAGAATGAGGGGGAGCCAGTGTTCAACAGCTGATTTGGGGGTGGTGGGCTGGATAAGCCGGCACTGGGTGGGGAGTCCCGTGTGTGTGTGTCTTAATGCTTTCTCACACTCTGGTCAGTATCCACTGGTGTGTGGTGTTTGCCTGGATGAATAACATGATCAGAAAAGAAGTTCCCCTCAGGATTGCGTATGTAGGTTATTAGTATGTGCGGCAGGATTTTAACTCTGACCCTTCCCATGCAGAAGACTCTAGAGGTTTCACAAGACTGTGAAATCATGAGAAACTGGGGAAGAGGGAGGGAGCAGAGGGAGTGCACAACATTTGCAAAGAAAAAGTCAGCTAAACAAAGTCAGAGATGGTTTTAGAAAGAGAGGGAGTGTGTGATTGAGTGTGTGCTTTGTCATTCCCTACGTAAAAAAGCTCAAATGGAGTGGCCAGCATTCAGCTCTGACTTCATGCCTGGGTACACACACTGGCCCAAAATCTACTCGGGAAAAAAAAAAAACACAGCAGCAAATGCGTGTTGCAGTCTCTTTTTCTTTGTTTCCCTTTCCCGAAAGGCACGCTACAGGCTTGTTTATACAGAGGCAAATGCTCATAGACAGACATACAAGCACAGCAATCAACAGCAAATTGATTGTAGTGGACTGGAGCGTCATTGTTGTTGGAGACAGGCTCCTGTCAAGCCCAGTCCTGGTGCCCAAGTGGGGCCAGGGAGGGAGGGAGGAAGGGAGGGATGGAGGTCATTAACACAGACAGAGCAGAGTCTGTATTGGTGTGGGACATAACAACAGGCGTGGACTGGCACGATCACACTGGCTCTGTGGTTGGCAGTGGGCAGAGACACATTAAGGGGCTCGGGGTTGAAAGAGTGACTGTGACAGCTGCTTCAAAACAGAGGAAAATCTGTACGTTTAGAGAGCAAGAATGTGGTGTTTTGAGTGTGAGCAGGAGCAAAACAGTACTGTAACTGTGTGTGTGTAATCTGAGGTCAGGGGACAGGATATGAGCATTACCCCACCCTGTGTGCGCGCTGCCAAAATCGTCTCCCAGTGTCTGTCTAGAGAAAGAGGAATGTGCTGATTGGAGAGCAGCATACTAACAGAGAGGGCCAACTGGCCAGGAGAGCGAGCTCACTGGCCAAAAACCTCCCCTGAGGTGCAGGAAGCGAATGTATGTGTATGTGTGTGTATACACAGCTGGTGCAGGTTAAAGGGCGCTACAGTACACAGAGGAATGAATGCTGAGTTAGCCCTGAGATAGAGAGTGGCATTACAGGCCTGCTCTGTCAGATGTGTGTCAGTGTGTCAAACCAGGACTGAGTGTGTTTTTTTCACGCTCTGGACCTGCTCGACATACTGTGTTCAAGCCGCTGTATACATATACCTAATAATGTCTCTTACATGCAGTAGTTCAGTGACAAAGGTCATCTTATTTTTATAAGCAATCATCAAAATCCTCCGTCCTCTCATTCCGGCTATTAAGTGTGTACTTATGAAGATGGTTGTGTAAACAGGCCTACCAATGTGGTCGTATCAGAGCTCAATGAAAATCACAGTGAGCATCTGAATCTTCTTTTAAACAAGTGCTTTTTGACCTCTGACCTCAGCCTCAGAGGGCTGATCCTGCCACATATGACAGCACATGGTCACAGACCCGCTATAAAACACACACGTACACACACACACACACGCACACACATTCCCGTTTACATCAATAGTTATAGTGAGCTAAAGTGCATTCTGACATAAAGGGGTTTTACAGTAGAAGTCATGCGTTCAGGCATTAATGACCAATCAGTTTTAATCTGCACTGGCATCCTCTGGTCTGACCTGGCACTTTACAGTCTTTTGAAATAGTGCAGCTCATCTTTTCTTTATCTGTGTACTGCCTTGCTGAATAAGTACATCTTTGGGGGAAAGAAACAAAAAAACAAAAAAACAACCTGTTGCCAGTTTTTACTGTATTATAGTTTTAGCTATAACTTTGTTTATTGTCTTGACTTTGGCCATTGTTTGTGTTTTTTATATTTGTTTATATCTTATTTCATTACATTTGAGGAACCAAATTTTCTTACCGTGCTCTCATTTGTTGGATCCTTTTTTTTTAATGAACTGGAGTTCACACGTCATTCAGATAGGCCCTTTCCTACTGCTAGTTCTGCAGTTTCAATAGTGTCCTCACAACAAAACTATATATAGTTCCCTATAAATTCACATAAACAAGTATTTATATTAGGTTGCATGAGGACTTTTTTTTTTTTTTTTTTTTTTAAGATGTAACCAGAGACAGTGGTTTACTTAGATTTCAGTTCTTTTAACCAAGTGGAAAATATAATATAATATAATATACAACCGTTGAAAAGTTGTGTGAATGTGACTTCAGAGTCATTTTCCTCAGTTTGTTGATGGCTCAAATCAACTGATGCCTACAGCGCTGATTGTTTGGTGTCAAAAATGGTGCCAAAAGTGTCTTTATGACAAACTGGACGAAATATAATGCCTTTTGCCAGTAAACACCAAAATCGTTGTGGTAAGTGACTATGAAGTAGATTCTAGCTACACCCAATGAGGACAGAACAGTTTAAGACATATATTTAAGGAATCCAAGAAAACAAACTGTTTTGAAGATATTTTGCTGAAAGACGTTCCAAAAGATTCATGTCTTGTTGTATCTTGCAGTTGAATCCCCTGACTCATTGACTGCAGCAGACACACTTACATATTAAGCGTCTTGGGTTACAATTAACAATAGACTGAGTGTGGCTTTCTCAAACAAACCAAAAAAGGAACACGAACAACCATCAGTGGTGAATAAATGATGAGTAATGGTGGTATGACAGCAACACATGGTCAGAGAGCAAAGGGCAAGAAAGGCTGAAGTGATGGAAGTAATACACACATACATAAACATAAAAAAAAAAAAAAAACACTAAGTGGGACAAATCTTTTGTCATTTAGAAATTAGTTCAGTGGATATTGGAATTAGAGGAGGACTTGAAGGGATTTCTGTCACTTTCTGTTGATGATATGAACTATCAGGAAACAACACTCAGGTACAAGTTTCAGACATTACACAAGACTCACAGCAAAGCCAGAGAGCTCATCAGCTCTTCTCAAATCAGAGCTGCACCTGCTGCCAACTTTTACAATGTGACAGTGCTTTTTCTTCTTAACTGATATTAGAGGGCTCACGAAAATTGTTCACAATTTTGTAAAATCCTTCTCTCTGCCTGAAAGGCTTAGTGAAGCACTTTAATGCCAAAGTTTCCATCTGTCTTCTGTCAGAGCAGATTTTCTTAAATGAAAACCCCCCTTGGAAGTTTCAGGAAGCAAGCAAGCAAGTGTGAAAGTGCCTCCAGTTGTTTTTAAGTACAGAAGAAGCACCCTGGGTTACAGATAAAGATGGCAGTATATGAACACGTTTCTTCCAGCAGCTCAGGGACCAGATAATGAAAACACAGGGGGACTTAAAACACACCAAAACAATAAAATCAAGGAGGCAGCAGAGTTTCCAGAGGTCTCAGTAATACTCAGAGGTCACTGCTGGGCTAATGTCTCCTACTCTATGACAGAATGATGATAGCAGACAGAGGAGAGTCTTGACTGAATGGTGAATGCCTATCCATCCACCAACCTGCCCCCTAGACACACAGACCCACAAGAACAATCAGATTAAAGTCAGTAGAAGCAGTCAGTACATTAAAGCGCACAGATACAAGATTTATGTCGTGTGTATGTGTGAAGGGGGTACTGAGGGTACTGAGTGGCTTAGGAATCAGCTGATTAGCCTCATGGCACCCAGTCTCACAGCAACAAGACAAAAGATCATGTATGAACACACTTTGCCCATTTTCATGTTAAACATACCAAAGGTTTCTCTATCAGGGATATGGCAACACTGATGTCATCACAACAATAACTGCTGCCTCCCCATTTTGCAGCCACATAAAGAGAGCGCCTGTAATTACTGCAGGCAGATTAGCCTGGGAGGAAGTGACATGACTGTTTCTGTCACCCACAACTTCCTCTTGCTTCACAGTTTCAGTTCCTCTGCTTGCATTTGCACACAGGCACCTACATGTCACGCATTACTGTACACAATCACACACATTTAAATGAGGATTTTACAGATTTCGCATTGTGAGAATGGAGCATTCACATCCTTGGCTCTGCCCTAATCTGTAATCTGAGATTACATTTAACCAAACAGATTGCATCTTTCCATCTGGACATTTGTGTGCACTTGTTAAAAGGATAGATGACAAAAAAATTCTGAGCAGGGGCTGGTATCCAAGTCTGAAAATTAGGACTGTCTTCTAACCCCATGAAGTCATGGTCAGGCTTCTGGCCAGTGATACTGGTTTGATCCGCACAACGCTGTCTTTGTCTATCAGTGGTTTATTGTCTGTGACGAATGTGATGCTAACACACAACACCCTCTCTTGAGAAACCGATACTAACAAAAGAAATAATATCTTCCATTGGGTCTTGGTGAGCAAATGACAGCAAGGACACACAGCACAACCACAACCAGAAACACTCACACAAACACACGGCCACAGTCCACACATTTACATGTAAATACACATAAACAGAGGGGCCGAGAGTAGAGGAACTAACGTCACCCACAGGATCTTATTTATAGAGACTCAGAGCAGAAGCACAAAAACAACGGGCAGGTTGTGCTGAGAACATGGGTAAATAGCACTTGGCAGGAAATGCAAATGAATGAGTCTGACACAACACGAAGACCATTTAATGGCACCTGGTCATTAGTTAAAGTAGATGTTAGGATCTTATTGCCACAGAGCACTCTGACAAGAGAAAAAATGTAAATATCCACATTCTCATTTTGCATAATTCATTTGATTTTTCACTTTAAGACTGAGAACTAGAGCCGAAACTAATTGTCAATTAATCAGATAGTGGCAACTTTTTGATAATTGGTTATGGTTGAGGCCATTCTTTTGAAGAATGGCCTCAAAAGAAAAAAAAAAATTCCATGTTCTAGTTGACAAACTTCTTATGTGACAATAAATTAAATATCCTGACTTGTCTTGACCCAGAAAGTAAATGGATAGAAAAACCCTGGCCTTTATGAAATTGCTATTGAATTTTTAACTATTATCTGGCATTTTACAGAACAGACAATTAACTGAGATGATAATCACTGAATTCGATAATAATAATATAATAATAATAATCCTCACTGTTATGGCAAAAATGGTCTTGATCAGACTGTCCACATTTCACACCTTGCTTGGTCATTTTACAGGCTCATTTCCTCTACCTAGCATTTGTGAGACATTTATGCATGTAATATACCTTTTTATAGCACGATAATTAAAACTACAATGGAACTCACCAGTCACTATGAGGTTGGTTGAGGTATTGGGCTTGATAATTAGGACCCTTAGGACTGTGTAGGTTTGTGCAGGTGCTTTTTCTCATTGTATCAGCAGTTGAATTACAGCTATAAAATATCACAGGCTATCTGTTCTTACTCTGGAGGTATTTTGCTTCATAACTGGGTTGTGATTCAAACCAGGCCTACAATTCCTCTGTGACCCAGCGAGTCCATGTGGGGGTTTTCATGCAGTAAGGGAGGATGAAAGCTCTATCTGGATGGCCGAAGAAATCTGCCGGCCAACCGAGAAAAATGGCTGGGGGTCGTGTAACTTGTCTTGAAAGAATCAACATGGGAAACAGAGATTCCCTTTTTTGGTCTAACACAGAGAATGACAAATGTGAATATGAAAACAAAACAAACACAGAGTAGGAGTTTTCCCACAATAACTTGAAGAAATTATAACTTTCCTGAGAGTGTGAACACTGTGACATAATAATGTTTTTAATTGGTATCACACTGTAATAACCACCATCACTAATATGGCAAACAGAGAAAGAAGTCAAGAAGCAGCAGCTCATTATACACGTGCAAGTACATTCACATCAAGTAACCTGAATGTGAGGCAATTACACATTGCCTCAGTTGCAAAGCCTTACAAAGACCATACCTAAGAATGCTGTACATACACATTCACAAACACACCCACATGCACATCAACATGCAGGCCAATTCATCCCTGCCTGAGTCTACTGAGGCACCTAATCGTTTCATCAAATCAGACCTTCCTGCACGGGAGAAAAACACTTGAGTTCAATTGTGTTGGCTGCACTCAGATCAAAATTAAGATTATACCCACTATGAACAGTGAGTTACAATTCATGTCTGTGGCTGAGGCACAATCAGACTGGACGTAGCAGAGTTGTTTTTGCGGAAAAAAAAAAAAAAAAGTTCCATCCAAGCTTTTAAAGCATCCATATTCTGTCTGAGTGCAGAGGGAATATTACTCTACTTCCTCCATTACTTCTATTACATTGTGCACTCCATATTAACAGAGACAGAACCAGCTATGTGATACAGTGGAGATCTGAGCTGGGGACAGTTGCGGCACTGAGAGTTTGTTTCTACTTTTGGCTCAATGAGAAAGCTGCACATTCCCTAACCCATAGGTCTATAATAAAACCCAGAAAACACCATTTTACTAAACAAGACAGATGATAGATAAGATAATTGATTCCTAACTCTGAACTTCATCTGCTTTTCACCATCATCTGACATTACCCTCTCCTCAAACCTGTTGTTACTAAACTTTCACAGGCAAATTTGGGTCACTGTGTTTCCCTAAAGTGAATAACAGGCATGTTGTGCAAACTTGGCAGTGACCAGCTGTTTCACTGATAACTCAAAGCACATTACTTCATCAAAGTGATAAGACTGGTGAGCAACTGTACGTGGTTGCTTAATGAGTCAGAGAAGCGCGAGTGGGTTGACTGTTAGTAACCAGTCAGGCTGCTCTGTAGCACACTACAACAGCATTGGGCAGTTACCCATAATTGGGTTGTGATTCAAACATTTTTACAGAGGCCTTAGGCATTAGGTGCACAGATGAAAAAGACCACCTGAGGTGAGAAGACAAACCCCCAGAGTGACTTCTGGTCAGATTAGTTAGCTGTCCTGCCACTTACTATATCCTCCCCAGTAGGGATTATCTGCCACCCAGAGCTGTCAGATAACAAGATACTTGCTTAAAATGTTATTTCAGTTGGAATTATCACTCATTTGATGATTTATCGATAGGCCACCTTCACAGAACATGTGTTGACTTGTCATCACTGTCAAATCACATATTGCAATAATTACACCTGCACGTTTGTCATTTGTAGGTTTTCACTGGTACTGTCCTCAATGGCTTATTGACATGACTTAGTGGGACACTAAATAAAACTGAGCGGAAAAATCCTGTCCTGCCATGCCAAGTCAAAAAGTCTGCTGTGATAAAAAGATCCAGTTCTAACTACCACACAGTCTTTATTTCAATGACTAAATGTGTCTGTTTTAGAAACAAAAAGCAAAATAAACCCACGGAGTTACACTTGATAAGTCAACAAAGGGACCATAATTATCCTAACAAACATGACATTTATCAGCACCAAACACAACCTGCATTGACGCAGCAGTGGCAACAGGACACATAGCGCCGTTACAATTAAAATAAAACAGTCACTCATTGGATGAAATATGGCTGTTTGATAATACCAAAAATCTCTTTTTTACTTCCATGGGGCTGAGCTGAGATTACAGAACTCTACATGCCAGAAATAAAAACCTGGACAGCAGCTGTCAAAGATCAGCAGCAAAACCGCAGGTTTAAATAATTAAATTAATGATGGCTGAATTTCATTTAACTGCTTCACATCCAGTGTCTTCCACTGGCACAAATCCTTAACACGGAGATGTGCTGTGTGTGTGGAGCTCAGTGTGTCTACTAGTCAGTTATGCTCAGGATAGTTTCCCCTCGACAAACAAACCACTTTTCTGCAACAAATGTTTACAAACTGCCAATAATGAGCTACGTTAGCGATGTCGTGGGGTGGAAGATTAGGCATAAAATAATATGAAGACCAGTCTTTAACGTTGCTGTTAAACCAGTGACTAGTATTGTGCATGCTGGCTCATTATTTCTTATTCCTTTAAATTTCATGATTAAAAAACAATCCACAGGGAATAACAAAGGAAAATAAATTACAGTGCAGGGACAAATGTGACTATTACACTGTCATCAGCCATGATTGTTATTATTATTAATACCTGTGCTTTTCCTACTATGACAGGTCACAACCTCAGCTGGGAAAATGTACAATCCCAATGTGCAAACTGACCTGTGTGAACGCTTTTGTCACTGCCTCTTCTCGCTCATTTATTTTAACAATGAAGAGTGACTGACTTAATTCAGCACGTTGTAAAGAAAAGAGAGGAGCCGTGTTTAGAAAAAGGCATCCTGGCAGGCAAACTGCATAACAGACCAGTTTTCAGCATTGCTGAGTAACCAGAGTGTATTGAGCCGTTAAAGTGAGAGAGGGGTATCAGGTTTCAGTGCTTCAGTGTTGTAGTTAGGAGTTACAGGGGTCAGGAGTGTGGGAGAGACTTGATCTGAGGTTCATTGAGACATCGACTGAACTGGCAGTGGGTACAGAAGACAAGGTAACGCCAAAAGTGGGCCATGTAAACTGAGATTCACAGAGTAACAGCCTACATCTGGATGACACATGAACAAATGATGCTCCTTGTCTCTGCTTAATTGCTCACTGATGATGGGTTAAAAATGGACACTAATGTGGAAGTGGGAATGTTAGCCAGGCAGCTGACTCATTAAATCAATATTATAAACTCATAACAAGCTATGAGTGGCCTTTGTGAAACACTCACACACATCCTGGGTGTTGAGTCTACAGCCGACATTGAAACCACACAGGCCTTAATGCCTACGTTCCACTCTCTGGACAGCTCAAAGTCCTGACCTCTCACCACCCACTGCTCACAGTCATTAAACAGCCTGTCATCAGGATGGGAATCCATGCCTGCCCTGAAAATGACGCCTCTGAAGCCGTGGGGATGTAAAACAACGTGCAACGTTAGACGATCGTGGAAAGGAGGAATACACTGTGGTGGAAATCAGGCTGTACAAATGCCTGTCAAACTCTAAAATACACAAACCTTTGTGTCAACGAAAACGTTTCATTTCATGTGGAACAGAAGGTGTAAGGTCACAGGGGAGTGGTAGTAAGGAGATGTTAGCAACAAGCTACTCGCTGTAACACTGGCAGGTACAGGATTAGCAGAGAGTGTAGTGACAGAAGGAGAGACTTGACATGCAACAATTAAAGCTGGTTGTTTCTTTACAATGTGCTGATTATTTGATTCATTGTGTGTATATTGTGTATAAAATATTAGAAAATGAATGAATTATGTTTTTCCACAGCTGTATGGTCACAAAGAACAAAACTCAATGATATTCAATTAACCATATATTTTCATCATCCATTAATCTGGTGATCTAGATTAATCAATTACATATTTGAGCTAGAAAATATAAATATATATAAAAACTATAACTAAACTAAAACTAAACTACTATCAGACAAACAGCAAATTCTCACATCAGAGAACCTGGATCTATACAGTTTTTGTTGAAAAACAACTTAAATTATTCATTAATAATTAAAATTTTAATTAAAATTCAAACTAATGCAGATACACTGGCAGACTCAAAATGCCAAAAACGATGTTTTCAGAAACTCTGCAAAGTGAATAAAAAACAAATCTGGTCTGTTGGTGAACTGTGAAAAATGAATAATTAATCACAATATGATTGTTATTTTTAATGCTGAGTTACTGGTAAAATTGTATGTGGAGCCAGACATGAGTCTAACTGGATGATACAACTCATCTAGGAAAAACTGACGTTTCTGCCTTGTCACTTTGTCTACCTAAGGTGTGTCAAGATAAATTTGCCAACAAGCATGTGCATGGACTGAGTCTCAAGGGAAAGTTTAGTTGGATAATCTGGGGATATAACTTTAACTCTAGTGGCTGTTTCACCACAATCAGAGCCAAGTTTAGATAACATCTACACAACAGTCATCAATGTGTCGTCACTATCTGTGGGACTAGTATGTAACACCACACAAACCTACTGTAGAGCCAGGGCCTCCTACTGATAGAGGAGTGTGAGAAATACTGTTCTGTCACTACTTGCTCCACAGATCATCTAAACAGAGTCCTGTTTGCGGCTAACATTACACAAACTAGTCCAATACTCTTAATAAGAGTCATGACAACACAGATCGGACTTGGAGGCAAACAACCAGCAATCTCCAGGAAATGACTAAGTCCAGCCTGGTCTATAACTATAGCTGTGATTTTACCAAGCGTCAGTATTCACCCAATGTTTCCATTCAAAGCAATAAACATAAAATATGAGTTTTCACCTGAAGCCAGTGTTACCAACAGTTAGGACTTACGATGTTGAAGCCACACCCAGCCTATGTGTTTTCATGGCCTTTGTTTTACCTCTTTCTCCTGGGAGTTGAATTAAAGGGGTCCATGACTACAGGCCAAGCACTAGCACAATATGTTCTGAGGGGCCAAGAGGGGAGATACACATCAGCTTGTTCTACTCACTGGGAATTTTTGATAATCCTTTGGCTCCACATTAGTATTAGGAAGAGAACTATTCAAATGCACGGCACAAGTCCAAAAGGGAAAACAAAACAAAAAAATAATAAATGAATGACTGACAGAACTAATTGACCTTTAGGAAACTTTCATTGTACATATACAGAAGTACTGTTTTACCCCTGAGCTCTAGTTTCCCATCAGCCTTTCCTGTGACGCAGGCTTATGCTTTCATATATAGAAACTGACCAGCTGCTGAGGAAATACTGTGTCCTTCACTGCCTTTTCAAAAGGCTGTAATGATCTGCTGTGTCTGATCAGCTAAAGAGGCCGAATGGGAGAGAGAGAGAGAGAGAGAGAGAGAGAGAGAGAGAGAGAGAGAGAGAGAGAGAGAG
>CM076651.1:14553891-14579407 GCA_038496675.1 Rachycentron canadum
GAGAGAGAGAGAGAGAGAGAGAGAGAGAGAGAGAGAGAGAGAGAGAGAGAGCGAGAGAGAGACTAAGGGTAACACATTTAGCCGGTTTTGTAAGTCCAAAGTTTTAAGTTCTGGTAATTTCAGGAGTAACTGCTCCGCAAAAGTGCTTTGTGGTACTTGTGCTCATGTCTTGCTGTTATGTCTTGTCCATTTAGGTTAATCTATCCATCGAGATGTCTACTACTACTACTATACAGGTGCATCTCACCATATTGGAGTATTGCAGAAAAGTTCTTTTTTCATAATTGAATTAAAATTGAACTAAAGGTGAAACTTTAATTCAATTCATTACAGAGTGAAATATTTCAAGTCTTTGTTGTTTTAGTTTCAATGATTACGTTTACACACTCGATACTTGGTCTGGCCTGCTTTAGCACGAATTATTACATCAATGCAGCGTGGCATGGCGGCTACCAGCCTGTGGCTCTGCTGAGGCCTTATTGAAGCCCAGGTTGTTTTGATAGCAACCTTCAGCTCATCTGTACTACTGGGTTGGTTGTTTCTCATCTTTCTCTTGACTCAAACTGTGGAAACCTCACACTGGACTTCAAGCAAATTGGACACTGTGCTACTCCACTCTTCCTCCAGACTCTGGGACCTTGATTTCCAAGTGCAAAATGTTCTTTCATCTGAAAAGAGGACCACTGAGAAGCAGTCCAGGTCTTTTTCTCTGTAGCCCAGGCAAGACGCTTCTGATGTAGGAATGTGACATTTGTCCATTTCCTGAAGACATCTGTGCGTGGTGGCTCTTGGTGCTCTAACCCCAACCCTAAATCCTGCTTCAGTCCACTCCTTGTGAAGTTCTTGAATTAGCTTTGATTGACTATCTTCTCAAGGCTACGGCCATCCCTGATGCTTGTGCACCTTTTTCCTAGCTCACTTTTCCCTTCCAGTCAATTCTTCACAAATACACAAATATGCTTCGATATAGCTCTGCCAACAGCCAGACCTTTCTGCAATGACCCACTGTGGCTTACCCTCCTTCAAGAGGTTGTCAATCACCATCTTCTGGACAACTGTCAAGTCAGCAGTCTTCCCCATGATTGTGGTTGCATATAGTGAACTAGGCTGAGAGAGATACCCAGTATTTATAATGTATTAATGGGAATTTAACCAAACTCGAAATGAAATATTCTAATATTTTGAGATATTTGATTTTCATGACCTGTAAGCTGTAATCATCAAAATTAAAAAAAAAGAAAAAAAAAAAAAGAATTGAAATATTTCATTTTATGCATAATGCAAACAACTGACCTTTTCCATGATATTTTAACTGCTGTATACACAGCAACAAATATGAAATATTTAAATCTAATATGACACATTTTAAAACTATTATTTCATCATGTGTTTAATGAAGCTTTCATATCAGGTGTCAAAAATCACTGCAATCACGGGCTAAATGATCAGAAAATAAGACCTGGAACACAGGGACATTGTGGACTTGGTCGTTTTGTGCTTCACATATCTTCAATGTTTCCCCTCAACCAGTTGGACACAGCACCGAGCTACCCAAGCAGTCACTGCGATGAAGTACTTGTGTTGATTTTCATGACATAGTGGTACAAGATAGGAAATTACTCTTAAAAAATAAATGGCCTTATTTGCTCAGCAATGATGTTGAATATACACAATTTGTAGGTAACCTGCTAAAATGATCTAAAACCACTGCTATGATGCTTTAACAATTAGCACTGTTATAGCAACTTTCTCCATGGGTCAGACAGCAGGCTGGTTGGCCTGAGGAGGGCAGTTCTCAACAGCCCATGGTATTTCACACACAAACCATGGGCGTAACGGTGACCCATATGTAGCAGCCAACTAGCCAGTTGGTTGGATGTGGAAGTGTTTGCCACTGGCTGCTGTCTACTAGACAGAAACATTAGGCTCAGTGAGAAAGAAATACACACAATTAGGACTGACTCCTTGGGACTTGAGAGAGTGGCCTCCACTGCAATAATGGTGGAGCTTTTGTGTCAAAGAGATGCTTGTTTTCTCCTCCTCAGGCATGAAAGTGAATTTGTCTTGCCAGCCAGGTCTATTTATATTCACAAGAGCATTCTTCAGCATTACCACAGTCACATGGCCTGCCGGGCAGTGGATATAACCTAACGATAGATTGGAGGGGCTCCGCATTAGCTTCCTGTCTAACAACACCAAAAAGATTCAACACACCTTGGTTTCTGTGTTGCTACCATTGAATTCATCATTTAGCCCATGAAGTATAAATCAGACTGTGTGTGAGTCAACTTTGTCTGGTGTGTCACAGCCTGGGTCCCTGACTAAATGACTGCAGGGCACAAAAGCAGTGAGTGGGAAGTTTGCACAATGCAACATCAGAAACATGCTTAACCGCCTGGTTGAGATTACAAGTTGGTCAAGTGATGAATGAAGGTGGGTGTTGTGCGTACTGCACAAGGGTCTCATATCACAAAATCCCCATTCACTCTTCCCTTATGGTGAGTCACAGTTTGCATCACACCTATCAACTCAGTCAACAGGAGGCAAAACAGGTTCTCTCACTTTGTGGTGGACAGATGTGCCCTGGAGAAGAAGACACACCTAATTGCAGTGACTCACAGACCTACAACGAGACAGAATCCAGGCTGACGTCTGAAAACATGTCCCATTTCTAAACACTTTTGGTATAGCTTGAGATAAACACGTAGGATACATGTCACATCAATGGGCAAATTAATTAAATGGGGAATTTTATTCATAGGCTGTATGGAATTTCTCTCCTGACTTGCCTCTCACCACAGGAAGGTCACAAAAAGGTCAGACACAGAAGAGCACCGTTTCAGCCATGGGGCTCTGCCCAAGGGTACTTCAGCAGAGTGGATGCTTGCTACCAGAGGTGCTTCAACCAAACCAAACCAACCAACCATGTGTCATCTCAGACTCCTACAGTACAGTACAGTAACTCCTAACACTGGCACTAGGCAACGATTCAGTGATCATATTAGTGAACCATATTGTGACAATACACGTTGTTATTGTTTGAAAAAAACTTGTCTCTGTTAACGATTTTAATTATATACTTCATTTACACACTTATTTAAATTACAATGGAAAAGGAAGAAATTTTTGTTTTTAAGTTTCCTCTGTTGTAAATAACATCCGTTCATTATCTATACTATTATTCTTTAAGGTGATGCCAGGGCTGGAGCCAATCCCTGCTGACAGTGAGAGAGGGCGTGGTACACCCTGCACGGGTCACAAGCCTATCACAGTGCTGAGGAAACTACGTGTCTTTGGACTTGTGGGAGAAAATATACACACAGAAAACAAGGGTTTGAACCCAAACCTTCTTGCTGCCCTTGTACTTGACAGTAGAATACATTTGACTGCCTACAACATCAAAATGTCTTCTTTGTGTGCTTCTGTGTACATTTTTTATATTTTATCACTGACCATGTAGGAATGATTTCTGCCATGTTGCCCAGCCCAACACAACATTACACAAGAGCTAATTCAACAAGTCTTCTGCGAGCGGGATGTCAATATATCTGTTGGAAGTAGTTCAAAGGAGTGAAGTTGGCTTTTTCTCCCTGTGCATGCCCCAACGTCTACCTGGGCTCGGTGAAAAAGTCACACTCAGTAACCACACACACACACACACACACACACACACACACACACACACACACACACACACACACACACACACACACACACACGCCAGTCTGTGAGGGTGTCCTGATATTTAATGAGAGCATGTGAATAATTCAGCCTACTACATGCCTG
The DNA here is from genome assembly GCA_038496675.1 of Rachycentron canadum. Taxonomy (NCBI): domain Eukaryota; kingdom Metazoa; phylum Chordata; class Actinopteri; order Carangiformes; family Rachycentridae; genus Rachycentron; species Rachycentron canadum. The sequence goes on from CM076651.1 coordinate 14,557,678, forward strand.
GGGAAGTGAAAGGGACTGCAGCCATCATTAACTATTCACAGAAACAGTATTATGTCACATGCATACAAACATACTGTGTATACACACAAACACACATAAAGGAAGACCTTCGCCAAGAATACCCAACCATCTGCTCGGGCCTGAGGCCTTGGCTCTGAGGCTACAAGGAAGATGATTTGTGCTTTTTGGATTCCGAGCCATTGGGTGCTTTACGTAAAACTGACAAAGGAATATATATACTACCAAACTATCTGAACAGAAAAACAGGGCTTGATTTGAAAAGTCTTCAGAGCCTCAAAGCTCATTAAAATGCAGCGAGAAACAGTGGAGATCCAAGTTGTTTTGCAAGTTCGAGCTGGGCAATAAATCATTTTTATTGTTTACCATGGTGCTTTGTAATCATATTGCAAAAAATTACCCTTGTTGAAGTATCATGGTTCACATAACCATATCCAGTTTGTTCTGTCTAGATGAAAAATAAAATCCATTTTTACCAAAATCTGTCACAGACTATCTTTCAATGAGAAGATAGAACATACATTTTTAGAAAATTATAGCATTGTGTTCCAGAAAAACACTAGGAAACTTATTTAAATCAGTGGGATAAGCATGAGTTTAACTTTTTAACATATCATTTGGTACACTTCTGAGCATAGTGCACAGGAAGTAGCCAAGCGGTCTGTAATTGTGATTTTCCCCGTTTGCTTCAGCAGAAGACATTTGCTGCACATCATTACTCAATCTTCCCTCCCCCGTCTCTCTTAACCATCAACTGTCCAAGAAAGGTAAAAGTGTCACTCAGACAATCTTTCTATTTAATTAACAACATAGATTGTCCATTCCACAAGTTAAATGGCATGAAAGGGTAAACAGTTGTGAAATGATTTGAATCTGTGCAGAGACTTTAGTTTGAGTATTGTTGTGAGAAGTTCTTATTCCTCTTTTTAATGCAAGTGCAGACAGATATATCTATCACACATCTGTTGTCAGTCTCATTACAAGTACTTTGCTATCTACTTACAAAAACAACCGTTTGCTGTGTATCCGTTCATAATTAATACAGTGAGAGTAGAGATATGTTTTCATAGATGTCCTCCTGGCCGGGAGGATCCATCAGGATTTGTCCTACACGCTGTCACTGATGACTAGGGTCAGGAGGATGGATGGTTGATATAGAAAGGGTCCATATCAGTGCTGTCATCCTCTGTTGAGGGCCCTCTCCCTTAACACACAAACGAGCCCAGCCCTGCTTAAATGTATGATTGGCCTACAAAGGAAACAACTGGCAATAATCTGGACTCTCAGGCTCCACATACTGATCAGAAATGCAAACTCACAAACATGTGCACCCCAGTGTTTAAAGCCTTAAAAGCAGAATGGGAGGTAATGTCAATCATTTCAAGTTGTATTTTAATGTCAAAACAGCACCTTGGCCTGGACCACCAACTCCTCAGTGAGGAATTTTGCTTGTGTCAGCAACATTAGGTTCCTGCATAACACACTTGACAGATGGCAGGGGATGTCAACAAGGTAGGCTAGTTTCAGGGAAGAGCCAGACATGACCTTTTATCCCTTGCCCAGCTGAGATATGGCAGGGTGAAAGGGGCGAACCTCTCCCAGTAGAAGTACACACCACACGTCATCTTCTCAAGTATGACCAGTCACGGGCCCCTCCCGTCTCTTCCTATGGAGGCAGCTCATTCCAACGTGCACACAAAGACTGGGTTGAGCTGAATGGCCTAAATGGCAGCAGAGCTCCTGGCCGTGGCGGCTCAGACCAGCTGAATGGTCCTCATTGTGTCCCCATGGTCACAGGGGGCTAGCAGAAATGGGTTGTTTTTTAAGAGGCCATTTGGCAGGCCTGTGTTTTTATCCAAGCAACGCAGGAACAGGCATTTTCACTTGGTTCAGAAGAAGGCTTGTTGTGAACTCAGAGAAAAAAAAATTGCCTATGAGGTGGTGACATACCACATGTGTCCAGCCATAATGGGACTGACAATATCTGTAAACAATGACTAAACATGGGCAGAAGGATAGTGTGAATTTGGTTGTGAATGTTATTGTCTGAATGAAATCCTATAACATGCCATATGCAGTTTTAACACACCCAGAGTTGCTAAAGAACAGCCACTGCCTTGCAAAAAAGTATGGCCCATTCCTGGTTGACCACCCTGAAAATGATCCATGATAAAACCTTAATAATTAGGTAGCATGAACATTAACTCGCTATTTGATTTACAGTTGAATAATGCATTGACATTAGAGGCCAGCTCTTACTAATACCTGCAGATGAGATGCAGATGCACAGTAGTGACTGATGTGACCTGTCAAAAACCTGTATCTACTGTGTCATACCAATTTTCTCATAACTAACAGTAAATTCAACTTTTAGTACCTATTTGTATATTTTATTTTCAGAATGTCACGTGATATAACTGTCAAAATAAAAACCCTACAATAAACAAAGGGGAATCTGCATGGATGAAGTTACACTGATCAACACTACACAACAACCAGATTTACCTCAGCTGGAGGTAGAGGGACACTGTCAGGGATGTGCGGTAGTGTGTGTGTCAGTGGTTGTGGAGGAGGACAGCTGCTCTGGGGGAGGGGTTGATTTGAATATGCTTTGGATGAATGAATAGTCCAAATATGTGTAATGTACAAAAATAAAAATTCCATGAGCTAATGCATACACATGACACAGATCTTACACAAGACTGACATTAGTGTAACCCACAATGAGCATCAGGGGGAGGTAAACCTATAATTCCAGTAATAGCAGGTTTACACAGGTGTACCGAATAAGGCTGTGTACACATCTTGTTGATCGCTCCAGTGAACGTCACTGTGGTCATACACTACATCAGGGAATTACTGGCAGTCATTTATAACAGACTGTATCTTTATATGACACCAGATCAGATCATGACTGCAGGCCTTGTCTTTACATCTCAGCAATACAGTCACTCTGACTCACAGCTTTGGTGCAATAAAACATTTTTTTTCAGCTGGAACTGAAGTGAGATTATTATATGAAGTGTAGATGGAAGTCATATTGCATAGAGGAGCATAACTAAGGTGACAGAAGAGGGGTCAAGCACTAACAGCCAGACCTTTGCCTCTGGCCATCACCGGGCTGTCTGACAGGGCAGACCAGACCGTTAATGGACGGGATTTGGCAGCGAAACACGTCTCGGAAAACCAGCGTTTAGCTTCAAATGAGGCACCGTGTGGATGGAGATAGAGGAAACACGAGGATAAGGCTGAAAGCCATTTCTCTTCCTCCAGTACAATGCTGCTTGTCATGCCCGGCTAGCTCGTGTTCCCACATCCTGTGTTAGCTCAAAACGAGCTAGGTGGCAGCGCCGGACGTGTGCTCCCATTCAATTTATCACCAAGAACAACAAGCAGGAAAACTACTGGTTTAACGGCTGCCGGTTAGCACGAGCCACACAGCTAGCTTTAAAAAAAAAAAAAAAAAAAAAAACCGCTATAACATCTTTCACCCCGACCCCGTCAGCCCCATCCTCCCTCCCCGCCTCCTTTACCTTCAGACAGCTCCAGATCCAACTCCGCCAACTGGTCTCTAACCTCTTTTGGCAGGGCGGACAAATCCACGCCGCGGTCCGCCATGACTTAGCCGATAAACACGAGTGCAGTCTGGTTGAAAAGACGCCGGGCTGTCGCCGGGGGTGTGGGAAAAAGTGGTAAATAAAACGCCCTCCCTCAAGACACGAAACAAGCATCAGAGTGGGAGAGACAGTCCATCCGCACGGCTGGCCGCTCCGCCATAATGGGAGAAACTCAACGGCGACGGGCGGCGGTCACGTGACTGCACTTAACTCGCCTGTGCGTGAATTCACCGCATCCGCTCTCAGGAAATCACGCCGACACTGGTGCTCCCTCTAGCGTCTCACTGGGCGAAACACACACACAGAGACAGACACACACTTAGCAGCTCATATGGTTTCAAGACGCATTAAAACTCAGGGAAATGCTGATACTTGTTGGGGAGGAAATACTGAGTGGCTGCGCACGCACACAGAGGACCGGGGGTCAGGGGGTCTCCTGTGTCTTTGCCTCTGTATGAAGTGACATCAATTGACGAAGAAGAGATGCAAAACAACCACAGAAGCACACACTGACTCAACACAGACGCAAAGCAAGTGTAAAGATATGTAAAACATGGACAGAGACAGAGAAACAAACACACAAGCAAAAGAATAGGGTTAGACATACAGAATAAGTAATAAGTAAAATAGACTTTGAGAAAGATGCAAAGCCACCACAAAGACAACAAATGACAGGCAACCACAGAGGGACAGTGTGAAAAAAAAGAAAGAAAGAAAATAATCATATTATGGTTATATTGGCAGACTCACAATTTAATTTTTTCACTGAAAAGAATATAAAAATGAGGATGATGATAATGATTTGATTTTTGTTGCTTCTCGTAAAAAAAACAAACAAAAAAAACAGACACGCTCTTACATGTCTGGACACATGCACTTGGCCATATTCAATTATATCTGTTTCAACAGTTGAAAAAAAAAAAAAGATGCACAGGCCCAAGGAGTCAGGGGGCTCTTTAGCAGCTGAATGCTCCACTATGTTCACTTGTCAGTCTGTCTGCCATTTGGTGGATGCCCAGAAGTGCACACTGGGTTTTTAGCTCGCCTGGTGCAGCAGATGAGAACGTCTCTATGAAAGCGATGAAAGTGAACTGAAAATGTACAATTACAGAGCTGAAATTGAACATGTTCCTTGTTTCTAGTAACTCAGTAGATCGATCAACAAATAGCTGTTTCAATCATCGTTTCAGTGAAAAGCTTATGTCAAAGGTACTTAAAGGAAACATGTCACATATACAATGCACAGAGTGTGAGAAGAATGATGAAGATGCCCACCTAGTTGGCCCTGATCCTACTTGAGATGAAGCACTTGACTTCAAATTCCTGTGCTGAAAAAGCTACTGAAGTACAAGTTAAGAACACAACCCTGAGTAAGTAACTTATGGGTCACCTTCAAAAGACCAATGTCATGTGTTGACAATAACCATTATTAAAATAAATACACAATTCCTGCTTCTCCCTCTGGAATTAAAGGCTCTGTAGAAAAACGTATGCTCACGTTCTCCCTATGAAATATAGATGTCTTATAAGGAAAACAGGCGTCAGAGCAAATGTGAACATAATGGTATAATTGTAGGCTACTTTGTCAGTCTTGCCTTTCTGTGCACAAAAAAAACCCCACCAATTAAAAAAAGTGCTGTAGCAATAATTGTTGGCAAGTCCAAGCTCTTCAACACACCACAGTTCCTCGGAAAGTTTGGATATGACACTTAACAGGAAGAAGACAAAATGCTAATTGTGTAAACGTGTATTTTTTATATTACAGTAAGATCTGTATAGATAAACACAGAGGACATGACATCAGTGTCTTTAGAAATAGCTATGGCCCTGCTTAAAATAAAGTTTAAGAATTGTAGCGATAACTTAAAAGTACATTAATAACTGACTCAGCTAAAAGAACCAGAGACACTGGGTACAGACAACTCCAGACAAAGCTCTAGTGTCCTCACATACAATATATTCTGTCATATTTAAATTCACTGCCTTTTTTTTTTTTAACCAAGCACTATGAGTGAATCTCAACCTGTCACCTAAGACACAAATACAGAAAACACGTTATGTCATTGTGCATCTAGGTTGACAGTTAAACAAAAGCATATAACATTCATTAAGATGTAGTTTCTTTAATTAAAACTGCAGCACTGTAAGTGTTCATAGTATTCCACTTGGACATGCATGGAAAAGTAAATATATTCATATAGTACAGATATGTACAGTTCAAGGACAATTTTTTGAAATCATCAGCCCAACAATGGGAGTGTGAAAAACCATTAAAACACTATGTGCAACTTTCACATTGTTGCATTTTTCATGACATTGCTCTTCTCATAGCAATTCTAGGGAACGTTAATATGCCAAAGACGGTGATGACAATTGTAATTTAACCATTTAAGTAAAAATAACTTAGACAAGGACCATCAAAAGACTCAACCAAATTCATCTTTGAAGATATAACAAAAGGGATAAGATCTCTTCTTGAAAAGGGACCAATGACATTTTTCTGTAAAGCAAACAAACAAGCAAAAAAGAAATCTGTGTGTTAAAAGAAATTTGTTTCTATATTCATCAGTACAATCAGAAGCATTATGACAAACGTTGTACACTGCTGAACATAGCACACAATAAAATAAAAATAAGTAATGACAGAAAAGGTGCCAATGACATGAATTATATGAAAATATGAAAGCTAAATATAGTTTGAATTTTCATTTCATATGAACAATCGTCTATAAGGGGCTGCCAGCCAAATATAGCGCCAGCAACAGATTACAACAAAATGCCGGGCTTGCCATTGGGACTGTAGGACAAGAGGTTCAGTCAAAGGTGAGAAGTATTAAAATTGCTGAGCAAATTCCCATTTATGAATACAGTACAGATAAGAGAAAAGTACAATTTTTAAAAAAAAAGACCAGTAGAACTGCAAAAACTTAAATGAACAGAAACAAACTTGCATCATTATTTTAGTGCATAAAGACATGCCCTTACCTATCTTGTTATCACATCTTGCAAATATATGATCAGACAAAATTATACATGGGAACAGGAAAAAAAAAACGCTTGTTTAGGTGTAAAAATATACTGATATCTGGGAAAAATACGTTGGTGGGATTCACGAGGAACTGTAGCCACTGAAGAAAAGTCACAGGAGATCTCAACTTTTTCCTGAAGATATCTTTGCTGTGTCTGTCCACCAGACGACAGACTGCAGTATCAGTTTATATCACTGAAAAGAGGAGAATGGTTAAATTAACTCTCAATTTTAAAGGCTTGGAGGAATCTTGAACAAGATATTAAACAGTTTTCTTCCTCACCGATTGTTTTCCATGACAAAATGAACAAATTAAAAAATATATATTTTCCTAAGGCTGTAGATTTTCACACAAACAAATCTGCACGTTTTTAAGTGGGGATATCGGAGGCACCAATGTGATCTTAAGGCAAAATTACCAGACATTGTGTGTGAGACTGTGTAAGTGCAAGTAACGAGCAGTGATATACTGTAGATTGTGTCACTGTGACCCCTGAATCACAAAATAACAGTCTGGCTATTGACTGCCTGCCCCAGAACTAGTACCAGGTGGTCTTTGGAGATTCAGAGATTTGATTTATCATTATGGCTTTGTTAAGGTTTGGTAAAGAGCAAAGAAACTAAGGGGTTCATCGCACTTCCAACGAGCAGCAAGGATGTGGAAGCATCCTGAGAAGTGTGAAAACAACAGTTACAGAGAAACACCGTCACTAGAATAGTTTCAGGTAAAATGGAAAAGTCGTCCACTTACGAACCAATGAACAGCAAAACTGCCTCTTTTAGAGGAAATGTCAGAAGGAGAGGAGAGGTTAAATTCCCTTCAGGTCAGAAAAAATATTGCTCAAACAAAATGATTTTAGGACACTACACTGTCTTAGACAATCAATATTTTGGTTGGTATTAATCTTGGAGGATGTGCCAATTAATTAAAAAAAACATAGCTGCACATACTGTATCAAGAACATAACACCCTAATAGAAAATGTCACATGCTAACAATCTAAATATTAATGTATCAGATCAGGAGTAGGCAAACTGCTATGTTCTGATGTACATAAATATATACACACAGAGCCAATCACACACACAGTTTATAAATTTTATCATAAAGGGGTGTAAATGAGGTAAGTTTTGGGTCCATGTTGAGATCACTTTGAGGTGGAACCATTTACAAAAGGTTTCTGTGAATATTTGAAATCTAACCACCGAAGTCTAGACAACTGCTGCATCTTTGGAGTCGAGGGTGTATAAGGACCAATGCTATCATGGCATGTGTGGGTGTGTGTATGGCTGAAAAGTCGAGGAGCACAAGGCACTATTCCCTGCTGAAAACAGTGTAAAGTCCTGTGTTTTGTTTGGTATCTGGTTTGATGAAGAATATTTATGCAACACTTGTGTGTTTCAAACTGTGCATGTGTGTGGTGCTTGTCCACGTGGGAAGTTCATTACGGCAGTACACTCAGAGCGATGCAGTCCTACAGTCCAGTGAAAAGTCATTTTGACTGAGGGTGAGGAGAGATGAGCAGGGAGGCATCGAGGAAAAAGAAGGATGGGGTGGGGTGGGGGGGAGTCCAGCCCCTGTAGTCTATGGCAAAGTTAACAGGAAGCTCTCTCAAAAGTCTCAGTCCATTCCCAGAAGGCTGCTGCTGAGCTCCAGGCCACAGCATGATGGCTCCACAGGAGGGTCAGAGAGAGCAGAGGAGAAACAGGGAGGCAGAGGTTGAGATATTTGAACTTCAGGATTGGGGAAACTAAGAGGGAGGGAAGTGTCCGCTGCTCTTTTTTGCCCCACAGTGATGAGCCTAGTCTTGGCCGTGGTGGCATTGCTCATCATCTGGCAGCAGATTGGGATTGTGCAGCCATGATAATGTGAGAGGGTCCACCCTCAGCCCTGTGCTGCTGACCCATTCCTGCCAGCACAGACATAGCCGTGGCCTCCGCTGCTGCCCTTGAGCTCAAGCCATTTTGCCCTGCAGAGGGGCTGGGTGCCAAAGAGCTGTGCTGGATCACCGGGGCAGGAGAACCTGTAGGCTCTGAGGTGTCTTTCATGCTGTCCTCTGCAGCTACACAGAAAAAAAGAGGTGACAAAATTACAGATTTATACTTGCATAGAAAACTACATTTAACTGAAACACCCATGTTATCAGAACAATCAGAGGTGATTTCTAGTCATTATTATAATATTTTTTGTAACTTTTAATACTTAACACTCCATTATCCATTTTCCTACATATAGATATGAGAGAAACATGATTCTAAATCAGGTTTTCAGTAACTTTTAATACCAATACTTTTAAAGCCAGGTAAACCATCAGCAAAAGTGCACAGGGCTCACCTAAGTAGGCAGTCTTCTTCTGTAGGGTGGTAACAGGACAGTCCTTGTGGGCCAGCAGCAGCTGCTTCAAATGAGCCACCTCATTCCGCAACAGAGACACTTCATTCTGAAACCATAGAAAATCAAAATTAAATTTAATTATATTACGGTTAAATTACATATCAAAGTAAGACATACAGTGAAACCCAAAGAACAAAAATTATGACTAATGCTGGGTCCCATAATTAAAAACAGTCAAAACGTTCACACACATTTCTCCCAAATGCGATGTTATGTTTTCCAGATAAGAGTTTCTCTACAGGTGTAAGAAGTCTGGTTTCACATTAGATTAAAACTGGCAGTGTAGAAGTGAGCATATGGTGTTAAAACGACCTGCAAACCTAAATAATACAATTAAGATGAAAAATAAGTTGCAATGGGTTCCAAGAATTGTGGACACAGTCAGTATGACTATGCACACACTAACACAGGCTTCCCACTGACCACATTTCATCTTTGCCCACCCACTCACCGACAGTGAGACGTTCAGGGTGCTGAGCTCCTCAGCCTTCTTCTCTAGGGAACTGACCCACAGTTTGCGTTTCTGTCTGCAGCGGGACGCTGCAGCCCGATTTCTCTCTAGGAAGCGTTGCCTTCGTTCATCTGGGTCATCGTCTGCTGTCCGCCGCCGACGCCCACCTGTAGGCTGTGCTGGAGATACCTACAGGGGGCAAAAGGGTGAGAAGGAAACCGACAGACGGGAGAGGAGCGGAAGCAAGATGACAAAGAAAAGGGAAGTTTGAGTCATAGTTTCATCATTTTAGTCAGAACACATTACAGTCATCTCACATATACACTCACAAGTACAACCCTCATTTTCTGTAACTAAAACAGGTGATAGCCCATATAATCAACAAGCTTCAGTTACTTTTGGGTATTTCTTGAACTTTCCGGGTTTCATTTACAGTGGTACTGGACTTTAAAGTCATGTTACCGTTCAGGCTTTGACTATAGACAACCCAGTGTACCTGAGGTTGTGCAGGTGATGGAGCATCTGGCTGTTGGACAAGCAGCTGGCTCTGCTCTGCCTTCTGAGGCACCATGGGACTGCTGCCCATGGCCATAACCCCCATACTCTGTCCTGACGGGCTCTGCTGGGACAGCGCAGCCTTCAGACGCTTCAGGAGAACAATTATATAATCAATATCACTAAAATGCACAGGAACCGCAATACACAGCCCAAACCAACAGTATAAACAGTGTAATATTAGGATAAAGAAAAGGCTCCACGTTTTACTGTAAAGGCAAAGAAAGCACTGACACTAAAGATAAGATTTAGGTTTGTTGTACTCCAATTCATCGACTCATTTCTAGTTTCAACCAAGTTAACTTAGCCTATTACGTGGCTACTAATCTTAAATACAATCTCCAGTAATTTGTTAATCATGTTTATACAGCAGATGCATCATATCATGAAAGCTGTTTTATTTCTATTGACATGATACTACTGATCTACTAATATTTGTGCAGAAAAATTCTGCAGAGTGCTCTGTACACATATTTTACATTAGATAAATCTATTTAATTCTGGTTTCTACTACGTCTCTGATGTTTTCACGATGAGATCTAATCCAGTGCCAGGTTGTCCTGCCCTTTCCCTCAGGAAAAGCCTGGACTCTCTGAGGAATGACTTTAAAAAGGTGCTCTAACTCTAAAGAGTCACTCATGTTGACCTGAGAGCGTCTAATAGCTCCAACTTGTTTTCAGCGGCACATTCATGTGATACCCTGTTTTATCTCAACTCTTTTGAACGGGTTCATCTCTGGAGGCTTTGCATATACGTGGAATAAATTTAAGATGATGCTGCTTTGTCATATGGAGCATTCACCTATTGTCAACAATGTTTCAAAAGACAACTGCGGCTCTGAACGCACACAATGTCGGTGCTAGGACACCCATGTGTGTACCTGTCCCCCAACCTGTCCCTTCACCACCCAGCTTCGACTGGCACCAATGATAAAGAAGATTATTATTACAATAAAAGTAGTGTGGTCAATAATGACCACTCATTTCCATCTGCAGTACAGTTGCAAAGTGGGATTCTTGTGTAGAGCTTTGTGTGTTCTATGTGTAGTATTGTAAATTCAGTACAAATTGTTATTGTGGTGCAAGGGTTAAATAAAGTAACTGCAGTAAAAAGTCATATGATGAACAAACTAAGCCAGTACAGAGGAAAGCCGGAGGGTGAAGATAGAGACAAAAAGAACAGATAAAGAGATAAAAATAGAGAGCTAATCTAGTACTGACCATCTTGGCTTCTGAGTGGATGCTGTAGCCAGAGGGGGAGTTAGAGCCGCTGCTGCTGCCTCCCAGAGGAGGACCAGGGATCCCAGGAATGTTGGGTACCATGCACAAGGGTCGGGCCAACTGGAAACCAGATATAATATACAAATACACATGTATTAACAACTTCAACAAACTTCTTAGCTAGAAAATACAACATATTGGGATTGTTGGTCTTCCTACATTTATGACAGAGGGAATCTGTACAGGGCCAGGGAGCAAAGGCACTGCCTGACCAGAAGGAAGCATCATCATGGGGTAGTGGCTGGTTGGCGAACTACACAGAGAGACGGCAGAGGGAAAAATGGGAACAAGGGATCAGTCATGTTTGTAGAAATGACAATTTTAGATGTCCAAAGTTTCTGTCACATAGCAAGTAACTCCAAAACATTAACAAATTGAAATGTGATACTTTATACTATACCCAGAATGTGTCAATTTAATGTTGGAGAAATGTTTAAAATATGCACAAAACAAGTGACATATTTAATTTTGTGTGCATATGCATCCCATAGACTCAGTATTGTGAGGAGCTGGTCAAGAATATACCTGTAATACTGTCATACAATGTCTGTCATAAGAGCTTTAAATTTCAACAGGCAAATCAGGCTTAAAAAGATCAACAGAGGTCAGGAGGAGGATATTGATGCAACTCCACTCACCCCAGAGTCCGATTGGAGGGTGGTGCCTGTGTGATGACGGACGTCGGTGACGGCATGGTGGGCTGAAGGGCATCAAAGCCCAAGTGTAGTGGGAGGGAACCTGGACGCACAATTGTTGGTGTGGGAGCTGAACTCCTTGGGGGGGTGTCCTAGGAGATCAGTGGTGTGGGAAGTTTTGTTAACAGTTGAAACATGTTACAGTTGTTCTCAAAAAAAAAAAAAAAAATAAAATAAATGAATAGAACAGTGTTTTTTAACATGTCAGGAATCATCTCTCTGAAAAAAAAAGATGATTCACTTCCTTAAGGTATGGCGTATTTTTTTAATACTGCAAAAGTCATTATGAAATGTCTAATGAGACATACTCTTTCTAAATCATTTAAGGCTCCACCCTCTTCTTTATATACTCATACAACTCCCCCTCTTCCCATCTTTGTCCTACCTTTCCTCTAACCAGAGGTTCCCTGCTGCTGTCTGACTTTCCAGAGATAGATTCTGGACTGTCTGGGGGTGAGGAGTCGACCTCTACAGGTGCCTCCTCTTTCACCTTCATGTCTGATGGCGTCTGCAGGCTCATGTCCAAAGCCACAGAGTTGGCGGCAGGGAGCTAAGAAGGACAGATACAGAGAGAGAGTAAGTTTATACTACCTGTCAAAGATAACATTGTCTTTGACAGTACATTAAAAAAAGGAAGTGGGTATTTATCACACAAAGCAAACAACCACACCATCAGTTGATGAAATGTAGTTTAACTGCAATAAAACACACCGAAACGTGAAATAAAACCATCCTAACAAACTGTTGCAATTGTTAGTTTAAACAATATAATATAATACAATATAATGATACACAGACAAACTGCACAAGATGGGGAATTCTATGAGTAATAATTGACTACATCAACACTGGAGCTAAGAAAGAAGGAAGTAAAAAATTATTATTTTTTTTTTTTTTTATTTCGTCTTTGCAGCAAACGTTCTTGGTTCCTGTACAAAGTAAAGTGTGCAGTTATACACACATGGGTGAATATATGAAAATGCAGACAAAATCAACCCCAAGCCTTTCTTACAGAGTTCTTGGCCCTCTTTTCATCATCGTCTTGTTCGAAGGAGCTGGCCAGCTCGTTGAACAGACCAACCTCCTCGCAGTTCTTTAGGAAGCGGGTAGGAGTAGGTGTCTGGTCTGTGAAATGAGAATGAGCAGAGATTTTTTAAGTGACATTTTCGCACCCATGTCAAAATGTGCCTTTGGAGATGCTATTTTTGAGATTGGCAGTGAAGTATGTTAAACAGTCGTCATCTGAATGCCAGGAGAGGATATGTGACAAAGGAGAAGAAAAAAGTGTTTGTCTTGTAGACAAACAGTACCTGCAATTATCACTGAGTCGGTCCTGGGTGGTCCAAATTTCAGTGTCATCTCATGTTTATGTTTGTGTACAGCCAAGTGGTCCTCATTGGTAAACCTCTGGAACAATTGAGCAAGAAGATAAGAGGAGATGTAAGCACAGTTTATGAATTAGCCTTTAAGGTTTTTCTTGGTGACCTAAAGAAGCAGTCCGTAGTGCTATAACCTAGATATCATATTGCAATAATCACAGCTAATCTCTTGGAGATATTTCAAAACGCATGCAGCCTATACCTTAAACAATATGTGAACAAACCACAAAGAAAAAAAAAACTCTATCTATGGTGTACAATCCCTCATGTCTTAAAAGCCCTGTATGGGTGCATTATAGCTGCAGGATAAGGGCTCAAATATCCTCAAATGGTGTCTCAGTAAAGCTTTACACTAGACTATGGTCTGTTGGCTAATAGCAGGTATCCACACTGGACGCTACACGAGGTCTGGCAAATCAGACAGTTAGAAGACAACACTGATGGCCATCCTCTCCTCTGAGACGCGGCACTTCTGCTTTGGAGAAGTGGCGAGGTGAATCAGTCGGAGACGTAGGAGGAATAATCTTGGCTCTGGCACCAGCCTATTCACCATTCGCTGCAGCCTATTTTAGGGCACCGCGTTGCAGTTGCGAGTTCAGTCGTGAGAGTGAAGTGGAAACACAGTCAAGTGTCATGGGACTTATTTTTAGCCCTACCAGGCAGCATCACCAATACAACTAAATGTCTCTTTCGTCGGAACAAGGTGGCTGGGTCTTGTGGAGAAATCTCCAGCTAATCACCCTGAATGAGATACTGGCAGCTAGAATTACCCTGCCCCAAACAGTAAATACTGAGCATAATATAATAGGGGGCTGTTGTTGTTGTTGTTGTTAACTTGGTAAAAGGAAAACCCTGACCGAAGCCAGGAGTCAATCATACTTGTTCTATTATGGGCATGATTCAGACTTTCCTGGTAGACAACTGTTGTTTGTAAAGGGCAGCTGTAAAACAGCATCGGGACATAAGGTACTTGTAACATAAAGGATGTTCCATGTCCACATGTAAACAAATAAGTACAAGTAAACAAGTAAAGTACACAACCATCATCAAAGATTACTATGTTAAAGGCAACATTCAAAAAAGTTGTATAACAATGCCTATGCTTGTCTTATGTGTTAATTACATGCCTTGATCAGACAGCTCTTGATTTTAAATCAAGAGTGTTTTTTGTTTAAACAACATTTAAAGCTGCACTGATCAATATTTTTACATAACCAATGGCTCTAAATGAGCTTCATTCAGTTTTGTGTTTTTCCATTGTTTTGGTTTTCTGGCCAGAAATGTAACTGTTAGTTCAGTCCAGCTGCTCTAAACAAGCCTGATTCCAGCTTTTTTCTTTGAATAAAATCTGATAAATCCACTGTACGCGTTGCCCAAAACCAAACAGCCAACATAAATATAATGGAGCACTGAGCAGCACGAGCGGGAGACCAAATAGGACATAAAAGAGAGGAAATACATGAAAATACTTCAGTGTTGCATTTGAGACGTATTCTGCATTCTGCAGTCGTCGTGTAAAAAAAAAAAAAAAAGACTTCAATGACTTCTAAAATCTGAAATTCTATTATAAATTTATAAGACGTGGTTTTGTAGACAAATATTATAATAATATAGTTTATATTGCTCAAAGTAAGGTAAGTAAGGTGCTGTTGTGAAAACACACCTAAACATCTAACACAATCACACCATACTACAATCTCAGACCTGTTTATACAACGGTTTGACACTCAAACAAAGCTGGTGAGGGTGGCACAGCTGTAGACCAGCACCATCATCTATCATCACTTTGCCTTGAAAAGCTTCCATGTGATTCTGTTGCTTTAACTGCCAACTAAATGAATAATGATGTCTACAGATGAAATATGCAGAGTATTTATACCACAGATACATGTCACAGGAAAGGTAAAATGTCTTTCTCTATCAGCGAAGGTGTCCCTCTGTGTCCATAATGTTCTGAGAGGAAAACAACTGAACAAATCATTATTTATTTATCCAACACACGCATGTTTAAATACTTTACATGGCAGTCGTCCAAACCGCAAACTCTGTATACAGATCACCTCTGATCAGAGAATAGAAGTGGGTTTATGAATCACAAATGTTTCTTAACCACATAAACACTTTCTTCCTCCAGAGCCCAGGAGAGATAATCCATCTCTCTCTCTAAGGATATCACACCCGTCTGGACACAGCAAGAGACAGCTAATTGAGGACAACGTTAGACATGATTTTGCTCGAGTTGGAAAATCATGAACCCTTGAACACGCTTTTAATTTGCTGTGTTATCAGGCCAAGCCCCGACAACACACCACGTTACTGGCATGTGAGCACACTACTGGCACTCAGCTGAGTCACTGCCGTGGCTCAAACCTGTGTCTGCAGGCGCTAGAAGTCAACATTGACAGGTTGAAACAATAACTGTGCTCTGATTACTCACTGGAGCTTCCAGTGAGTCATGGCTAAAGGAGACAGCATTGTCTCGCAAGACAGCATGTTAGCTACAATGATATCGGTATGACGATCATTAAGAGTGCTGCATAAATCACAGCTAGTTAGGTCATTCTGGAAATGAGAGTAAGTGTTTTGGCAGACCGGAAGTCTTTTCAGGGTCAAAAAGTTCTGTGTATATATTTACATTAAAAAATGAAAACGTAAATGAAGTACCATGTAAAGTTTGATATCTTTCTTCTCTTGCTTTCAATTTGTTTTATTTTAGAAGGAAAATACATTAATCATAAGTAGTTACAGTCAAGCGTAGACTACTTACACAAAGGCAAAAGCACACACCTGAAACCAAGGACTTGAAGACTTACCTGTCCACAGCCAGGAGCATTGCACACAAAAGGTCGGTCGTCCCCCATTTTTGCAAATAGCTTGCAATGTAACTGTGGGAGAGGAGAAGAGGAGAACATTGCTGCGGCTTTTCTTGATTTGTGAACTGGAAAATCCTGAAAACAACAAAACAGGGATGCTGTGGCTTGTAGTCTTTAGTCTGAGCAGGAAGCCGAATGCTATTTAAAAATAACCCTGGCAAAAAGGAAAACACGCACAGAGGCAGCGAGACGAAGTTTCCCTGGTGATACTTCCTTCACACAGGGGGGCTTTCGGTTGGCCAATGAGGAGCCGCTTACATGAGAGGACGGCAGCTACCGTTTACACAAAGACATCTCCTTCTCCTTCTCTCTCTGTCTCATTTTCCGTCACTTCCAATCCCTCCTTCTCTCATTACCACTCCCTCCTATCAATTCTCAAGTACCTCCCAACCTCTTCCCTTGTACCCCTCATTCAGTTTCTGTCTCCGTCTGATTTAGCTGTTTCTCTCTCTCACAGTCTGTTTACACTCCCATATGCATGACTATCCCGAAATGGGCACATTGACACTGACCTGACACTGTACCCTCACTTGTACTTGGTGTCTTGGTTAAGTCTCGCATATGATGGTATGAGCTTTTGGTATGCAATTACTACTCTATAAGTTAATAAACAGTTAAAGAAATATTTCAAGCAAAAATAAATAAAAAAAGTTTTTCCACTCAAATTGTGATTTCATATTTTTCTCAGTTTTACATCATTAACTATATTATATATATATATATAACTATATTATATATTTGGGTTTGGAAGTCTTGGTAAAAACAGACTTTTAAAACATCTTGGATGTTGGGCAGTTTTCATTGATTGGTTGGTTTACTGGTCATTTCATAGACCAAAATGATTTATCAATAATGACAATAATACTTAGCTGAAGCTCTAGCCCTATGTTCATCTAATTCAGATAGATCAGTCAAATAAAAAAACTTAACTGCAGGTTAAGACAACTTTAAGCTGTCATTATGATTTTAATTCAATTACAACTATTTCAAATTATATGGTGTGTTTTATAACTGTACATATTATTTACAAACCATTGCTGCCTGGTTGCTGAGGTGAATTTCAATAAAAACTCATTTTTATAGCCAAGGGGCAGTGTGATCTAAATCTATGCCACAATAAAACTGTCACATTTACCTTGAAGATTATCCAAAATGTTTTCAAATACATTGATGTGTAATAGAACTTTTTCACATTTCGTCACTTTTTAATATGTTTGCTGTGATTAATAACAGTATGTAACATTTCAGAGTCTGCAAGTTAAATATGATTGGCTGTTGTTGTTTATTCGCAGAATTTTATTGGTGTGCTATTAGCACAGTATAAATATTTGGTAATACTGTAAAAATAGAGGCACATAAGGATGTCACTGTTAGACATATGAAGGTACTGGAAACATTTCCAAAGGTTTCCACAGGACTACAAACCAAACGCTGGGTCCCTCTCTTCCTGAGTACATACTATTGTCAAGAGTTAAAAATGCACATGCTTCTGTTTGGTTTCTCCTCCTGTTGTGCCTGAAGCTAAAGTGACATAAACTAAAACTGTGTGAGGCTTACTGCTTCTATCAGCTGTCTCAACAGAGGTGAATAACACTTCACTAACCCCCCTCCCCTGCAGTCCCAGCCCCAACTCCCCCTTGCACTGCTCTGCACAGCTGAACCCTCCACGTGAAGACAAACTGGGAAGTTTAGAAAAATAACTTGGTCATTAAATTTAAATCCATGAATTGGAGAAGTGGCAATGTCAATGGACGAGGGACATTAATGTTTTAGCACTCTCAGCTGGCCCAAAATGACGTCTAGCAGCTATTACACAATGCTGTCCCACTGACAGTACAGAAACTACCAACATGCATCAAGGACCTAGCTATGTATACAAGGAGAAACCTTTCAATAAACAAAAGCCACTGATTACTGCAATATTCAGTAGACTCAGCTAAAACACATAATCAGGGATAGCGGCTGACCTTACTGATTTAATACTGGCCCTTAGACTTAGACGTTTTTTTTTAGATCAACCTCCTGAACTTTTAATCTGACTAAAATTTGACAGGGGAGTCTCTGTCCTTCTGTGTTGTTTTGACTTGTTTGTAAAGCCAATCATTAAATAAGTTCAGTATTGTAATATTACTGAGTTACTGACCACCTTAATCTTTGTTGCACCAACTACATGGGTTGAGTATGTAGCCTAACATTATTGAGTGGGACAGATTATTCATTATGTTGGCGAGGCATAAATGTCTGAAAGTTTTCCCAATGTTGAAGTCAGTACATTTTCCTCCTTCCTCCCTCAGTTTCTCCCTCTGCCGAGGACAGCTGCCCCTGAGCCAACACATGATTACTGAAGCCTTGCGCTGGAATACGAGGCTCTCCCATGACGCCTGGCCTGTAACAGCCCTCACTGTTGTGTCTCTTAGCTCTATGGCTTTATGAGGAAAGGGGCCTGCATCATGTTTGCATGCAAAAGCCCCATCCTGCTCTACACAGATCAAAAGGCCGATGTGGCAGAGCAGTCTGATTTCTTGCAGACCTCCCATGCTCTGGAGAAAGACAACAGATCAGCGCCAGGGCCCTCGCAAACTGCTTCCAATCCACTGAGTCTATTTGGGCTGAGATGTGTCTGCAAACAAGATACACTGTCTAGCTCGTTATACTGAGGGTGTGGACTGCGTGGGGAAATGTACACATCTGGTGTGAGGAGTGGGAACAGATTTCAGAGTATACATCTTACTAAAGACATGCTAGACATTAACTTGGCTGGCAGGCACCAACATGAAATGTGGGATCTTGTGGGAAGTCCACCATAAATTCCAGATGACAGGGGTGGAAAATATCATTTGTTTTCATAGCTGCACCAACAAATATCTCAACCTGATTGAGACAGATGTGTTGAGGTTATTTCTTTAAAATCTATTTCTTGGTTTTGTGGTAAGACAATCTACCATGACGGACATCTTCAAAAACTGCAGGTCTATACAGAAGGAAAGGATATTTACTTTATTAACTTTATTTGCTACTTTGACTGTCAGATGTGTCTTGCTGAGAATAAACTTTGATTAATTAATGAGTACACGGTGTGAAGTTTTAGAACACACTGTAAAATGCTCTGATTCATTCAGACTTCAACTCTGTGAGAGACAATAAATCAGTCTGCTAGTTACATTAATCTCGATGCACGTCACTGATATTCAGACATGGATATCAAGTCCACCTATTTTCACCTCCTTTCATCCAAGGTGACATGGAAGCACTCAAAGTGCCCTAATTTCTGTCCCTCTCATTGAACTGCTGCCAAAGTCCCACCATTAACTTGGATTTCTCCGACTCAGCAGGTGTAGAGGAACGAGTCCCAGCTATAATCAGCCTCAGCCATCCAGTGTTTGATGCAGCCTGCTAGGAAACTGACTAAACAAACTGTATTAATAGCTCATGCTGCAGCCATGACTCTGGAATCTGAGGCTTGAATTGCCAGAGGGTAGGGGAGACCCCACAAAAAGGAAAAAAAGTAAAGGAGGGGCAAAGAGAGGGTAAAATAGTGAAAGAAAGAAAGAAAAAGAAATAAAGAAAGTGTGGCTATTTTGCTAGATCACAGGTGGGGTTTAGTAAATGTGGCCTATGAGCTTTAGAGCCCACAGATCTAGGCTGTAGCTGAGCGTGTGCAACAGCCAATATGTATTTATGTAAGCAAAGTGAACATGAGATTTGGTAAATGGAACAAATGAAATCCTATATCCATGTCTGCATAACTAACAAGGCCTAAAAGCTAAATCCATGTCGAGCCAGCAAACAATGCAGGACAATACAGGATGGACCCAAGGCAGTTTTCTAAAATTAAATCAAAATCACTGTGCTGATCTGATTCCTGATCGGCAACTTTTACAAGCACTTTGGTTCTATAACTAGAAATTCAAAAGACAAGGACCACGTCATTTGATGTTTTGCTCTTCAACTTAAGTAGAACCAGTACGGCCTCCGGTGCTAAATCAACTACAATTTTGCTAAGTCCATACACTTCATGCTCAACAGCATTATCAGTCAAATATAAAATAACAAACCAATTATAAAATATACAGACTTTAAATCACTGACAGCTCAGCAAATTATACAGCTACATATATATAGCATACATGTGTCTGTGTAAGATTTGATTCATTCCCCATGTAAGTAATGTGATAACATTTAAGTTGCAGTCAAACGCATGTGGGTCAAAATGTTTGGTTGGACCAAACAGACTGCAGTTTTCTCTGGTCTTACACTTTTCTATGTGATGGAATGAAGTACAAGTCTGCCAAAAACATGACCTACATTCCTAACTAAGGTGTTGACATGCATGGGGATGCGGATCCTGGGGCGTTCAACAGCTCAAATTGCAATACTATGGATATCATTATTACATGAGACTTTGGATTCTTTTGAGGCTCTGCTTGCAGACTCAGTTTTACATCGCATAATATTCTACCACCGAAAAAAAAAAAAACAGCCTGGCAATTTTTCCCCTGGAAAAGAGTTCAGTGTCAAAGTGAAATCCTGAAGTCCTGCAAACTTTATTTCCTTCTTTCACAAAACGTTGACTGGTTTGAAAAAGTTGGGCTTTCTTAGCCTCCATTACCCTCTGGCTATGTACGGGCACACTTAGCCCTGCCTTTTCCCGTAACAAGACCGCCTTTTCTTTCCAGCAATTGGCTATAGCCACGCCAGTCAACATCATCTAACGCATGCAAAGCTTCAGGCCCTGTCAATTACACCGACTGGCAGAATCTTATTGGTTACAAACCTGAAATCAACTTTTTGTATCCACGCAAAACTAATGGCTAGCTGGCGTGGCTAGCGTTAACAACAGGCCGAGTGCACGTTCAAAGTGGGTAATAACAGCGCTACTACCACTCTCCGCGATGACAGAAAACACACATTAACACAAGTGTAATTTTACCTAAAGTCTGCCGGTGGGTTTTTAAATATATAACGGACGACCACAATCAGAAAAGCAGGGGGGGGGGGGGGGGGGGGACTAGCAGTTGGTTTGGTTAGCGGACTGACACTTGAGTGCAAAGCGAGACAGTGGGTCCGAATGAAGCGCAGTAGCTGCCACAACAGTTTTGACAATTAAAAAGACGCGTAGTTTTCGCAACATCAAACACTGAAAACTGTCACGGCGGGTGACGCGTTGCCGTAGTTTAGTGCAGGCGACATATCTATAGATAATTTCAAGGGTAATAAAGTGTTTACAAACTCACCCTCGCGCCCCTCTCTCTGGCTCCCCTCTCCTCTCCTCTCTTGGAATTTGACACTCCCCTCGGCGACGTTGAGCTATCGCGAGAGTTTACACCAGTTATCGTGGCTAGACGTTCAAAACGTGGTCTAGACGTTGGGAGCCCCGGTTCCTGATCGTCGGATTTTATTTATTTATTTATTTATTTATTTATTTATTTATTTATTTATT
>CM076651.1:14584321-14691595 GCA_038496675.1 Rachycentron canadum
TTTATTTATTTATTTATTTATTTATTTATTTATTTATTTATTTATTTATTTATTTATTTATTAGGGGTTTTTTTTTAACTTTTTAAAATATTTTCATATTACCTCTGTCAGGCACTGTCCAAACATCCAATTGTCATCCAAACATATAGCTCTGGTTGGAGTAGCACAAAAATGCGGGCCCTGCAGCCACAGTGTGTCCCCCTCCCCTTTTCACACATGCACTGTCACACCTGCACTAATAAGCAAGTAAATACATGCAGTTCACCAGAGTCATCAGCAATAACACAATTGAAAAAAAAAGTCTGCACAATGTGAAACATCAGCATGTCTCACCCCTTCCATTTGCATTATATTGTATTTATTGAGTGGAGTTCTCACTGAGAGATTTTACATTACAGAACATTACACTTTGTATTAGAGTCCACTTCAGCCAGGCCATAACTTCTATTTTTACTAAGTTTACAATGGTCACTTTTTGATGGCATTGTCAGAAATATGTAAATTCAAATATACATTGAGCATGAAATGTTGCCTTCAAACATTTATGTTCGGTGTGTAAAGTGTTTATTTAACACTAATCATTTTGCATTTTGGTGTTGAATTGTATTGTGGCATACTGACAAGTGTTTCTATTATTTTGTCTGCCCCATATTTCTCCTCATATTCAAATCCATTTGACCAACTGTTACATGTGATGCCTCATTTCACATGATAAACGCAAACTGTTGAAATATGAACACAGTAAATGAAGGCGGTGTCTTCCCCTCATGCTTTGGTTTCCTTCCTGACAATCTCACCCTATGCTCTCTCCTTGGTAGTGAATGTCCTGTCTGTGGAGGAACATTGCAGCATCACGTACAAACCTAAAACAATAGTCCAAAATATACAACATATGTACATGAGATCTTATTCAACTTATGTTTGGAAATAAATACATCTTTAAAGATATGATGGCTGATGTAATGTGTGCAATTGTGGAACAATATAATGTGCCACAAATGTACAAATTGCAGTGAACGTATTGCAGAGGCTGTCGTAAAAGCCAGTTCATATGAATTCAGAGACAGGACAAGGGAGACCCCCAAAGGATGATTTGAGAACTGAATCAGCTTCAGTTAGCCTTTGTATTTCTTTCAAGAGATTTAAGTAAAGATGAACAGCAATTCCTGAGTTGCCAAATTTATCTTAGTAACAGCCTATTGTCATCTCTTACATCTGCTGAGATATATCTAGATAGATAGATAGGATATAGATAAAGCACACGAAAAACACGTCTCTGGCATAAACCATTAAGGATAGATGACAAACATAGAGGGCAGTATGATATTTGGGGGTGTATGCACTCTGTGGGATTCGGAGGAGTTGATTTGTAATTATTTTAACTTTATACTATAATTTATTGCTTACCACCTGTAACTTGTACCCTGCTCCTGACCATGCTGTTTGTTGATCCAGGCCACCTTGCCACATATATATATATATATATATATACACACACACTTTATACTATATATAGTATTACTGTAATGTTAGGAACTCACCCCACAGACTTTGTTCTGGGCCTCACAAACTGGGCAACAATATTTTTGTTTTTCTTGATCGACTTTACAGCTAAGTATTGGGTTTCATCTGCCTTCTCTTTTGATTTAAGAGTCATTGTTTTTTTCCTGATTTATCAATGACTGAATAAGGGATTTTTAACTTATAATAGGAGTATCTAGGATTTCCTTTAGGCTGTCTACCAATACCATGAACCTCCTTCAAAAAGGAGGTCTGTTTTTTTTTTTTATTCTCACAGCTCATACATCTATTATGTAGTTTCTCTGGGCCTCTCATTGCAATAACAGTGATTCAGTCTAATGAGGGCAGTAAAACTGTAATTACACTGGCACTAACAGATCACAGCTGCATTCAGTCCAGACCACTAATGGAGTTTCACACAGTTAAAGCCCAGTCTAACCTTTTCTTCACTAAGTTAATATTTATGCTGTTGTTTGTATTTTAGACCCACTACCCCACTATAATTATTTTTTTCTTTGACAAAGCAGTGTGTTCATATCCTCATGTCACAGACAGAATTTCATAGACATCCACACATTACCAAGATGTCCTTCACAGATGCATGTCAATTTCTGATCCCAAAGATTAGAGCCTGGTGATCAAGAGAAGGGCCAAACCACTGACATTTAAGATGTAGGTATGGAAGACATTTTGGCATATCATAGAAGAAAAGCACAAGTGTGAATTAAATGGATTCAATTTATGTATTTCAGTTTCAGACCCTGGTAATGTGCATGCTGCCTCACTTGAACGTAACAGAGCCATTGCAAAAGTTATTACCTACAACTTTTGTCCTCTGTGAGAAAGGCCTATGCAAATGCAAAAACCTGGCCAATAACATGAATGTGACACAGCCAAATGTTCCACAAGGGTTATACATGGCTTATTAGAGTAGAGATTTCAAAGTGAAACACCTAATTATGACTTGCTAAAAGTATTCTGGCTGTATGTTAAAATAACCTAAGATTTTATGCTTTTTGTAAACAACAATGGCTAGAAAAAGGGATTGGAATATAAAGGCATTTACTTTCATTTACACTGACAAAGAAAAAAAGCACTTTGCAGGTGCACACACACAAGACATGATCTAAGGGGTTCAGCTTTATACATCTGCAGAATAAGAAAACAAAAACAAGCACAGAAATGGTAAGAGTTTAGACAAATAAACTTAAATACATTTGCAGGCCTATTTAGTGAATCTTTCAAGGACAAAAACCTAGAAATTATGTAATTTCATGGTTCCACCTTTTTAACATTTAATTTAAAATAATATTTAAATGTTTGCTGCAAAATGTTGGACCTGTTAGCACCCTTGAAAACCCAACCTTCTGCAAGTTAAGACAAACAAACATTGAAAGAAAAAAATCCTTCCTTGGCAACTGCAACCTTGATTAAAACAAAGTACAAATAAATACAAAATCACATATGATGGCAGGCATGTTGACGCAGGATAAATGTGCCCATCACATTTTGTGAAACTAATCTGTGAATCCAGTGACAATATTCTGTAACTCTTTGTTGCCTCTACATGAAAATTATTATTTATTGTTCTGGTATAAGTGTGTTTGCTTTTGTTCCCTTAGTAAAATGCAGCAGTGTTGAATTGTAAAGTGGTACAATAACTGCACCGTGAGTTCACTGGGACGTCACTCAGAGATATATGGCCACTCCAACTATTGCAAATATTACTTGACATTGGCTCCTGATCACTACCTCAGGAACTGCATCCTCCAAATAAATTACTGAGCAGCCCACATTATTTAACATGAGCCCTCGTTCATAAACCTAAATTCTTAAAACTGAATCTAATCTTGCAATGAACACATTCTCATTTTATGACCAAACTCAATGTTTTCCTCATCCTCTCTGACAAACTATACCGTCATACGTTTTTCATTATATTCGAGTTTTAAAATTTAATATTCAATGCTTATTGTGAATTTTGCACAGAAAACAAATAAGCCTACCAAGATGCATTTGCTCCATATAAACAGAGAATGTGTCATTAATGGGGCACATCTGTCTTCATGTGGGTTAAGTCCCATGATGAAGTCCAACATCATAGGAATTAACTTGATGTCATAGTTAATTTCTGTGCGCATACAAAGTGGGGATGAGAAAAGTTTGCTGCACCAAGACTTGTAGACTGTTCAAATCCATCAATCTGTACTTAAATAATGGTTCTTTTACATGTTGTACACTAGATTAAAAAAAAAAAAATGCAGAGAGTTTTGTCCAGCTCTCCCCGTGTAGAACTCTGTATAGATTTGCAAGAAGGTTTAATAAACAAGGGCCACTGTCAGACACTATCCTATAATTCACTGAGACATGTCCTTGCCAATACATGCAATGTAGTGAGCTGTAATAATCAGCCAGTGGTTTTATCACCTCAGTCCCTCAGTAGTAGATAGTCTTTGATAGTCTCTGGTAAAGGAAGCTCTTTTACAGCAGTGGGGAGGAACTGCACTCCGAGACTCTGCCGGACAGCACAGCGTGCCAGAGAGCGCAGTGTGGGAGCCTGAGCCACCATGTTGGTCAGTCTCGCCAGGAGCTGAGGATCTTTATTCAGCTCCCTGGGAAGGGTGCCGTCAGCCCGTCGTATCTCAAACCGCCCTGCTGCCCGGCACAGCAGCTCAAGGCACTCCTCCTCCTGTTCAGTGCCCAGGCCCCGGGCCAACAGAGCAACGAGTCGGGAGATAGGGGTCTGGCCCTTCAGGTTGGTCACATGGACCTGGGCTCCGTAGTCTAATAGCACTTTGACACTCTCCAGGTTGCCTTTCATTGCTGCCCAACTTAAAGGAGTGTCATTGTTGTAATCCCGGGCATTGGGACAAGCCCCACTCTCTAGCAGGGCCCTTACACACTCTGGGTTATCTTTGAAGGCAGCCCAGTGAAGTGGAGTGTCCTTGTTGCCATCCAGGGCATTTGGCTGGGCCCCATATTCCAACAGAAGCTCCACGCAGCTTTCATCCTTCTCTGCTGCATAGTGCAATGCTGTGCGGTTGTATCCATCCAAAGCATTCACCTGTTAAGTAAAATCAATATATTAACCAATCATGCTCATGAGTTAATAACACTTTTTAATTGCACAAATACAATGCAGGTCCATGGCACACAGACTGTGTGGGCATATAAGGCTACGTCCACACTAATACATTTTGTTTTAAAAAGCATTTCTGGCTAAGTTTTTGCCTCCTGTCCACACACTGTTTTAGTTTGAAAATGGAGACCTATGAGGACATAGTCACTTCTGGTTGGAATCAGGAAATTGGGTCTTATCAGCGTCGACTGCCAGTGGTGAAAGCAACATGAGTAACAAAGTACAAGTGTTATTGACCTTGTTGTCTTTGCTAGCAGCTGATGCAGCTCAATTCTGCCTATTAACACTACAGCTGCCTTTGCTTTCCTTGTTCATAGCATTTTGCTATAACATTTAGACAATCCACTTCCTCATTACACAGACTCACCCAGTGTACATGAATGGTCATGTATGTATGTGTTTTCAAGGTGTGTTAGTATGGATGCAGATCAGGGTGGAGATTGTTTCTATATTAAAACTGTTTCAAAACAAAAACGTAGTGCGGATGTAGTCCAAGATACTACAAACTGGCAAAGCTGGTTTCAAGGTCAGAATTTCCAAACTGTTGGTGCTGCTTGCACTGATCATTGAGATGATCAGTGCAAGAGGTAATAAAGGTTTGCTTCAAAGAACACTTTCAAAGGAACGTCTTTCTACCAAAGATATAATCCCCATTTAAATTGTTCACAGCAATCATCTGAAGTATCAGGGACAGTTTCAGTGGAAATCCCAAGCATGGATATCTCAAATTCTGGAGATAGATTGTATATCAACTGACAACTGCTTTTCTACTTTGCATATTATCACCCAGTAACTATGAAATACATATTTAATGTAAATTAGGTTACAACTCACAACACGCGAACAGGAAGAATTTTAAAGACTGCTCTTGCTCACATCTGAATAGCTAACACGTCTTTGGCAAAGTAATACTGAGTAATATTTTCAGTGTGATAAATAACTTTAAGTATCATAAGCAAGGTTCAATTCTTTGCATGATGACTCATATAATGTTGTGGCTGTCTGGAGGGTAGCAGATTAACCTAAAATCTTATGGTTCAGTGTATAAAGGAGTCATTAGTGACGTACCTCTGCACCCTTCTCCAACAGCAGCTCCACACAGTCAGCATCAGCGACCATACATGCACAGTGCAGGGGTTTAAGTGTGCCATGCATCCGGTTTACATCAGCTCCCTTAGATATGGGGATAATGATGTCAATATTACTGTTGATGCAGGGAGATTTTAAGGTAATGCAGAGTGAAACTGAAAGATTAGTAGGTGCCTACCTTACGAATGAGATCCTCTACATTGTCGTGGGGGAATGAGCGAATGGCTGCAATGGTACGGATGAGCCGCTCGGACAAGGAGTATTTACTTTGAATGCTTTGCATGATGTACCACATAGTAGAGCTCATGTGTAACAGAGGACCATGGCACCCAGGCAGGGGTGACACTAGGACACACTGAAATACAAGCTGAAGTTAAAAACAGTGAGACACAATTGAGATTCCTCAGCATTAACAAAAAATTACGAGAATAAAATTAATCACAAATTCAAAAGGCCACTTTGATGTTCCCAGTTATTTTCAGTAAATAAACCTCATCATAACCCATGTTTCCAATAAACCAATGTTCCAGTTCCCATAATATGAAGGATCAAGATTTTTGAGAGTACTTGTTGACGTTAAAATTGCAAAAGAAAAACGTCAAAATTTCATACACAGATTTATGATGACGATCATAAAAATGGCTCGGTAGATTAAACCGTATTAACCTTTTCTCATCATTGTTGACTTTTATCATTGTCATGTTGGATTGACGAAATATAATATATATACCATAATATATATACCATGCTATCACGCTACACAGCGCATGTTTGTACAGTTTGCTGCTACTCACTTGGAGTCGCCCGAGGGCTGAGAGGCAAAAACAGCCATGTAATAACTGAAGGTAAACATACTGATACTGTCAGCTAACGTTAGCTGGCAGGCTTCCTAACACGGTACGCAACGACGACGCATATTTAAAACGAAGTGACAACATTAAAGAGATACCAGAATAATGCTGACACACAGACCTCGGGGGCTACTGGGCCAATGAGCAGACGCTGGCAGGCTGGTTCAGAGGAACAAAAACGACCCCTGGCTACCTTTAACCAGCTGCTAGTACCAAGCTAGCTAGCTAGCGAGCTAACGCTTGCGTGGATTTGCTAAGAGACAAGCGACACTCGTAGACGGAAATAAAAAAAAACAACAAAAAAACATCCGTTTTCAAATACTTGTGAGCACTCTTAGAAATGTCCGAGGCGTCCACCACCGACTGAAGACGGATGTTAGCGGGGTAACGTACCGTTTTCGGTCCACAGTTTGCAGGTTTGACTTCTCGGTTTTGGCTCCGCTGCCTGCAGATACAAACAGACGTCCCCTCTATGGTCACGCCCTCCTCCCCGTTACTTAATATTTAAACCCACCTGAGCCTCAGACAGCGGCCATTAAACCTGACTTCAGACTGTCGGTGTGAGACAATGTCTGACTGGAGGAAATGTCTCTGCCTAGTGGACTCACCTTCCCGATATAGCCGTGTAACGTAATGGCAGCGCCGCAGGGTCCCCGACATACCATGGATGCCTCCAGCTCATGTCCATGTAAAGAGCCGTCGACAAGCACTGACGTCGTGTGGCTTCACAAATAAACTGAGGACTTAACTTTGACAGCCGGTATGTGATGAGTATTAGACAGCCACGGTCGATTATAAGCTTTCATTAGACCTTAATCTTAACTGATTCATCTTATAGTCGAAAAAAAAAATGGTTCTCTTGACTTTCAGGCTTTGGCCCCTTCACATTAAGTTGTGTCTTCTTGTGGCCCCTCATCCGTCTGTATGTTTACAGGCTGTGACGAGCTCAACCCAAGAGTGATTTACTCATACACTTCATTTCAGTTATTCCACACAATATCAGAAAAGAGCAGTAAAGACTGTCACAGGTTTCTGCCCAAGATTGCATCTTCAAATTGGTTGAATTTACATCACACACATAGAAACGGTCTTTTTTTTCTTAATAAAGGACCACCTTAATAGTTACTGACAACTTGGACACATGCACAAGACCTTCCTCAGGCATCATGATCCAGATGTCTTTTTTTTTTTTTTTTTAAATCACTTAGAGCTGAAACAAATTGATTCATCAATGCCTCAATTGACTGAAAAACAAACAAAAAAAAAAAACCATTAACTTGTCAGGCCCCCAGTGAGCCTCCAACCAGCCACTGTAGGGGAGTGACAGGCCTATAAGTGACACCAGAGCCTGGCCTGTGCCCACATCTCTAATAAAACCAACCAAATCCAAACGGTGCTGTCAACTTTGAGACCAAACATTACATTTTTGGTTTATTTTATTCATTACTAACTTTTATTAACATTTGTGTAAATCTCTTAGCCATTATGTGTCTACTTGAAACACATATCACATAGATACAGACTTGAGGCAGAAATGACATTCAAAATAAGATAACAGGAATCCAACCTGACAGTGGGTGTCATCTATGCACAGAACGCAAGATAGCAGAAAGAAATGTGACGCTGGAAAGCCAAATCAAAATAATTTATTTTTGGTGACATTTCATACAGTTCTAGGATTGTGTCTCAAACACTTGGTTGATCCATTACTATATTTCCTTTTGCCACCGGAACCCAAATTAACAGAAAATAACCCAAACATATGGAGGAGGGGGGGAAAGAGCAATTCCTGTAGGTATTTGCAAGCCTGTCAACATCAACCATATGCTTCTAAAATGATTTCATCTTACTGACGAGTAAGATTCTTTTTAAAAACAAGTTAGTGCATTTATTTAATTATACTAAATCACTAGCTGCTCATACTCATTAATGAAAAAGAATTAACAGCCCCAGTGATTGGTTACTCGTTTACTGCATTACTAATCCCAAAGTCAATGCATCAAGTATTTTCTCTCAGCTGACATCTCAAACAGTATATAAATGTCATATGCGTGATTTTATTTTGCCAATGCGATTTCACACAACTTTGGGGAAACCAGCCTACCAAGATTGGGAGAAAAGCGTTGCGCATCAGAATTAAAATAAATAAATTTAAAAAGCAATACATACAGTGAGTCAAACCTCAAATTCTAAGTCAATCAGTTTGTTTTTCAAAAATTAAAAAAAAAAAACAAAAAAGTTGAATTAAAAAAAAAACAAAACAAAAAAAAGAAACAAAAAAACAGCAAACTCACCCTAAAAGCACAAACCAATCTGGTGGATACCTGCTGTCAAAAGCCTCCCTCTGTAAATTCTGAACTAGAACAATTACATTCTCCCACACACATTTCTAGTGAAGGGTTATTACAATATAGCATAGGCAACTACACTGCTACAGCTTCTTCAAAATCCAGTTTCACTGGGCCAAAAGTTTCCCCAAGACTACCTTATTTAGCAGACCTCGTCAATAAAAATCAAAACTTTATTCTAGCAAACTATGATCATAGGCAGCTGGCACATAGCACGTGAAAAATGTTCCAATTCTCTTTATACCCACGACTCGGCTGCCAAATATTATGTAGCTATCATCCTGAACAGCACTCAGTCTATTTTTGACACTATGCCATTGTTAAGAACAATTCACAGATATAAGCTTAACCTGGATATCCTGTGATGATGTAGAAAAGCCAAAACTCACCTAAACCATCAGGCGCACTGAACAGTCAAATCTTAGCATTTTCCATTTCGTCTTTTTTTTTTTTCCTCTCATGAAACACATCAACCTACTACCCAAACAAACATGTAAACAGAGAACCTGACTGATTATCAACATGACAATAATCTGAATCCATTGGAGTGGGTAAATCCAAAACATTTCAGATAGATAGCAAAGATAAAACTTAACATGAAAAACTTTGGACCAGGCTAGCAGATTAACCGTGGCTAACAGGCCAGCGAACACCCCAAAGTGGATTTCGGCTTCAAACAAAACCACACATCTGACTGCGGCGTACATCAACGGCTTCTGATATTTGACTGCTACAGCTGTAGCCTATCATGAACCAGGATCAAAATACCACCATAGAACACATTTCATTAATATACATTAGAAGAGCACACTGTCCAGTTTCAGGACAATGATTCTTAATCTCTGATGTAAAAATCAAAAATCATCCATTTCATTATATCAGTGCAACAGCACACTGTAGCACTTCAATCATTTTGTTTAACAATCAATGCATACACAGACATCAGTCAACCCTTCAGTCATACTTGCAACCCTAAGCACACGGAAAAAACAAAAAAACAAAAAACAAAACAAAAACTGATGTCTCATTGCGTGTTAGTGATATCTTTGTATATGTACATGAAAAATATGCATGTTCTTTTCTTCTTAGTGCATATTGTTCTTGCAGACCAACATCTATTCTTTAAAATCAAAAAAAAGGTAGAGGGCCATTTACGTGGCCCAGCATCCCACCTCTCCCTAGCAGAGCATAAATGAGACAGCCTCCAGATAAATCGCACTTAAATTCTCTTAAGCATAATGCTGGAGGCCAAAACAAGATTTTTGTTTCCTTTTCAAATCACTTGTCAGAGTTCTTCAGGTGTCATTTTGCCCATTAGTCCTGGATGTCCCGGTCTTATTGTCGTTTTAAAAGCTTTTCATTGGACAACTTCCAGGGGGAAGGTGGCTACCATAATGTTGTTGCTTTTATGTTATTCATTTTTATATAATTATATATATCCATATTCATACATCTTTTTTCTATTCATATCAAGTTTTTACTTTGGCGATACTGGTGGGATATTCTGCTCTTTGCCAGTGTGCCTATAGCCTCCCTGGGGGGAGCTGCGTCGGGCCGGAGGCGGGCGCCTCTGCTCCCGGAACTTCAGGCCCCCGGTGCCTCTGGGGCCATTGCTGCGATAGTAGCCTTGAGAGTCACGTTCACGTGGTGGCCGGCTCTCCTTGCATTCCCACCCCCCCTCTCTGTCGTGGCCTTTCTCATGCTTGTCTCCAGGACCACTGCTGGAGCCAGGCTCCTCAGCCTTGTTCACACGCAACTCGCGCAACGGCTGGCCTGGCACAGTGCCGGAGGTAGCTGGAGCAGGGGCCGCGGGGGGAGGATCCTTGGGTGGTCGTTGGCACACCTCTGCGTAGCTGAGCTTACGTGGCTCCTGAACCAAAGCAGGAAGAAGAGCACAATGTAAAAAGATGTAGCACATATTCTCATTATTTACTTCCATGATTGTGAAACCCTCAGATCTCATAATCTTAACGCTCATTGGGGTTGAGTGAACATCCTGGACTTGTGGTTGGAAAGGTCAAAAAGGAAAAAAAAAAAAGAAAAAAAAAAGACAGAAATAGAAAGAGTGACAGATGAGAGAGAGAACCACAGCCAGTCAGTCCACTACCTGCTGCCCTCTATGCGCAAAAGATCTCATCATCAGGAGCCTAAAAGTCAGTTATCATTGAACCAGACTCACCTGTGCAGGGGTGGGAATAGTGGCTGTAGCAGGAGCCGGCGTGCTGGGTGTTGCTGGCGTGGAGGCAGCAGCGGACTGAGGCCTGGAGCTAGGCACAGGCTGTGTGGAGGGGGAGGCGTTGACAGTAGTCTGAACAGGTGCACGTGGTGTCACTTTTGGAGCCGGGATCTCTGCCCGTTCAACCCTCTTCTCCTGACGAGTGACGCTGTCAGAACAGTTTCAGATTTACAAGTTAATAATCAAAGTCTAATAGAGTCCTTAATATCCAGAACTAAACTGTAACTAATGAGAAAGTCGTACCCAGGGGCTGAGGGTCCAAGTGGTTGTGTAGCAGACTTTGCTGCTGCTGCTGCCAGGGCAGGACTTGACACAGCCACAGCCTCCTCTGTAACTGAGGCTTGGCCTGAACCTTGACTCACAGTGGCTTCTTTATTGGCTTGTTCTGTCTATAAAATCAAGAAGGCAAGCACATTACATTTCCTGTGAAGTGCAACATCTCCAAGAGATCTGCCAGAGAAGAGAAGCTCTTACAGTCTTGGTTTCTTACCTTGTCTTTGTACAAACCGCGTACAACATCTGACATTCGGTTTTCTAGCACTGGCTCTCCCTGTGTACTGACCACACAGCCAGGAAGCGGTGGGAAATTGGTGGCAGCCAAGTCAAACTTGGGAGGAGAAACTTTGACCTCTGCTAGTGGTACAGGCCTCTGATCAAGGAAATTGGAAACAAACAGAAAGATGAGACGGTTCATGCTCTAAATACAACTAGGATTTCTGACAACATGAAACAGCTATTTACCGTGATCCGCTCATCTTCTCGCCTCCTCCGTGTTCCTCTGTAGGTTGTGCTCCGTCTGAAATGCAATTGAATTATCCAGATCAGCCAAGTACCACTGCCTTTGAGCAGCAGCCGTTCAGGCGCAAATCAGGCAGGAATCATAGACAAAAATAGGCTTTACCTTCCACGTCCAGACATGACACTGTCATCACTTGGGTCCAAAGAGGAGGACGAAGAGGAGAGATGTGAAAACGCCATGCTCAGGTCAGAGACGGTCTGGACTGTGTTGGTGGCGGCGGCAGCAACAGGAGCAGTAGGCTGCGGGCTGCGCAGGCCAGCCAGACTCTCTAAGGCGACAGGAGTTATGGACCCTGGGGCCACCTCACTTGTCCTCACCTGGGGCTTCACATGGTTTCTGCTCCAATGGGGGAACAGGTGACAATGAACAACCAATGTTTAAGGAAAAAAAACAAAACTTATGACATAGCAGCAACCAGTGTTTCCTAGAGCCTTTTTGCGTGTGTGGATAATTTAGGATTTTGGACTCAAATATATGATAATTCTGAAGGATGTATTCTACCCTCTTATTTGAATCGGTGTGGACAAAATAATAGAAACACCTCAACTGCTGAGTATATTTTAAGGTAGTAATGCATTTACAAGCATAAACAACATTTGGACATTGTGTTTCAGGCAACTTTCTCAATGCTTTTCAATAACAGATGAATGTGTTTGTAGCTATAGAAAGTGTTCAGCAGCTACTGCAGTTCTGCAAATCCAGTTTAATGGGTTGTATTTGCATAGAGAAACCCCTTAACAATTCATGGAGGATGAAACGGATAAATGAGTTTAAAGGAAACACTGGTGGCACCAATTGAAACCTGACAGTTTGCAGGAGGAACGAGACAGCATGCTGTGTGCTCGGGGTAAATGAGTAGACATGCAGGGCTCTTGGACTACATTTGTGCTCATGATTGATTGAGGCACTGAGGAGTATAATGTCAACAGACTGTACTGTATGTTTGACAATCTGCAACCAATCATAAACTCATTGAGTAGAGCTGACAAAGCCCAAGTAAGACCTGAACTAATGTCTCAATGCACCACAATTAAAACTGGGGCAGATATGGTTAAACCTGGTAGTGTAATTGACATGGATTGATCTTCTCATGAGTCTCTGACCCTCAGATCTCATAATCTGAACGCTCATTGGGATGGGAGTGAAGCACCTGACTTTGGAAAGGGAGAGAGAGAATGAAACAGAGGAAAAGATAAAGAAGAGAGAGACAGAACCAAGGCCAGTCACCCCACTCCCTGGTTTCCCTCTATGCGTTTCATGATCTCATCACCGGGTCTGACTTGAGAAGAGTCCTGATAATTCTTTGTGAAGCTGCTTTTTCACAAGATTGAAAGTGTACTAATTATATCTTGACAGCCGACATAGACCCAACTTCAAAATGTCAGCGATTCTTTGTTATGGCGCATGGTAATAGAATCACCAATGAGGAAAGCAGCAGTAAAACAAGGGGGGGACCAAATCAAGTTGATGGTTAGTTGCAATGGAGAGAAATAGTTACATGTAATAATGGAAACGAAGAGGATATTTTGAAGCTGATGTGATGATAACTGGAGAAAGCCAATTGCTGTCATTAAGTAGGCAAGCCTACATTTATCAAATGATATGACAAATCCAGGATGTCCATTACCTGGCAACAAACATTTATCATAGGGATGAAAAGGATTATGGCTATTAAAGTCTAACCGGCAGAAGGCACGGGCCCCCATTATGGATTTTGTCATTTGCTGTTGCAGTATGATAAGAGATGAGTGTAGCAATGAAGCTTATTGTACAGTATAATAGTAGTACCTGAAGGCATTTATTACATTCTTTCTTGAATAGAGGGGGACACTGTGGGGACAGTAAGAAGACAGGGAGTGAGGAACAGTTCCCTGGTGGAGTTACATTATCTTCAAACAAAACTTTATTGCAGATGATCTGATGTTCAATGTTTAACATTCAAACAATGACACAAGTGCTAAAATATTCTGATTAGAATATGTTAGATTTTGGTCCAAACTAAAAAAGGAACCTCACAAATAAACAAATGGCGTCTGAATGTCTGCGCCAACCAGTGAAGGTGCAGTTTACAGCCACATTTCTTCAGACTCATAACATATGATGTGAAGACTTTGAAGGAATTCAATAAACAGAATATGTGTTTGTAATAATTAGCATATAGAATCTAAGGTTATTGCCAAAATTGTGTTTTGTGAAGTCACAGTGATCTTTGACCACCGAAATCTAATCAGTTCACCTTTGAACGTTTGTGCCAGTTAGAAGAAATTCCCTCAAAGCATTAGAGATATCTTGTTCATGAGAATGGGACAGATGGACAACCAGAGGACATAAGGCCTCCAGCCACAGCTGTCGCCAGCACAGAGGAATAAAAAAGAGTCCTTACCGGTTTCTGTTGAATTGGCGGGTGATGTTAAGAGAACTGGAGCCAGTTTTGTAGTGTCCAGCAGAACCAAAGCCATTCACAAAGCTACTGTTGGGGAACGGAGCCTGCACAAGGACAAAAGACTGCATTAACAAATACTCTTTCATGCAACAACCTGTGTAGTGTTCAGTAGCTACCACAAGACCTGAACATAATTTAATTATTTGCTCTGGGTGTTTAACTGCTTTAGAAAAATACTGAATACTGTGATTTCCTCATTATGCAAAATACTGTGTGTTTCTGTCTGGTGAGAATTCAAATTCAAGAGGGAAGGACTCATTTGAATTCATTCAACGCACTTCCCTACAGACATCACAAAAAAAGGTGGCAATGACTAATAAGTGATTATGCAGATTTTTATTTTTTTAAGTAAGGTTATGGTCAATATCTTGCATCAGATTTATGTGTTGAATTCTGACTGCAACAGCAAGTGCAACTGACATGGATTGATCTTCTCATGAGTCTCTGACCCTCAGATCTCATAATCTGAACGCTCATTGGGATGGGAGTGAAGCACCTGACTTTGGAAAGGAAGAGAGAGAGAATGAAAGAGAGGAAAAGAAAGAAGAGAGAGACAGAACCAAGGCCAGTCACCCCACTCCCTGGTTTCCCTCTATGCGCATCATGATCTCATCACCGGGTCTGACTTGAGATGAGTCCTGATATAATTCTTTGTGAAGCTGGTTTTTAGAAGATTTAAGGTTTACTGATTACAGCTTGACAGCCGACATAGACCCAGCTTCAAAATTTCAGCGACTCTTTTTAGCTGCATTTCCAGAGCAGGTTTGTGCAGCTGTAACTGTATTAACTACAGTGTGTCTCACCAGAGGAGTTTCAAAATACGGTGTGGGCGAAGGCGTCCAGGTGGGAGGTACGATGCCGTAGACTGGGTACTGCTGCTGGGGGTACACGTGCTGCATGTAGAGTGGAGAGCTGTACTGGGACTGGCTCTGGGACTGCTGAGCGTACAGGCTGCTGTCCATGCTACGGTAGCCATTCTTCGCAAAGAACGTGTTTATGGCCTTTATCCTGGCCTGTCAGCAGCGGGGGGCGGCAGGGGGGGGGGGGGGGTGTTAAAAAAAATTTTACAAAATTAACAAACAGGCCTTTCAAAACTGACAAAGGGAGTTTGAATTTTACTCACCATGATGGGTTTTCCCTGAAATGTTTTTACTTCCTCTCTCAAATACTTGTACGCCTAGGGGAGTGGAAGAGAAAATCATAAGGCAATTTATCATGCAACTTAACACTTGGTGTGATGAAAGGTGAAATTTGACTGGTAAGTACCTGCTGAGCATCTGTGTCTGATTGGAATGTGATGTACCAGTTGTTGTTGTGTGCAAACTCGACACTTATCACCTTTGGACAGTTGTCATTTTTGAACAGTGACTCCACTTCCTGTGAAGTAGATAAACCAAGTCTCAAACATCACCTAAACATTAACAATAATTGATTCATGATTCCAGATGCAGTCAGTTTTAATTGCCCAGTTGTCTTTACCTCAACAGGTGTGGTTTCAGGGACCTCCCTCAGGATGATAATGCACCGCTTGTGATTAGGACGCACTTTCTCCCCTTTCTCGTCCACTTGTACCATAGGGGAGGCTGAGGGAAATTCATGGCATTTATATTTAGAAACAGCACAGATGTATGCAACTGATTTTAACATGCACGGTCGTGAACTTACATCTCAACACATCTAGGATGAGTTCCATGTCAGTAGTGAGGACCTTGATGCCCTCCATGCTGGCTATAGTCCAAATAGGGACAAACTGGTCACTGTCCATCTGAGACATCAGATACAAATCCTTTGAAAGGTTCTCCCTAAAGGCAAAAATCACAAAATGATAAATCCATGGAGATGAGCTTTCTCTTGACTTGAAAAATAAAGAGTCCACTTTTCAAATTCTGCTGTGTCAAGATGCTTTGAGCTCTTGACACTGCTTGCCTCTTACCTAGAGAAATAAAACTCCAGCTCTTTCTTCAGAGACTCTCGTAGATTCTCAGAAGACATTGACTGTTCTTCGGCTTTGGAATCCCCTGAGAACCAAAAACAAAATCAGTGGTCAGCAGTAAGAAAATAATTCATTATTTTCAGTACAAGACAAAATTAAACAACGACTTTTCCAGACAGGGAAGATTTAATGAAAGATGGAGTTGAGTTGCATTTTGGGTAGTGTAGGAACCAGTATTTTTTGAGTAAATGGTCTTTTGTGATGGGACACAACTAGTCTCAGGTCAGTGTTGATTATCCCAAGGTCAGACAAGTGAGCGTGGCACATGAAATACAAATAACTGTCAGGTGTAGCCAAACGGTCTCACTGCAAGTTTGTAAAAGTGAAGTTGAACCATGTAGCATGGAGAGTCTGTATATTTTCTTAAATATACAGACTGTGAAATCACCTGCACAGATTTTTAAGGTGATACTGGTAGAGACTGTTTATGATATTAAAATAAACCATAAAGGTTACTGACTTAGTGTGTGTTAAGTTTTCTATTCCATTCAAACTTTGTTATTTAGATGATTAAAAATGTATTAAAAGACAGAATAATCCTTAGTTACAGCCACAGCTGGTATGTGGAGACAACTGCATGTGATGTGATGCGACTGACCTGAGGTCCCTGTGGTGGACTCAACGGGGGAAAAGCCCAACTCTGGAGGGTCCATTCCATTTACTGCTATCTCAGCTGTTGCTGTGGAGCTGCTGTCATCCAGGGTTGCGAATCCCACGGTGTACTGCTTGCACCCAGCAGACGAAGGCTCAGAATAACCTGTGGACAAGGTAAAGAGTTTCATTCAGAATCAACAGCAGACTGCCCAATTTTTGGGCCTGCTTCACCTCGCTTGTTTTGAAGGTCAATACATACATTTCCAAAGTACTCGGTGAGTGAATAAATGAAATTTTAATTTTCAAAGAAACCATACAAACTAAATATTGACACAAGCGTAACTGTCATAGCAGGTGTCACATGTATGTATTTACATGAATAAGTATGGATGTGATAATGTCCAATTTTCCAAACACTAATGGACATTAAGTTCTGCAGAAGGAAGTGTATCTCACCCTCACTCATGTCTGAGGGGGGCCAATGAGGACTGTTGGTGACAGCCTCGCTGGGGGCCACAGGCATCTCCTGCCACACCTTGGCATTTGGGTTCAAACCGGCGCCCTTAGAGGTGACCTTCAGAGTAGAAACAGCAGGATCAGGAGAGTGCAATTCATATCAACATCAAAAGCAGACGCATGTTAGTATTGTCACTCAATTAAACACAGCAAACTTGCACAGGGGCAAAGAATCATGTCCATAAAATTGTTAATGTAAAAGTGCCATTTATCTAAATCTGGTGTGATTAATATGCTGCATCTACAATTTAGACCGACACTACGTTGATCATCATGTATTTAATATTCTCCCTGATTCACCTCAAAGTTGCTATATCATCTCTGCTTGGCATCATCGCCTCATTCCTAGGCTGTTGTCAAAATGAATGAAGTCTTTGAAAAAGGTCTGAGCTGCTGAAACACATTTGTTTAGGACCCAATGGATTTTCAACGCACTACAGTACACAGACAGTAATTGTCAGTAATCTTACTGAGCATTTAGTAAGTACCAAGAATCGCTCATACAATGAACACACCTAATTGCTGTTATGTGAGATTCTGTGGTTTTAGGAAAACTGTGGCCATTAAGGTGGAAAAACTTGAGGGCAACATAATACCATCATAAAATTACAGCAATAAACAAAAATACACCAAGTATATTCACTACAAATTTAGAATAATACCCATTTAATTTTAAAATTGCTGCACTTATGTCAACAGCATCAAATGCTAATTTATCTCCCACAAGTACTGAGAGCTTCTCTGGAACTGAAATAAAGCTTTACGTTTTGTTTTCAAAGTAAACACTGCATCTCCAATAGGACAAAAGCAGCAACATACACACAGAAACAATTCAACAAGGAATTAAACTGTGGTCTCCAACAACAAACCTTAGGAGACAGAACGTGGCTGGTTACAGCCAATCAGCGCCACGCCTGCAGATTTCACTGATTCCATTCACCTTATATCGTGGGGGCACTGAATGAAATCACCTGGCGTGATGGCGGGAGCACCTGTACACCACTGGGCTTCCGTGGCATATAATTGGAAACCAGAGGTGTACGAGGAAAAGTGCCCACACAGGGCCCCATGATCCCCTGCTAACAAAAGAGGCTATTACCCTGTTACCCTCCTCAAGGAGGAGAATGTGGTAGGTAGAAGGTTTTGCGCAACCAAAATGTCTGTATTAATAAACATGGACTCAACAAACTAACTGCTGGGAGCATTTTATGTTGCTTTAACCAATATAATAATTTTTTGTGAAGTATGAATTCAAGGATTTTCTTGGAGTCACTATATGAAAGGGGCTGTGGACTGGCAGGAGACACCCTGACCCTGCGAAGATGCGTGGCCAGGAATAGCTCACATACAGTACATGTCAAGACATCCAGAAACTGATGGGAACTAACTGTGGATTGTGCCTTTATCCAGAGATATGATCTGGACACGAACTCTGAAATACCAATAACTCAAATTAACCAGCTCCTTGTTTGACACTGTCACTCTCCACCTGCATTTTTTTTTCTTTTCTTTTTTTTTTTAAACAAAAGCACAGGGCCTGACAAGAACAGCTGCCAGTCACAATAAGCCTGAAGACATTTCTCTTCCCCCGTTGGACGAGAGTGGATGTGTCAAATGTCCAGGCCTCAGTCTTATTCAAAAGAGCAGCATCATTTATGTGCCGTTTAACTTGACACATGGTTACAATGCATGCTCCTGTGTTACAGGCCGGAGCGAGCCAAGTAGTGTCAGCTGACTGCGCTGCGCTGCGCAGGCCAGGTATTTGCAACGCATGTCACTGCGCTAGCTCCGTTAGCTAACAGCGCGATTAGCTAACAGATAACGGAGTGAATGGACCTTCATCCTTCGGCCAAGAGTCGGAGCATCGATCACGTACAGAAATTATCAAAAAAAATAAATAAAGACACCGCCTCAGTCGGCACCTGTCCGCGGGCAGCAACACGGTCCTTCTGAAGCTGTAACATAACTTAACTTATTAGCTAATGATTACTCAGCAAACTACTTCATGAGCTTGCTGGTTGCAGCAGCT
Source organism: Rachycentron canadum (assembly GCA_038496675.1). Classification (NCBI taxonomy): domain Eukaryota; kingdom Metazoa; phylum Chordata; class Actinopteri; order Carangiformes; family Rachycentridae; genus Rachycentron; species Rachycentron canadum. Next base: position 14,603,880 of record CM076651.1, read on the forward strand.
AAGCTAGCGTTAGCCGCGTCTCTGAAGGAGCTGCGGCGGAGCTCGGGCTGGTGGTGAGCGGGTCAAATCTCCTGCCTGCAACTTAGTAGTGGTGCAAGTGCCGCCGTGGGTCCCGTGTTTCTGTTTGATCGCCGGCATCACCTTACGATTAAAAACCCCGCCAGAGAGCGGTTACGCAAATGGTGACAAAGTCAAAGCCTGGCTGACACTCGGCGTCTTAAATCGTGTGTAGTTTGGGTTAAATTTAGCTGTTGGTCGGTAAATATCGCTGCTCACACTCGAGGGGGGGCCGCACTGTGCTGACAGGTTTCCACCGAGCACCAGCCGCTTAGCCAGTTAGCGTTAGCTCGTAGCTAAAGAAGGCCTCACTCACCATGCCGCCTGACCCTCCCTCACTCCCAAGCGGAGCCTCGTCCTTCCCACCGGTCTTCGGTCCCGGATCAGCCTCCTCCTGCAGCAGCGGCGGCTCCCCGCTCTGGTCTGAACTCATCAGCCGCTCCTGACTCACTTCCACCCCGTCGCGTTCTCCCGGCCCCCGCCTGCCACCACCACCACCTCGTCTTTCGGAAACACCGGCTGTGTTCAGCAGTCAGTCTGGTCTTCTCCTGTCGGACTGGATCGGCCAGCAGCGCAATCAAACTGGCTACTAGCTAGCTAACCGGCTAGCAGGTACGCTACAGGCGGAGGCTAGCGACCTAGCGTGCTATGAATCAACGAAGCAGGCTAACGGCAGCTAGCTCAATGAATCAAACCTGCACGCCGAGACACTAATGGTACAAGCGATGCCAAACCATGGCTCTTCTCACAGTACAGTCCCCGCTGGCGTTTCACCGAATAACACACCACACACCGGGTTCGTGAGGCGCATTCCTAACCGGGCGACCGGAGCGGACACTGGGGACACGCACCTCTCCTCAGCGCAGGCACACAGTCCGCCGACGTCCCGGCTGCCACCGCGAGATCTCTGTGACCTCTGCAGAAACCATTTCCTCTTCCTTTTCCGGGCCCGCACTGTAGTTTTTTTGCAGGAGTTCAGTTGTCGATTGAAGTGTTTAGATGCACAGATTAGCCTAGTCTGGTTTATTTTATGTTAATGCAGGTGAGCTCTTGTTTTGAGTGAGAAAGACCCCTTCATTTCTTTTATTCCACTGTAGGATCCTACAAAGACAAACAATCTAATGCACAGATAACACGTTAATGATTTGTTTTTCGAAGATGAGCCACACTTTTTATCTTCAGTCTATGCATAGAAATCTGGTTTGATAAACATAAAGCAAACCTTTGTTTAATTTCATGATTTCAAACCATGTTTGTGCGTTAGAAAATATTAGAAAATAAAAAAATACCATCCTATTTATTGAGCCTAATATATATATATATATATATATTCTGTTGTACCGTCTGTATTTTGATAAAATGATAAATGATTGATAAATACAGTATGAAAGGTTTTATCCACCAAAAGTGAAGTGAGTAAATCTCGTAGTGCCGTAAGCAGGAAAAACCTGAATCAAATTAATATTTTGTATGATGCCTGTAAAACAGTGTCAGGTAGATAGAGAACGGTCTTATTTTTTGACTGTCTCAGTGTCTTCTGTCTCTTCACGTAATCCCTGATTCACTACATGATGTTGACGTCAGAGCTCTGGAGGCCAGAGCATATGTTGCCAGACCTTATTTTTCTTTCAAATGATTTTGGGATTGATCTCCCTGATGATACGGGTGATGAGGGAAAAGAACACTGAAAGCAACTAAAACCTTTTGGCAATACAGCAGATGTTTCAGCACAGTCTTTTTTTGTGTGCCCGATAGTAACAACAGAATGAAGTTCTTCTCATCTGTTGGAGTTAACACAGTGGTAATGATCATGAGTGACGTTCAGTGATACTAGCAGGTTTAATGAATGGTCTGTGTTTACTTGAGTGGCGTCAAGAGAAAGTGGGAGTGATGAAATCACTTTTTTCCACCCTTGAGATGTGATTGAAAAGAGCTGATAAGCCACTGAAAAGACTTCAATTTACCCAAAAAGGCTGGTCAAAGATTGGTCACAGTATTTCACAGGGAAATATCTATGACTTTCTGGATTATCAGTGTAGCAGATATAATGGCTCCACAGTTAGTAGTGATATACATTCATTTCACCAGTCACAAAAGATTTAACATAAATCACCAATGACACAACTTATTCTTTAAATATATCTTTAATCTGTTACTTGAAATCTTCCATTCTTTTACAAAGTTGATTCACTGAAAGTTTCTTAGAGTTTTAAGTGCCACAAAACACTAAACACATCCAGGATAAGAAAGAGTAAGACAGCAGCTCTTTTACCAAGGCATGTGGACAGGTAGTTGGAGGAAAAAAATGCAAAGGAGCAGACAATTTGTCCTGTTCTATCCCCGTGCTCTTTGAGAGCAGACTAATTTTACTTCCCAAGAAGACTCCTCTTCTTGATCACATGCTCCATATCGGTGTGTTCGGATGTGTCTAGTTTGATGTTGTACTTGGCCAGGATCTTCATGATGGGCCTAATCTTTAGCCACCACTGTGTCTTTGGGATGCGATGCCTGGGGCAGACAAGATGATCAGTCAACATACCATTCACATTATACCTGTTAATTGTAGTACAGTGTGTCACATGGAAAATATTTATCCTACTCAAAATCGGTGTCTGCCTTCAGTTCAGCAAGTGGCTGGAAGGTGAGTGCCCTCTTCCTCATGCCCAGCACACATGCAGAGTCTGGTGTGTTTGCGAAGATACGACCTAAAAGACAGGACAGGAGGTGAAATAGCCCAGTGAACACACCATGTAAGGCCCATTACTATCAACCACTCAAACTTATTTAAGTAATAGTACCACTACCACAATGTAAAATCAATGTACTTTAAGTATTAAAAGTACCTGATAGTCATAAAAGTCCCTCTTTTGTGTTACTGATGAATTACTATCTATGTATTTACTATTTACTATTGTAGTTTTTTGAAAAAAAATTAACTCCTTCATATTGGGTAGTTTAACACAGCCTGCATCATACTTTATAAGATGATCACGTTTTGTGTATTAAAATTCTAATTTGCAAACTAACAAGTAGCTAATAAAGTTTAAGGGCATATTTTCAAGTTATTTCCCAGGCTTTATTTCCCAGTGTTGTTAACAATACAGGTTACAATATGCTCTCAGAGCTGCTTCTTTAGGGGAACTCGCTATTGGAAAGTGACAAGACTGACTGTCTTGTCACTTTCCAATAGCGAGTTCTTTCTGACCCTCCCTGACCTCTGTCGTACCGAGACAGTTGCTGGTGAGTTAAGGAAAGAAATTTTATGCTGAACTTGCAACATGTCTTCTTGACTGGTAAGTAAACAGCAGGTAATGCTAACGTTGGCTGTGTAGCAATAGAAAACACAAAAAGTTCCTAAGTTAGAAGCATGTGAAAGAAAAACAGCTCAAGTGGGCACAAGGACCTAAATAATATTGGTACAGTACATTAATAAATGTGTGTAGATACATTTTACCAATGCCTGTTGGCTTTATTATATATCATTAACATGTGCCACAGGAGAATTGATTTTATGTTGACATACCATGTCTATAGCACTCCTTGAGTTTCTCAGTCAGCCACAGAACAGACTTGGCGCCCATTTTTGTGCCAAAGTTTCTGTCAAAGGGCGTTGGAGTGCCACCCTGCAGATGACAGAGGACAGATACATTTATCCACGATTGTGTTTATAATGTAGAAAAACAAAACAGGAAGAACACAAGTTACTTTTTATTTGGAGTGGTTTCTACGCTTCATCGTGTCAACAGACCTGCTGCATGTGTCCCAAAACATTCTTACGACAGTCGAAGACGCCTTTCCCCTCCTCTGAATACAGGTTGAAGATGAAGTCGGTGGTGTAGTTGGCATTAGAGTTTTCATTCCTATTGTAGAACGAATGGTGACAGATTATTCTGCCTATCTGGAATGATATGAACTCATAGTACATCTAGATGCTTCTAAAGAAAGTTGTTTTTCACAGCAGACAATTTGACTCAAAACAGAGTCGTACTACTAATATTAATGATGTTCTGTTCAAGTACCCCAGACACTGTGACAGTGAACCAACATGCACAGTACAAAGACTCTTAAGCATCTTAATGGAATTTAGCTATTGTTCATTTTATAATTTTTGCGTGAAAAGTGGTGATCGTACATAATTCTTAAATAGTTGTGTCCTGTAGGTACAGAACGTGTTAAAAACTCCCACAGGAGGTGATCTATGTTTACACTATAATGAAAGGGCATTTTTTAATTCTCTCTACTGAAATGTGTTACGGATATATAAATGGTAAAACCTCACCTTCATGCTTTTTTATTATTAGTCACAGTCATAGACCTTATATAAAACCTAAGAAAAATATTTAAATATTATTTTAAGGCTCTATTTGAAAAAGGGGAAACTCTCTGTACTTGGCTAGTTTATCTGGCATTTTCTATCTTTATGTGATATTTATGTGGGATAAAACACTCAACTGCTAGTACTATCTACAAAACCCACCTGAGAATCAAACCTCTCTTCACTGTTGTCTTCATCTTCTGTAGAAGATGCTCTACATTCACCTGTAGACCAAATCCACCCATCACACACTCAGAACATATCACTCCTCAAGCCACAGAAACTTTTAAAACTGAAATGCGGTGAATGGAAAAGCAAAGACTCCAACCCACTGTCCACCAGTGGTTTCCTTTTCCAGTAAAGAGTTTTTGATCTTTAATGGACTTTAATGTTTTCAAGATCAATCTAAATTATGACATAAAAATTGAAAACTGGACAAACAGGCCCCGTTCTTGCATAATTAGCTCACCTCTAGGTCTTTAATGCTGAATTTTTCCTCGTAGATGTAGGCAGCATCAGCCCCAGCAGCAAGACCAGCCATAGTGGCCAAGTAGCCACAGTATCCACCCATAGTCTCAACGATGAACACACGGCGCTTGGTTCCTGCTGCTGACTGTTTGATCCTGTCACAGGTCTGCAGAGAATATACCAGAAATGTGTTTAACTCCAGATTGTTTTATATATATATATATGTGTGTGTGTGTGTGTGTGTGTGTGTGTGTGTGTGTGTGTGTGTGTGTGTGTGTGTGTGTGTGTGTGTGTGTGTGTATGTGTGTGTGTGTGTGTGTGTGTGTGTTTGCTGTTGTGGCGCTCACTGAAGTGATGGTGTTGAGGGCCGTGTCAGCGCCAATGCTGAAGTCAGAGCCAGGGACGTTGTTGGAGACGGTGGCAGGGATGACCACCATGGGAATGCACATCTCCTCATATTTTTCTCTGGCCTGAACCAGCTCCAGGCCTCCCACATAGGCCTGTAACATTAGATGAAGATTTATTTGTTTGTGTGCTTTCAAGCTTTCATATCATTGATTAATTCATAATTGAGAGAAATGTCATCCAAAATTTACACATGACTTCTGGTTTTAAAGATGAAAAGAGAATAGACTGTTTTTACCTCAAATCCACCAATGATCACCAAAGCGTGGATGTTGAATTTAGCGATGTTCTGGCTGATTTCCTCCAGAATTTTAGCAGGCAGAGTTCTTGATTAAACAGAATAAACTGCTTTATAGTCTTACGATGAATGTGACTTTCTCTTTTCAATGAAGCTGGTCAATAAAGAATATAGGCTAATTTTTTACCTCTTGGTGCCCAACATTGACCCTCCCTTTCCAGTCCAGCCACTAACTGTAGTCCAGTTGATGGGTTCAATCTGCAGTGAAGAAAATATTTAAAGACTTTCTCATTCACCATTAATACTTATACCTGTAATATTATGCCTGTTGCCATTACGCGTCATAATAATATTAATTATAATTATCAGTTGTGCTGTTATTTTTTTGGCCTTGTTTGTTTGTTTTACACATTTACACATTATACATTTTTTTCTTGGCTTCTGATGACAAAATACAATTTTTACAACTCATTCTAAAAATGTATTAAAATCTCAAGAAAAGGTGAAAATCTGCAGTTACCTGTCCGTGAGCCAGACCATCGAAGCCGTCATGGACAGCCAACATGTTGTGACCCTGGATGAGTCCCATCCTGACTGCTGAACGGACGGCAGCGTTCATACCAGCACAGGGAGCTCCGATGTTCATGATGGCCACGTTGATGTTACTCTGGCAGTAAAACAAAGAGATTGTTGCAGAGCCCATTGTTGGAAAACATGTTGACATAAGCGTTAAGAAAATGGGTGGTTCTCACCTTAACATCTGGGGGGTTGATGTGAGCCAGCAGTTTGTATGTGTTCCAGTTGTTCTCAAAACTCCTGCAAACATAAATACCACTTGAGTGCTGGTCTATATCATTAGTAAAATCAATGTGACAACAGCTTTCTATTATTAAACATCATTCTGTTAAATTAAGGTCAAACATTGAAGTGACATGTCCATTGAGTGGAGGGGGACTTAAACCTTTAGGTGACACACTGTATTTTATTAATTTATTACAAATAAACATGATAATGTCTATAATTTTTTATTTTGGCACTGCCTAGGCTCCATAGTGTTTCAGGTTGCAATCAAAAACAATGTTTGGTGGGTCAGTCGAATTGGTCATTGGGATTATACTCTGCTAAATATAAGATGAAAGTACACACTTCCCCCTAAGCTTGATAGCGTCATCAAATCTGCCCTCAGCCATGGCTGCAGTCACATCTTTGGTCTATAAAAGACAGATTGACAAAGAGTGAGAGGAAGAAAGATGGAAGAATTCTTTACTGTAATGTCAGTGCATATCCTATAATTTTTTATTTTTATTTTTTTAAATACAGAAAGTGAGATCTTAACATTTGGTTGAAAACATTTTGACATACCACTTGCACACACTCCATGAGCGGCAGTCTGACTGCCTGGTTTCCAGACAGGCTGACCACACAGGCAGGAGTATCTGGGGTGGCCTCCAGCAGTGCCATCACGGCCTCCACACCCATCCTGCTGCCCTGGATGAGACATATGGTCAGATCATCAGGTGCATGTGAGGAGAGGCAACATTAGAAATGTGCCCTGTTCTTTACAGTACAGCAGATACTCACCAGGATTCTGTCGAAGGCGGAGGGCGTGCCACCTCTCTGTACATGTCCAAGAACAGTGGTGCGAGTATCGAAGCCCAGCCTGTCAGTCACCAGCTTAGAAAAAATAAAGAAATCGGTCAGGATGCCTTATTGTTTGCACTACCTGTAGTGTTGTCTCTCACTGATATCATGAGGATGGACTTGCCTTTTTAATCTGTTCAGATGAAATTGGTTTGCCATCTCTGGACATTGCACCCTCAGCTACAATGATGACATTCAGACGAGAACCTCGGGCTCTTTGCTAAAAGAATAATCAAAGGAAATAAAAATACAATTGTGCCTTTTGGCTGATATGTGTAAAGAGATTTTGGTAGGTATCCCCATCTGCAGATAAAGACACACATACGTTTGCCAGTCTCCTGCACAAATGGTCCTCCCAGCCGTCATCTGGTGGCATCTCTGGAATAAACACCCAGTCGGCACCACAGGCCAGAGCTGTCACCAGGGCCAGGTATCTGCAGTCAAGACAGACCCATGTACCAGCTGTATCTGTAGATAATTCAGTCTTAGGTACACATGTCTGTAAAAACATAGTTTCAACTTTAAACCTTTCTGGCAAACTTGCAAATATTATGATGCTTGTGTTTCTGTAATTCTTTTCCCCTTCTTTTCTGTCGGAGGTGTTTAATTTCATTTCTCTCTGTTCTCCTCTGATCTAATCCCAAACAAACTGTGTCCTCTATCCACCAAACCTGGCTGCTCTAACCTGCTTCGCTCATGCACAAAAACTGCAGCATGTATTAATCCTAACACATGTCAATCATGACCACCACTGTCTCTTGAGGCCAAGGAGACATCTTCTGAAGGAGTTGTCTGACTATATGTGCACTGGACCCCTCTTAACCATATCTCCCACCGTTGTGCCAGTAATAACACATGTGAGAAATGCCTCACCACATTCAAACAGGTTTGGGTAACTGACTATCCTAAAGTGGAGAACCATTGACCTGTCTCATTACTTCTATTCTTATTTAACTGGTTAGGTCTGTTTTTTAAACAGGTCTCAGCAGAATGACATCCTTGATACAAAGCAGTTAGTAAGTTTTAAGAGGGGCCTATCCCCTGAAACAGCTCTGTTGTTAATGGCAGATGCCGTAAGGGCAACTGGTGTTGCAGCTCCTCAGTTCTCATCTTGCTGGACCTATAAGCAGCCTTTGATACTTGATACTGATTTGATACTTTCTTGGTTTGAATCCTATCTCCTATCTTGAATCCTATCTCAATGGGCACTCCTTCGGTGTGTCATGAGGACAACATCCTTATCACCTTTAATCCCCACAGATATGCCCCAAAGATCAGTGCTGGGACCTCTTTGTGCAATATACACCACCTCCTTGGGCCCAATCATCAGCTTGCATGGCCTCTAACATCGCTGCTATGCAGATGACACCCAACTACACCTCTCATTCCCACCAGAGGACTCCAGGGTCATCTTGGCTTGTCTCCCTGCTATATCCACACAGATGAAGGAACACCACATTAAGCTAGACTTCACTGAGACTGATCTCTAAGTCATTACAGCCAATCAGTCTTATAATATCAATATCAAAAGTGCCTTTGTTTCTTACCCCAATCAAGGTCTGTACAGGGTGCTGTTTGATGATCATCTAACCTTTTCTGACCATGTTGCATCTGTTTCCTGGTTGTATCGCTTTGCTCTATACATCAGAAAACTCAGACTTTACCTGACTCAATATGCCACTGTTATCTCTTGTCCCAACTACTGCAAAGCCCATCTAGTGGGCCTCCCTTCATGCACAGTGAAACCCTTAAAGATGGTCCAGAAAGCAGGAACCTGTCTGGTTTTCAATCAGCCTACCCTGCTGCACATTGACCTACACAGGCTACTAATAGCCATCCAAATTGAATTAAAGACAGTTATGTGTGTCTTCAGAGTGACCTCTGGGTCTGCATCCATCTATTTGAACTCCAATGTACAGGCCTACGCCATCCCTGCATACAAGGCAATCACAGTTCAGACTGTTCTCTTTGTGGTTCCCAGTGGTGGGACAATCAGAGTCTATTAGAGCAGGGACATCTCTCTCTGTCTTCAACAATCTCTCGATGTCTCTTCCGAGAGCATCTCCTCTCCCAACACCTTGAACACCCTAACATGTTTAACTCCTTTACCTGATCTCCTCGCATTTATTGAGCAGTGATAATTAAACCAGGGTCTTTTACTGTACTTGGCACTTTATTATTTTTAATAAAATATTTTAAAAATGTATCATTAAATGTGTATGTTCATTTAATGAATAGCAGCAAACAAATTTAATTTTGTTGTGACAGTACAGTGGTTGATAAAGACACAATAGATGAAGAACAAAAATATATTCAGCTAGATGAAAGTATATTCTTTTTTTGACCACATTGTTTACTATGTACACACACTAATGTCCCCCTGCCGGTAAACAGCACACACACAAGTATACCAAACACACCAGGTACTGACCCACAGTGTCTGCCCATCACTTCCAGGATGAATGTCCTCTGGTGGCTGTTTATGAACATATTTTACATGTAAGAAAAGAGATTTAAAAAGCAAAATTATCCCTTTAATAATGCAAATTTAACATCTGTACATAGTCTGCACACACAGATTGAAGCAAACAGTTTCCCCATACAGTAATGAGACTGTACCTGGCCTGATGTTTCATTGTATTATTTAATTTTTGTTGTAATGTACTTGTCCCTTGTTCTTTTCTGTTGCTATGATCTAACCCGAGTTAAAATACAATTTCTCCATCACTGTGTGTATACTGCAGAGGTTTCAAAGGCATGTCTCACCTCTGTGCTGTTGTGGTGATGGCATCCACCACCTCGATGATGCGGTGCAGGGCAGAGTCAGTGCCGATGGTCATGTCAGTGCCACAGAAGTCATTGTCAATGGAGCCGACCATGCCGACAATGTTCAGGTGGGAAGATTTCTTGGCTTCTTCATCTGTAATCTTACCTACAGAATGTTCAAAAGTAGATATAGATTTGTTTTAATGGTAATGAAAAGAAATGTGCTGTATGATATCTATAATTAGTTTTGTAATTGTACAGTCTTTAAAATATGTTTTCTTTACTTAAAACTTGTACTTGCTTCCTGAGGCTATGCCAAAATGAGCTGTGGACACCCACAGACCCCAGTAATTTGCTTTAACACACAACAATATTTGTTATATACATTTTGAAACAGTGTCAGTGCAGAATCCCTGTTTCCTTGTTTGGTAAAGTTTGTTTTATTCACCTCATTATAAATGAAGGCATATTTATATACATATATAAATATATAATCATTTATATTTGGAAAATAACAGTATCTTTGTGTGCATGATTTCTTTGTCACTGTAAAATGTTGGTGTTAGAACATAATTGGTGTTACAAAACTGTAATCACATCCACTGTGATTAATTTTTTGTAAAACAACATAACACCAAAAGTCCAAGGGAAATGACTTTCTAGACACAGGTTGTTGAACTTGCTGAACTTGTTGTCTGTGCCTTCCAAAGGTGTTATGTGTACCCACAAAACTTTCTTTATATAATCTATAGTGTCCATATTAATTATGTCTGATTGTCCATACTTTAAATCTTTTTTTCCATTTAAAGGTTTTTTTAGGGAGTTTTCCATTATCTTATTTGAGGGTCTAAGGTAATTGGGTTATATAAATAAACCTAACTTCTTTGTTTAAGTTAAAATCCTTAAGAAACAGTGTTGCTGTATCAAACATGGTTCCAACCGTGGTTATAAGTGCAGTTTGATACACATCCCAGAACTAGAAGCAAACATGGAGAGAATCAATGTAGTGTCGAAAAAGCCTATACTAAAGCACCCCAAGCCTCTTCACCACATATCACGTAATATATTTGAAAGAGGAAAAAGAACACAACAACTGAATCGAAACAGAGAATCTTCAAACCCAGCAAAACTGCGGTTGCTTGAAAGATATGTGTTGTTTTTTGTGTCCCTAGGTATGTAAATGTATGTAGTATTAATCCGAGGCAGGAATGGAGGACTCTGCCATTGACAATTAAAATTATTATATAGAGAGCTAGTGATTAATGTGTGATTAATTTGATAGTGATTCATTTCACAACCACAATGTTTTTTTCTTTACCAGCTCTGACCAGGTCAACCAGCAGTCCACTCCACTCAGTCCTGAACTGGTTGGCTCCAGTCAGACTGCCATCACCTCCAATCACACACAGGTTGGTGATGCCCAGCTTCACCAGGTTGAGGGCTGCCTTCATACGTCCCTCTCTGCCTCTGAAGTCCTGGCAGCGAGCGCTGCCAATAACTGTACCTCCCTGTCATGTGAAGAGAAGAAGCTGTTCTCATCACAGTTACTGATACAAAAACATGATCTGGCTATAAAGGAAGAAACATTTAATAATTCTATGATTACTAACATTTGACCCCACAATGTTTTCTATAGAAGTCCCTATAGATATTAATATCTATGGAGAAACAGGCATCAAGGCAGCTTTATAACAATCATTAATATACCTCAAAGTCACATCAAGGTAGGTTACATCATGTTGAATTGGCACTTTAAAGGTGATATCCTAGAAATTTGCCATGGCCTGTGCCCACGTCATCGCTCACTTACACACACTTCATTAATGTCATGTCTTCTGCACTGCCAGGCCGCTTTATTTAGACAACAGAGATGACAGCGATATTGCATCTCCATCATGCCTCAGTCACAGGATCAGGTCAGCCATTTAATATCGTCACTCAAAAAACACTTTCTCATGTTATATTAGAGCTCGTGAAACCTGGAGGGAACTTTTGACCCTGAACTGAGGAAGTGTATTAAAGGCTGAAGGGTTAGTTTCCCCAAATTATGAAAAAGTAGATCCTCTCACTGATGTCTCGTCATGTCCAGACACACGTGAACATAACTTTGTTTGTAGCAGTCACAAGCTTTAATAGCAATATGCTTCATCACAACAAGACCAACTTGTTTGGGTCATACATCACAATAAAACTTTCAGTCGAGCTACAAAGTGTCTTTTACGCTGGATAGTCCACAACTGAAAAATGTTGACACACGCTGTGTCCTGTGGATTATCCAGAGCGGTGTCAAAAAACAAACTGCAGCTGGACTTAACTGTAATTTTTCACTACTGTAAGAACCACAATCAAAAACCTGGACAACTTGAAATCCTCTGCAAAATGTGAACCATCAAGGTTTTCCTTCTTCCTTCCCGATGTTTATTTCTCTCTTCTCTTTCAGTCTTTGTTTCATCATGATTGTCAGGGGAGGAGTTGTTTGGTGTGTAAAGGGGACTAGGCATGTTTAACAATAATTATGCTTTTATTTTGTAACAATATGTCAAGGAGTATGGTTGGATTTCTGTAATGTTAAAAATGTATTTCTCTGTAAAGTAATTAAATCTATATGAATGGTTAAACACCTGAAAAGTAAAAAAATAGTTTTTGTTTGTTTTCTTGATCATTTGTGTGAACTGACCCTTTCATGACACAATTAAGCAAAGCAAGTCTTTCACACTTAAACGTTTGTGTATACCTTAGTGCATCTACCTTAAAAAACAGTGTCTATTGTGATTACTCCATGTTTGTTCGGTTTGAGCAGATCACTCACCAGCTGAAGCATCATGGACACACTCTCCCATGTGGCGGGGCGGATGTTTTCCCCTCCATCCACCAGGCCCTGGTAGCCCTGTAGCACACGACAACATAGTGTGGAACAGATACGGAGCAAAAACACGTAACTTTGAAAATATACAAACCCCCAGGGAGGCTTAAGACTCTCTGTTGCATATTAATTTGCAATGTAATGACATTGGCGTAATGTGGCCCGTATACAGTCGATACCTCATGAACAAAGTAGACTTTGGCTCCGGTGTAAAGACCAACTCTGACTGTGGCTCTCACAGCAGCGTTCATCCCTGAGACACACAAATAACATGATCTGTGATGGCTGGCAGTTACATTTACAAACATCATAAGTTTGTCGGTAAATGGTATGAAATATAAAAATAATAATAATAATAATAATAATAAATAATATAAAATGAAATATTGCTATTGTGTTAATAGTACACATATGATAATATTGTGATGCTAGATGTTTGGCCTTGTGGATCTTTCAGTTCGTCTGGTTGCCTTTTCACTATCCATTTATTGTGATTATTATTTTTGCACACTTATAGTCACAGACTTTCTTTCCACCTCCCTACACTTGTGTTGGAGAACGGCATTTTTATATTTTTAAAAATTTTCTTGAGATATTGCAATAATATCATGATCATGATTCTTTTAACCGACGATAACCATGTAGTGAAGATCTGATATCATGACAAACCTAATGACAAAACCTTTTACACCCATCTCAACCTTTAAGTGACCTGTACATTGGCTTCAGATGAGACAAAAATACCCATTGGGAAAGGACTGGAGCTGAAGTTATGGGACTGTACGTCTTGTGTACCATCTTGCCCTTGGTTGACTGGAACACGAAAGGCCATGGTGTACGTTTGTGTTGTGGTGGGCTGGCAGATCTTGCAGCTCTTGTTTCACCAGACAGCAGCTGTGGATGGTGGGCGTTTCTCTCCTCCATACCACAAAAAGGTCAGAGCCACTAAAATTAGCCCCAAAGGTGGAATAAGGGAATGCACGAGGGGGACAAGGGGCACATAAAGCCTACACAAAGAGTTAGAGTCATGTTCAGATGAAGAGATCGAACAGGAACATGAAATGAATGAGTTGAGCTGCGGTTAGAGTTGATGGATTAATTGTCCAATTAATCCATTTAATCCATGATGGTCAATTATTAATTATTAAGTAACAAACAAATAGTTTGAATGCCATTATCTTAAAGAACTCTTACATATTCACAATTTTAACCAACTGTGAAAGTTTATGGGCTTTGTAACTTGTGAGGACATTAGACCACTGCTCATGACTTCAAATACGATTTACAACCAAACACTCCCGGTCATCCTCTGACAGCTGGCCTTCAACTGTTACATCTCGGAAAAATGTTGCATGTGCTTACTTAGGATGTCATGCAGTCAGAGCAATAATGTGATACTTCATTAGTAGGACCAGTGTTTCTACAACCGGTTGGATTCAGTGTACTCCTCATAGGAACAATAGAGAAGAAGGTGATATCCAACAGCTTTACATCTTTTGCTGAGACTCATTTTACATTTTAACAGATTAAAAGTAGTGATTAAACAGTGAGCGAACAGTGATTGAAAATTTGGAGCCTCAGTCCCTGCTTACCCTGGGCGTCTCCACCTGACGTCAGCACAGCAATGGACCGTCCGATCCCCATCTTGGTGGGGTCCGTGGTGGGATGGAGATTCTGGGACATGTTGATGGAGGATCCAGGCAGACAGATGGGAAAGACAAAGGGAAAGGAAAAGGAGAAAAACCAGAGTGTTGCTGCTCTTCCTTCACTCTCTACTTCTCACAGGAGGCATGAGTGAAGGTGCTGGCTTTATAGACTACTGTTCCTAATCCTGCCCCGAGCCCCCTCCCGCTGACACACTCCACCACTCACTCAACTCTACTAAATATACATCAGGTCTGTAACCACCTGCAGTGGACAGTCGCAGGCAGGGAAACACAATGTACATGGCTCCATGAATCCACTTTAGATGAGTCATTTTCAGATCATACAATCAAAGCAAAAAAAAATTATGGCAAGGACGTTGATTAAAAAAAAAAAAAATCTGTCACCTTTTTGGTTCATTGTGTCACTTCTGTACATAAAATGAAGCAGAAGGGTTGTAACTCAAGAGTTTCTTGAAAAAAGCCTGTAGGTCGTGAACACAAACAATCTGTTTTATGTTATATCTTAATCAGTTATCGAAACCGATAATCTATTAGTCCTATGTATACCCAAGGTTGATGTGAATGTCTCATCTTTTCAGTTCATTGTGAACTAGTTTGACAGCTTGTTGCTCAACATAATTAACATTATTAAATTCATCTCTTTGCTCTCAGGAACTTGTTATGTTTGAGTGTGTTTCAGTCTGTTGGATGTGTTTTCAGAAAAGGCTTAAATTCCACAATTGGCTCTGAGAAAATCTGGGGTATGAGAGACAGCATGATGTATCTTGTGTCATGCTATAGAGATATATATTTCCCTCATCTTGATGCTGAGGAGTTGGTCTGAATGAAAAGTGAAGAAAAAGCAAAAAATGTGATGATGGTGATAATTAAAGATACTCAAGCAATTCAGTGTAGCACTGCCCAGGTTTAAGATTAGTTTACATTTGGAGAAGAGTCAACTGTTTTAGTTCACCTGAGCTCATTAGTTGCAAAGTTGTGTTTTATAAAACTGAAATTTTTTTTGTCAATTATTAGTTATTATTAATTAACTTACAGAAAACCTGAGGGGGGGTGTTACTCCATGATAGGAAACCTCAATTATACGGCCAACAATTTTTCAATTATCCATATATTTGAATATTAAACTCACTTAGTTATGGTGGAAAATAAAAACACACATCATGGTCAAATTGCTTTTTCAGTCCAAAAACTACTGTTGCAATGATAAGAACAGCAGCAAATCCTGACATTTGAGGGGCATGAAAAAACATTTGCATTTTCCTAATGAAAGTCTTAACATTTACATTATTACACACAACTGATTTTCTGTTCAGGGACCAATTGAGTCATTTTTCAGGACTATACCTGACTTTTAGTCCCAAGTACATATCAAGCTTCAAAAACACTGGATCCTTTCCCATAACCAACCAACAAACCAGTACTGGTCTGTATGTGTAAAATTGGTGGAGCGCCCCTTTAAACAAATTCAAGAGCTAAAAAGATCACATGGTTTGCAAGTAACATATATACATTTATTATAAACACTGTACATTATGAACTTGAATCATTTTCAATCCACACACTTTAAAAAAATTTCAATTAATTAATAACAATGCTGTGAATCATCCTAATCTATCTGGATGCTATAGTTATAACACTGATAAAGTCTAGTGTCTTAATTGACCTTTTACAACATGTATTTTTCACACATTTAGGTTTTGATTCATGTCATAAATATGTAACAGCTGTACATCTACATGATTGATAAACTCAGTGAATCAGTAAATAAATCAGTGGCTGCAGTATAAAACATGCCTCATTTAACAGATCTAACCTTTAGTATTTTAGAAAGCATCCATTAAAAACATAAACATCTATTAGACAAGTAGTTTTAAAAAACTGAAACCAGTAACATTCCTTGGACGTGTGTTAAGGCTGGCAACAGCAGAGAAACATCATCGGTCCCACTAT
The DNA here is from genome assembly GCA_038496675.1 of Rachycentron canadum. Lineage (NCBI taxonomy): Eukaryota > Metazoa > Chordata > Actinopteri > Carangiformes > Rachycentridae > Rachycentron > Rachycentron canadum. The sequence goes on from CM076651.1 coordinate 14,620,250, forward strand.
TGACAGTCTCATCAGTAGAAGGGAGTAGGCTTATTCACTCTGGATCTTCACAGTAAAAACAAACATTGTACTTGTAGTGCAAATCATCTCTCCTGCAGTGGAGAGCTGTATGGAGAAGAAGAACCAGAGGGCGAATCGAAGCCAATTGGAACAAATCTCTGGAGAACAAGAGGAAAAATTTGTATTCATTTGTGTATCTGCGTATATGTAGAGCATATTTATGTAGACGTTAAATGTTAGGTGTTAAGTGCTATTTGCCCATCAGGATGTCACTGTTGCACCAAATGTGAGAACTTGTGGGGCTGTAATACTATGTAGTGCATCATATTATTGTCATGAGGAAAATATGTGCACTTCCTTTTTTGTCGAGAGTTAGATGTCAAGACAGTTTCCTGTCTGGTAAATATAATGAAACCATGAGGAAATTAGCTTGATTTCATATAGAGACAGGGGAAATCTTTAGCCTGACTCTGTCCAAAGTTAAAAAAAATCTCTGTATCAGCAGCTCTAAAACTAAAATTAGATGAGCTTTTTCCTCCCATTTCAATCTACCATACAGACATGAGAGTGGTATCAATCTTCTAAAGCGAATAAGTGTAATTCTCAAAATGTAAAAATTTCCATTAAAAGAAATTCACCACATTTTTTTTTTTTTAAACCAACGTTTCTTTTAATGAGCTCATGATGACGTGGTTGGGCTCCAATTAGACCAGATTGTCACTGTCATTGTTTTGTCTGTTCAATCCTTTTGTTATTTTGGTGCATCATGAAAATTGCAGATTCTAAGGAGAACAAAGCTTCTAGACATGTTATTTGTTTCCAGGTAACATATTTTTATACTTATGCTTTAATAACAACCACTTAATTGCTTCATTCAGGTGATTATTAAGATGATCAACTTAAAGTAAAAATGCACACAGCACTGATTGTACTTCATTGCACATTGTTGGTGGTCTACTCACAGATGACTCCTCGAAGTGCAGGATGGTGGCCAACGGGTTTCCACAGCGAGGCCGAGGTGGGAGAAACCCTGAAGCAGCCGGGACAGACACTGAGGTGTAGGTGGCCACCTCCTCGTCCATACGCAGCTCCTCCAGAGGGGGAAGACGCTTACGCAGCAACGCAACTGCAGGACTCAGACCACAACTCTTCTGAACAATGATGTCTTTGAGAGAAAATGTCAAACAATAAAAAGACTGGCAACTGACAAGATTATAAAGTGATGCCCATATGTTCCAATAGTGGTTTATGGAAAAATATGGTAACAAAAAAATAAAAATAAGATTTTAAGATAACACTTTCAGACTAGTCCTGATGGTAAATTTAACAAGGATACTGCCTGATCAGGAAGAATAGCATTCATCATTGAGGCGTTTTCTGTCATAGAAGTGAAAGATGAAATTAAAGCATCATGTGAAGCCCACATCTGTGTAGATAAACACATTGCATAAACTCCCACAGCCTCGACTGGGAGAACAAATCACTGTTAAATGATTGGGAGGAAACCACTATCTTAGCAACATTAAGGCTACAAACAACCTATAATGCACACTTACTGTAGGAGCCAGTAACGTCCATGCAAGTAGACAGTGTGTCTGACGTTATCTGAATATCTACAGCTACATACATAATTTCCATCGAAAAATGTTGTGTTTAGCTCAATATAAAATTATGTTTAGTTCTATAGACCAGAGTAACCATGATGGGAATGCGATATGTCAGTGTTACCTCTGTGCAGACTCAGAACAGGAGGGTTGATCTGACTGGTTGTTTCTGACAGAGAGGACGTTTCTTCATGTACTGGCTGCACCTTTCTGTGCTCTGATGAAACTGGACCACACTGATCCTGATCAGAGCTCTCCTGCTTCTCAAAACGTGGGGCTCTGAAGAGCTTTTTCCCCGTTGAGAAAAAAATGACTGATTCTCTTTGTGGTGCTTGGAAGAAAGGCTGTTGTCCTGTAACTCTCTGCTCCTCATCCTTATCCTTGGTGGTGTCATCACTATTGGTCTCAGCAATTTCATCACAGCAGATCTTAGTCTAGAGAAGTGACAGAGGAAACAAAACAACATACTGATAAATATGACTACATATGGACATGAATTCAATATGGATTTTTGTATGGTTGTTAAGTTTTGGTTTACACTTGAGACTTGAACTGAGAGCTTGTCTGTTTGTGTATCAGGATCTTTGTCTGTCACATTTGTGTTCGGCTCGTCCTCTTGATCATCAAACAATCTCTGAACAACCTCCTGCTGACGAACAAGAAAGTCACATGAATTGTGATCTGGAGCAAGGGACAGTGTGTTACATTTTAGTGTAGTAAATCTGCATAGCTACTCTTTAACTTTTGAATTTGGTAGAAAAATGTATTTGTTGATCTTTAGCATCCAAAATAATCTTGGGATCCCTGATTACATGGCTTGATTTAATATTGAAAAGCTTCCAATGTCCTGCCCATTCATCCTCCCATCAAAACAAATGACAAAAGTGTTATAATGAGAAGGCCAAATTTACGATCCCAGATTATCTACTATCGATTATCTATCTTCCGGTAAAGAACTTCCTATTGAATCATTTTCAGACCCTACAGGGATATATACAGCGCTATATAGCCTTTTATTGACTCCCACACATGTCTGTCCCACTGGACAGTTATTCCAGGACTGAAATAGATACAATATGCTGCTTATAAAACATTGCTGTTTGTTTATAAAGTAAAATGTTTACATTCTTTACATTTTTTAAATGCTTCATGCCTCTAGTATATCTAAACTAAAAACATTTTCCCATCATACAATATTTTAGTAAAGCAGGTTCATGTAAAATCTCTCTATACACATCATAAAATTGACAGTATTTTCTGCTCCCACCTCCTGGTGCGGTTGAAGGTTGGTTTTGCAGCCCTTCAGCCCGGGAGTGCTGGCGTATGGCGACTGCTGTGTCGACAGATGCCATTTCTGAAAACAGCGGCAGGATGAGGTAAAGGAAAGACTGTAAGAAACACAACATGCCAAACAGAGAGAATATGAGCACACAGTACATGTATACTGACCATGGCAGACATGGGCTGATGTCTGGTGTCACGGACTCTCTGTGGAGTCCATTTCTTTAGCGGAGTCTCTCTGAGCGCTACTGCTGTGGAAAAAGCAGCCCAGTGACATCATCATGAAAGGAAAAGAGATAAGGATGCATTAGGTTTTCTAAGATAACAAGAACATAACATTGCTGCATCTTACCCACTGGTCCGCTGGTCGCCTCTGCATGATTTTTCCTAACCGGCACTCTCTGAGCCTATAATAGGAAGCAACACAGAAAATGTAAGTGCATGTTTGTGTGTCAAAAGCTGTGTAATAACGTAATGTAATAATAATAAAAAATAATAATAAAAATTTTAAAAAAAAAATCCCAATGAATTAAATAAATGGAAAAAGAACAGTGTACATACTGTGTAGACTGAAGTGCCTCTGCCTGATGGACAGGCAGACTTTTGGGGTGTGGCACCTACAAGCCCTCCAGCTTTTACCCCCTCGTTCTGAAGGATACTTTGCAGTGCAGCAGGGTCCGGGGAGAACTGCACCAACTTCACTAATCCCACAGGAAGAGCACAAAGAGCACAGATTTAATGGATATCCAATGGCCAAGTTAATTGATATTGTATTGTTTGTTATTGAACTTTACACATAAGTAACAAGTAACATAAGTAATACTAAATACTGTTCAGTTAACCGCCCTTATGTCTGTACAGTAAAATGTAAAGCTGCAGCCAGCAACAGGTTAGTTTCACATGAAGACAGAGTCAGAGTTAGACTGAGTGTGTACACATGTAATTCTCTGGAAGAAAGCTAAAGTATATTCCCAGAAATGTTGAACTCATTAAATAATCACCTGCAGTCTTATATATTTAGATGCACCAAAATGTCACTTTACAACTCTGTGGCTAATTTGACACAAAAAAAAAGAAAAAAGAACAAAGTCTCAAACTTACCTGTGGTGGGCCCTGCTTTTTGTCTGGTTTTCATGATGGACACTCGCTGGGGCTGCAAACAAGAGATTCACCAGCAGGCACATAGATTATCATTGGGGTCATTCTCAAGATTTAAAACATTAAAACTGTTTAAAACTAGACTCTCTGTTCAGACGAAAATAAACATAAACATTAAAAACCAACACCTCAATTATAACCTTGTATGTAATAGATAGATAGATAGATAGATAGATAGATAGATAGATAGATAGATAGATAGATAGATAGATAGATAGATAGATAGATAGATAGATAGACAGACTTTTATTTATCCCTGTTGTCAAGCAGCTCTAAAACACAACTAAAAGCTCTAAAACACAGCTAAAAGCATAAGACAACATAAAGGAATGCAGTAGATGAGTATTATCGAACCATCTCACCACGTAGTTATATGGTTTGGACTTTGGAGTTGCAGATCCCAGACCTGTAGTGCTTACTCCCTCGTTTCGGAGGATACTCAGCAAAGCGGCATGGTCTGACTGGAAGTTATCCCCTTTGTCTGAAATACGTAACAAAACAACCTTAGAAAATATTGACAAATGCAAACAAGTGAGGAATGTAGTCAACAAAGTGACAACTAAGAAAACAGAACAATCATGAGAAAAAAAATCTTTTCATTTCTTGCCAAATTAATAATGAACAGAAATTGTATCATTGGCCTGATGAGATATAATTTTCTATCTGAAGAAATGTGGCAATTACAGCAATATTACAATTGGATAAAGTAGCTAAAAAATATTAAGCTGACAAATAAAACAAAAAGTACATTCAAAATTAGTGTATACTCAATTTACTGCCATATATAAACAAATGTATCTACATAGCTGCAAATGTTGAGATGCAGATGTATTTACCGATACCATTCAAAACAGAAATGGAAGCTCAAAAGCAACGTCGACAAGAAGCTTAACTTACCAGATGAACCCTTCGAAAAATTAACCTGTGGGGTCTGCTCTGTGTTCTGCCTAGCATGTAATGTCTTGGTCGGATCTTTGAGACTGAGCAGGTTCATGTTTTCCAAACAGGTCTCTGCACTAAGAGCAGGCTGTGCAGAAGGAGCACTGTTCTGCAGAGTATTACTAGAAATGGCTGACAGGGGACTGGACAAATTGGCTGGAGTCTTAAAAGTGTTGGGCAGCCCAGACTTCACTGACAGGTGGGTTATATTTTCTGCAGCCTTGCGATGAGACTTATGTGCTGAGTCCACGTGGCTGTTTGACACAGCTTGATGTTTGGTAGGTTTTGAATTTATGTTTTGGGTCTTTAGACGAACATTGGAAACATGGTTTTCAGGCTGAACAGCATCAGTGCCAGTCTGTGATTGTGGTACAGTTTGGGGCTGTTGATTTTCGTTGGTTGCTCTTGAACTCTTGGGCTGAGACAGGTTAAATGGAACAGGCCTGGTACATGGCTTTTTCTTCTTAGCTTTCCCCTGTAGTAAAACAATAAAGTATTAAGAATAAAACTCAATCATCTGATTAAATGAAAACATTTAGATCCACACAGCAGGAAGGAGACACTTACAGCCAGAGGTTTCTCTTCCCACCTACAGTGGGATTGACTGAAGTCTGAAGGAGTCTTAAGATGAAGTGACTTTGCAAGCACCGGAAGTCTGCTCACACCAGGTCGCACAGGTGCCTTTCTACCCATGTCTGAGATTCCTGGATCTTTGTTCTCACTTTCTTGTTTGGAAAGGGGGGGTGCAGACACGAGTTTGGAGGACTTTGAGTCTGCTGGCTTTTTGTTATGTTCATTCTTCATTCTGTGTGGAAAATAGTTACAAAAGAGTAAATGCAGCTAGAGAAAAATATGATCCCTGTGTCATTCACTATGTCATGATCGTTGGTTAGCCTAATCTGATGAATCTGAAGACACAAAGACCAGGGCTTCAACAGCATGAATCCATGGGCCCAACCTGCCACCTGCCCAGGCTGCTGGAGGTGGTTTAATGACATGGGGGAAGCTTTTTTTTTTGGCTCTTAATATATCAATATAATCAATCATGGTTTGAATTTCATAGGCTACAATGTATTATATTATTATAACGGCTACTTCCAGCATGATGCCCCATATCACTAAGCAAACGTTGTTGTGGCCTCCAAGTCACTAGATCTGAATATAATGGAGCATATTTGGGGTGTGATAGAACAAGAGATAGGCAGCATGAATGTGCAGCCGACAAATCTGCAGAAATAATGTCATCATAAACAAAATACCTATATCTGTCTTGCCAAATCCATGGCACAAGACCTGAGGTTGTTTTTATAGTAATGGGAATTATTAAAGTGCTTGGGGAGTATAGAGTTGAGCATTGTTTGATTTTTTTTATTTAAATACTGTACTCGTTACAGTAACAATGCAAATGCATTTTTGCTACCTTACTTTGTGAACAAGACGACAGACTACACATTCAACCAAAGAGTGTGGCCTACACAAAACAAAATATAGAAATTAAGTAACTAGTTTTCAAATCTGACTGGGTAACCCCATCTGTGGTGCTTGACTGTCTTTGATACTTTGTACCAAAAACTTTTTCAGTGCCCAGTCGAAGTCAGGGAGAAAAGAACTTAGGACACGTCTCATACTTTTTAAAGTGGCTTACCTCAGATAATCACTGCAGATTTTGTTCTGACTTTGCTGACGAAGGACTGCAGAGGACTCCATAGTGATGACAGGAGGAGGAGGATGGTGTGAAGAAGAACTACAGAAGCAAGAAATGGGGGGGGACAAATGAAACCATCATACAGACAAACAGCAATTGACAACAAAGATGGACAAAATGCATAAAGCATAAAACGACAGAAAGAAAAACAACAGGCTACGATTTCCTCCAAAGCTTTAATATTTACTCAAAAAAAAAAAAAAAAAAAGGAAAACAACAAAAACAAGCAAGTCGACAAAGCTTGTGCTCCACGAAGCCTTATCCCCACCATCAATGGCGAATGTGAACTCTCATCAGACAATAAATAACTAAATTTATATTTAACCAATATTAATGAATGACAAATGACTGACGGTCAGCAAACCTGCGGACAGTAAAAACTTGACTAGAAACACGATCAAGTGAAATTAGCAAGTGGAAGGATAATAATAAGTATTTTATAGTTAGCACAAGCTACATGCGAATGTAAAACACTTTAGTACATATTTTACGTACTTTTAAAATACAAGAGAGCCCCTGTTACTTCCTTGTGGGCATCCAATAAAGTCTTCCTGATACAATTAATTCCAAATATTTTGGTTTTCCAGGCGTTTTGTGCAGATTTAAAGATCCCTAGTTGCGATCTTTCACACTGCGGTGGGCTGTCAACTTCCTGGACTCGCTGCAGTTTGTAAAAAGCGCGCTTCGCCATTGGTTGCAATCAAGCGGAGCCAACCAATGGCTGTGCAGACTTTGGTGACGACAATATCTTTGACCAATGAGCAACGGATTTTCATAAACAGCCCCATGGTAACGACGCGAAAGTAGTTTTACCACATGACTGCTTTTTCCCGCGGCCTCCCCCACCTGAGTGCAAGTAGAGTAGAATAGAATAGAATAGAATAGAATAGAATAGAATAGAATAGAATCGAATAGAATCATCTACCAGAGTCAAATATTGACATTATCTAGTAAAGATAGATAGATTGAAGCAAGAACCCATTGAGCTTTTCTTTAGTTTGAAATGGTAATTGATTATATATTAGATGTTAGAGAGAGAGAGAGCTAAATTGACAATGGGCTATAATGAACCCAAACAAAACAAAAGCAGTTGTGTCAATGCTAGATTTTCAAACAGCTAATTAAGCTAAAGCTAACTCCAATTTAATTTGTTCCTGACAGTCGTAGCTAAAATGAACTTGATGACCCTAATATATTAATGAAATAACCTACTGTCTTGGTTCCCTTACATCCAGTTACCCTGGACGTCCAGAGACTCATATTTAGTAGTAACTGTACCTGGAAGTAGCAGAACTGGAGTTTATCTGTTTTTGTACCTTATTGAGTACATGCTAGTAGAACATGTTATGCTACTGTACACGTCTCTTCTGTATTTATTCACCACTTTAGTTACTTCGCCTAAATTTCTTTGAAATCTTACAGACAAAACATGAATTATTATGAAGAAGACCACTATGTACATAGCAGTCAAAATTAACTCTATAAATTAACTCAGCTACAACTTTTTAACTTAGCTTTAACATAACAGCAAATCCTCACACTGGAGACACACAAAGTGGAGAATTTTAAATGTAGAAAAACTACAGTATTCCCAAATAATTGTATGTCAACTGACTCATCAAATATTATTATAATATTGACATTGAAAGGGACAGGGTTCTTATGATTGCAGGATTTTAACTTGTAATGGTACTTTCATTATGTAAAAGAGTTTAAATGAGTTTGTACTTCAAAGAATCTGAAAACTCGTAGGATTACAGCATGTGGTAAGCAAAAGGACACTCCCACGCTGTTGGTGATAGTGGACATCCAGCAGGTGTCGCTGCTAGCAGACTGGTTAAGTCCCATGCCTGCTTGACAGCAGCAACAGTGTGGGTGTCTGCCTGTCACCCAAGGGCCCATGTCAACAGGAGAGGGAAGAAGAAGAGACGTAGAAGAAGTAACGCTGTTGCAGAAATGGATCTGCGGTCTGAGCTGCTCAAGTCCATTTGGTACGGCTTCACAGCCCTGGATCTGGAGAAGAGTGGTAAGGTGTCCAAGTCTCAGCTAAAGGTGAGTGATGGGTCCTCTACCTGGAAGATGGGACTTTGGTGAAGTTATTTTTGCCAGAGAATTCACTCACTATTTAGCTCGCTTGCCTCATTTCCTACCGTAATTCATCTTTCATCACGTGGCCTTGCTCTGAGGAAGATGAGGTGAATGTAATTTGAAGTGCTCAGAAAACTTAATATTGTAAATGTATTAGTCTTTGTCATATTTGATTCTGTGCTTTAGGAAATAAGGGTGTACATAGTGTGATGTTTTCATCAACCTTTCCTGTGTGAACACTTTTTTTAAACCACGTTCAACGAGGAACAAATTTGTTCCCTATATTTCGAATAAAATGCTTTCACTGCTGAACGAGGGCACAATATGCACCTCTGTCTGGCCAGAGCACCAATGTAACAGTTTGTTCTCAGTCTGTATATGAATGGGAGCCCTCATCTCCAAGCTGTGCTTACTCTGGGCCTCGACGTACCAGTGTGTAGTGCGAAGGGTCCTCTGGCACTGGACTGGCCCAGAGAACAGCCTGCTGAATAGACTATGTTCACAACATGAGCCTGTGTATGTCAAAAAGAATATTGTTACAGTGAGAGCAAGGACAAAGTAGAAATATGTTGGTGATTGTGGTCTCTTGTCACAGGGCGTCAATGAATCATCTGTATTTATGTCGATCTCATCATTATGTCACTTAGTCTTGGTGTGGCTTACACTTCATTTCCACATTGCAGTGATGCATTGCTTACTACGTCTGGCTCAGAGCATGGCAGCCTCATGACTGGGCTTATCCCCCTCATGCATGTAGCCTGTGTACAGGCACCATGCTCTTAAGACATATTCGCAGTTTGCATGCCGTGGCCTCAAAACTAACAGATGTTGTAGTGTACCGGAGCCCAGAGACAGGATGTGGTTATGGCTCAACACACGGAGCCTGATTGTCTGATAAAATGCAATAGATATCTGAACACATTGTGTGTTCACACTTAAAGAAATGTGAAGCAAAAGACTTTAAGGTTGAATTAGATGAAACCCCTTTTGACATACCAGTACTATAGATTGATTCTCTGACTCTGATTGCATATGTGGTATAGTTTTATAATGTTATCTGACTTTTTACCATGTCTTATGGATATTTCACTTTCATTTTTATTTATTTTATTGCCTTTTATCCATTTTATTCCTTTTTATATTTACTTTTATTATGTTTTGACATTTTTCAAGCTTTTCCCCATATTGTTGAGCAAATATCTTGTTTTTCGAGCGTCTTGCTCATCAGTCACCTGTAAAACACTTTGAGCTGTCTTAACCTGTATAACCTGTAGCACTTTATACTAAATGCTTTCATTGATTGATTTACTTTTTTTTATTTATTACAAACTTAAATACTATATCTGAAAATGTTCACCGTGAAGTTTCTCTTACCGTATCGTGGTGACTGCAGTCGACCAATTTTTTTCTATAGTGTCACATTAACATATGCACAGACGTTACTTTTAGAAAAATGTCATGGAACAGAAACTCAAAATTGTGGCTCCTTTGCAACTGTCCACTACATATACAATGGTTATTTAGCTTTTGCAGTAGTGTTATAGCACATTCATGTCATTATTGCTAATTTGATTCATCTGTGTTCTACATATGGATTTAGCATATCACTGCTACAATTTTAAACATGTCATGTACATTTTTCAGGTGTTATCCCACAACCTGTGCACAGTCCTCTCTATCCCACATGACCCTGTTGCTTTGGAGGAGCACTTTAGAGATGATGATGATGGCCCAGTTTCCAGTCAGGGTTATATGCCTTATCTCAACAAATACATCTTAGATAAGGTGAAAACAGCACAACTACATGCACTTTTCTTTTTAAATTAATTTAATACTCGGATGTCAAGGATGATGCTAGAGTTTTTTTTTTTTTGTTTGTTTTTGTTGTAGGTTGTGGAAGGCTCTTTTAATAAGGAAAATGTAGATGAACTCTGTTGGACTCTTACGGCAAAGAAAAACTACCAGACGGATAAAAACAGCAGCACTGTCCTGCCAGAGAGGGATGCTTTTCGGCTGTGGTGTCTTTTTAATTTTCTGTCGGAGGACAAATACCCTCTGGTTATGGTCCCTGATGAGGTGGGTTTTACTGCCATATATTTAGATTTACGTCACTGTCACTCACAAAGCAAATCATTTTTTTCACAAAAAAAATCTATTTCAATTGGGATATGAGGTGTTGCTTGTTAATCAATCAATCTTGTTAAACAAAACAATATATTGTAAGATCACATTAACAAACAATTTTGCACATCTTGAAGTTTGAGGTGATCATGGCTGCTTGTTTCTAAATTTAGCCAGGAATGTTTCAAGTTACTGTGCTCTGTTGCTGAGTACAAATCTAAGACTATTCAGTAATCTGTGACCTAAAAATGGTGTTGGATTATTTACAATCACTAAGTCCACCTCAGTTGAAGCCTTGTTTGTTGCCATCATGGAACACGGTGCTCTTTTTGTGCAGCAGTGTGGGCTTGTTTCACACTCTCAAACTCTCATTTTGGTTTCCTGTCAAGTGTTTTGCACAGCAGCTGCCAAAAGAAAGACCCACATTTCAAGGGCAGAGCAGTTTCTATCATGCTGAGTTGAAGAAAAGCTTATCCAGTTTTATTTTTGTATTTTGGCTTCACACACTGACCACTGTACACACAAATCTGTGCTGTTACTTGTACCCCCACACTATACCACAGTTGACATGATCTTTAAAGGGGTAATAAAAAACAACAAAAAAACAAAAACGTAAATAAATAAATAAACTTGTACAGGTAAAATAAAACTGAAGGGAAGCAAAAGCATATCGTTTTTCCTCCCTTGATGATAAAACAGAAAACGGGTTATTGGTATGAATCATATTAATTCTCACTCCCAAGACATTTTGGGTTCTTTTCCTCTGTAGGTGGAGTACCTCCTCAAGAAGATATGTATGGCTATGAGTATTGAGTTCAACTGTGTTGAATTGGAGGACTTCTTCTCCCAAGACTCAGTGCAGCAGAGTGGTATTACTGTTTGGGTTTTTCTGGAGATGATGAACTCGGGAAAGATGACCAGAGGGATTGACAAAAGCATAATCAGCATGGCTATAGAGGAAGTGTACAGGGAGATGGTTGGTGATGTTCTCAAAGAGGTAGGATATTCATGCCACCAGAAGTCTATGTTTTGGATGCCAACCTGCTCTTCTCTTTGACCTTGACAGTATGTGTGTCGGTTTTGGTGCGTGTAGGGTTATCTGTGGAAAAAAGGCCAGCTAAGGAGAAACTGGAAGGAACGCTGGTTCACCTTAAGGCCGAGCAACTTGTCCTATTACACCGGGGAGGACCGCAAGGAGTGCCAGGGCAACATAGCTCTGGATGGGAACTGCTGTGTGGAGGTAAGCAGCTGGGGATGATCATCTTGCAAAGCTAAACACTTAACACTGGAAGGACCTGTGGCTTTTCAGAAAAGAAATACATATTGCTTATTTACTTTGTTTTGTAGCGGTTCCCAAACTGGGGTGGGAACTTCCCCAAGGTGTTACAAGATGAAGCAGAAAAGTTCACAAGGTGGTTCACAGATATTTTTGCTGGTGTCTCCTGTGAATTGATGAACTCTTTAGAAAACAAATTCCCTCAAATATATTCAAATAAAGCACATGTATACATGTATACATGTGCAACTAGTCATGGGGAATTGCCGGAGTCTGTATAAAAATGATTAGGGTGAGGAGGAGGACTCAGCATTATGTTTCGACATTGCAAATGAGAGAAACCTCAATTATTTTTGAGGCTTAAATAAATGAATGAAATGAAATGAATGTTTCACTTTTTATTTCTTAAAGAATATCCCTCCTAAATGCTCTGACAATTTTCTTTTGAACCATCCCTAAAAAAAACTACAACACCTTGTCCACTATACCGTAAAGAATTTGTACAGCTTATTTGGAAATAAGCAAATTAAAGTGCACAAAGAATTTAGGCATAAAGACTCCAGTTTAACCCTCAAAACCACCTCCAGTGTGCTTGCCAGTCTTTATTTATTACTAATAGCTGTCACTGTACCTTCATTTGACATATCTAACTGTTATTGACAATGTTGCTCTGCTCTCACAATGCAGAATACGTGAAACAACAATTTTCACACAGTCCCAAAGTAGGCATTGCTTCATATTTAGGTGTCATAACCCAAAAAGGTTGGGAACCAGCACAGCAGTTGCAAACTTTTTTTCACATTCACAACCAGATTATACATTTCCTCCCAAATTTCACAGCTCAAGTGAACTGAACTGAAGATTTTTCAACCATCCTTGCACTCATAAATGCCCTGTTCTGAGTGTGAAGACAAACAGAGCTGAAGTAGACCTGTTTCTCTGTTTGATGGTGTATGATGTCAAAACTGAGTCAATTATTAGCCCATCAATGCCACATGGTACCACACTGAGCACATTACAAACAAACTTCTGGTCAAATTCTGCCTTTTTTCAGCAAGAGCACTACACGCTGCATCATGTGTTACTCCACAGAAAAACAATCATTCTAAAACCATGCTTTATTATAGGAAGTAGACGATGATCAAATATTGTTTGGTCGTTCAAAATGGATCAAAAACATCCTTTTCCCAGTGAGTTCACTGTTTTTTTTCTCATCACCACTGTATATTAAAGAAATGGACACAACAAATGTAAAAAAGAAAAATCAATGCATGAAGAATAGATATTTATTGATCCATAGATTTTGAACTTTGTTGAACAGGTGCTCCCAGACCGAGATGGGAAAAGGTGCATGTTTTGTCTTAAAACCCTCTCCAAGACTTATGAAATGAGCGCCTCAGACACCAAACAGAGACAGGAGTGGACTACAGGTGAGAGAGGACTCATGTTTTACTGATATTGATCGAAGATTGATTTATCAATCTTAAAAGCTTCACACTATCTGCTTCTCCACAGCGATTCAAACAGCCATTAGGCTGCATATGGAGGGGAAAACGTCCCTCCACAAAGATCTGAAGCTGAAGCGACGCGAACAGCGTGAGCAGCGGGAGAAGAGACGACAGGCCAAGGAGGAGGAGCTGCAGAGGCTGCGGGCCCTGCAGGAGGAACGGGAACGTAAGTTGGCAGAGCTAGAGCTCCTGAAGGAGGCGCAAAAACAGGCTCAGGCCCTCCTGGAGCAGGATGAGCAGAGGAGGCGCCAGCAGCATGAGCAGCTCCAGCAGGCCCTGGAGGTCCAGTTGCGAGAGGCTGAGGAAGTGAGTGTGCAGACAAAGAAGGAAAACACAAAAGGTTGAATTCAGAAGTAGAAATATGCAACCATTTATCTTTTTGCTTCTTAAGGCCCGAGTCAGTATGCAGGCAGAGATGGCTCTGAAAGAGGAGGAAGCAGAGAGGCAGAGGAAGAGGATTCAGGAGCTGGAGGAGATGCAGAAGCGTTTGGAGGAGGCGCTGCAACAGGAGATCAAAGCTCGGCTGGATGAAGAGGCCTTCCGCTACGCTCAAGCAGGGTAGAGTGTAGCCACTTATCTCCACCAAATACACAAAAAATCACACAGCATGATAAGAAATTATATGTTTGGGTTTAGAGCTCACAACTCACTGTGAGAAGAGAGGTTCTTGTGTGCAGACAGCAGATATGTAGCTCGGCTGCTAAAAAGGAGTTCATTTGTGTTATGTTCCTGAGGAAGTTAAGCTGCCAACAGAGGAAGTTGTTAAATGTTGCCATCAGTTAGATTTGTTGTGTTGCTCCTTTTCTTATGACTTGATCACATATATCTGCAAACACCTTCCTTTAGATCCAGTGCATCTTTCTCACTCTAATGCCTGAAACATTATGCAAATGACTTTAACATCTTGGTGCTGATTATAAATTATATAAAATCTAACTTTTTTATGTTCTCTGTTCTCTATGCCCAGGTTACTGGCTGAGGAAGAGGAGAAAATGAAGGCACTGATGTCCCTGCAGGAAGAGCAGGAGGAGTACATCCTTAAGACACAGAGGGAGAAGCAGGAGCTCAAGCAAGAAATGGAGGCCAAGTCTCGAGCCCTGGAGGAGGCACAGAGGCAGCTGGAGGAGGTTCGCGCCAACCGACACAGAGTTGACCAGGATGTTGTGGTAAGTACCAAGAGTCAACACTGACTGCGCATTAAAAATAAGAAAAAACTACATTGTCTACATTGACAAAGTGAATAGTTACTACTTGTAGATACAACAACAAATCCCAAAGCTGTTGTTTCCTGTCATACAAAGCAGGTCAGTGGTTTCAAAATGCAAACAGATACAAATTCTCTTTTGGTGAGAGTTACCCCATCATGTCAAAGATTTTAAGATTTATGCCATACACTTTTTCAGTGATAACAGCATCTACTAATCTGGGCAGAACAGACTTAGAACTGTACATGTCCCTGATGTCCCCGATTATGACTTTTTTTTTTTAACTTCAATATGAAAAGTTCCATTTTTTCTAGCATTTATTTTAGGCTGGTTGCAAAGCCTGAATTGTATTTGTTGATGTTCGTGTTTCAGCATCAGTTTGTTTGTGTATCAGTGGCTGCTGTTTGTAAGACACCAACATTTTAATGAGGAGCTGTTTTTCTCCGACAGGCTGCACAGAGGAAACTTCGCCAGGCGAGCACCAACGTCAAACACTGGAACGTGCAGATGAACAGACTGATGCGACCAATTGGACCAGGCGGTATGTGTCTCATCTGCACCATGACATGGTGCATTATGAAACATAGTGGATCATGATAATCAAGCTAAATACTACATGTATAATAATTATTTTTGTTCTATGCTACTGTCAACATTTGAATTGTTTCTGAGGGTTACTACATGTCAGGGTTAAATGTCATCACTATAGTTGGGTTGACATTTAAAATTGATTCAAGTAGAGATAAGTTTACCCCAATTTCTTTCTACATACATCTTTTTCACACTGGGGAAAGTAATAAATTCCTTCTCTAGTTCAGCATATGTCTGTTCAGACTACTATGTCACAGACATACCTCACATTTAATTTGTCTGTTGCAAATATTGACTTTATTTTCTGAAGTATTTTGTCATTACTGTCCTTGTTTTTAGAGAAAAGACCATCGTTAGGAAGCTCTTTCTCGACCTTCCAGATCCCGACACAAAGAGATCCCGGCCTGCGTCTCAGAAGGAGATCAGGATCAGAGGATCAGGATGAGGAGAGCAAAGAAAATGTTGACAACAGAGTTGGGTGTGATTTAGAAAAACGCCACTCCCATGCCTCTAATGGAGACATGGACATCCCCTAATAAAACATGAATCAGAGAAGCTGATCAGGTCAGGGTCAAAGGTGACTGTGTAGTGTGTAAACAGTATGTGAAAACAATGGGATATCTACACTTAAAACTGAATTTACAGTACTAGCATTTTTTTTTAAATCAAATGTTGAATATACTGACCTCATTTCACAGACAGCAACAGCTTAAAACATGTTAGTGAGAAGTTCTTGCAGCATCATTGCTACACTAATGGTTTGACTGCAACCTACGTAAAGCCTGCTCTGGAAAAAATGATACCTCAGTGCAAAGATAATGAGTGATGAGAGAAGCTGACTGTACAAGGTTAGTTCATGTAAGAGTAAGAGTCATCAAGAGTAATAGCTACGTATATAATGGAAGCTAATTTGTTTAGCTCTGTAAAATAGAGAAAACATATGTTAAATTTTACATATTTTTTGTAGTTGTGCGGTGTTCATTCAGTATTAGAGTTTACTGCACTTTCAGTCTGAGAGTATCACTCATCAACAGGAAAGAGAAACAGAGAGAAGAGCGAGAGGGGAGGGGAAAAATAGACTTGGTGCACTTCCTGTTTCTGCTGTCATTTTACATAATTGTAAATAAATAAATGAATGCCATAACCAGAATTTTCTGTTATCTTTACTTTGTTCAATGGTGTGCAACATTATCACTTTCATTCATATTTGAAGTGATACATTGCATTTTGAATAGTTGAGATAAAACCCTTGAATGTGTTAAAGGACAGCCTTCCAAAGACCACACTCAGTGGAAGGTGAGGCCAACAGCACTGAAGTTGCAAACCGCACGTCCGCTTGAGTTTGATTTTGAGTCTGCTTCATTTATTCACAGGTAAAATGTCTCATCGCTGACTAATTTGACGCCTCCTACTGATAAATCCTCACACTTACATGAGCGAACAGAGACATCACCTGACAAAGTGCTCAAACTACATGTAGGCTAGAAAAATGTTCATCAACTTGACAGCATCTTTACTTCATAATAACTGATATTACGTGCATTTCTTAAACTTTCTGAATTACAATATTGATGAGAAACAAAAGTATTAAACAATAAGGAAATAAATATATAGTATTAAAGACCTTGATGTATTATGAAGAGACAATTTATTTTAATTTTCTATTCACAGTATATGGAGGATTTTAGCCACCAAAGCATTAGATTTTTGTTTCTTTTCATATATAAATGTGTGTGTGTGTGTGTGTGTGTGTGTGTGTGTGTCTGTGTGTGTGTGCTTGTGTGTATATAATGGATTATATACCAGATTAACCTGCTGAGATACTGTGAACGTAAAGATCTTAAATTAAATTACTAACATGTCAAACCTTTTGAGTGCAGTGTATTTAAATAGGTCACTTTGACTGAATCTTATCTCTTATCTTATAATTTTGTACTGGACTGTATAAAACATATTCATGTAATATTTTGCCCCGTTCATGTTGTAAAGGAGGAGGACAGCAAAAAAATTGAAATGGCTCTTTATATATTGTCATCCAGTACAACACTACTTTTAATTATGATGCCCAGAATAAACATATAGTTGAATTAACTTTTTATATATGTATACAGATCGTGTAAACAAAAAACAAACTTTATAAACTTAGTAAAGACAGATGTTATGACAGGGCTGCTATATTGGACTTTGGTAGATTGTATAGTTATAACTAATAGAGATTATAGTGTTATGCTCTGTAATATTGTTAAATCTCTCAGTGAAATGTTCATGCAGTAATTTGGTTATGATAAAAAAAGATGGATTACATATGCTCAGATCTCATCATGTGCAGACTTTTTAAAGATGTTATCAGCCTACTGATGATTAACCATTAGAAATTGGTTTATGTGTGACAGTGCCTGTAATAAAGGGGGGAAGGGAGGCTGCTTATGTACAAGGTTTTTGTGCTACTCCACTGTACTGTATGTTTATTGTGTTACATGTAGGCCTAGTACTTCAGAACTTGTTTTACTTGCCAAATACTTATATTTGCACACACAAAGAGTTTGACTCCAGTTTCACAGCGTACTCACACACTGTGCCAATAACAATGTTCAGGAAGATTCATGGACAAAGATAAGTAAACATATGTATATGACCTATGTACAAGTGAGTGAAAAAAGAGATGCATACAGTTTGGTAAAAGGAAAATAGAGAAAAATAGTTGTATGCATATAGCAACAACATACAATGAAATACTTATATAGTAAAATTGTATTTATATTTATTTATCTATATAAATCTGTGAGTGATGGGGGATATATACATGCCACTGGACCGTGTGGATTTTAAACCGTTTTGGGATTTGATTTTGCCAAAGAAAAACACACACACATCCAGAAAAACAACAGGGTATATTAGGACAGACCTTGACTCCTCAGCTCTGTGCAGGCTCCTGTGTGTTGTGGTTGGGGGGGGGGGGGGGGCGCGCTGTGTCCTGGCATGTGACGAGGAGGAGGAGGAGGAGGAGGAGGAGGAGAGGGGGCAGTGAAGCAAAGCAAAGCAAAGCACAGCAAAGTAAAGCTATGAGCAAGGAGAGAGTCGGGGAGGGATTATCAGTTAACTATGCTTATCTGCATGTGATATGGTAGCCAACAAAAAGTGTCCACGCTGTCTTTCTGCTCTGCGGGGCTCAGCGATGTGTCAGCCCGGCCGCTGCATGGAGGCCTGACTCGGTCTAAGTTTATGTTAGCAGTCTGCTGTTAGCCCCCGCAGCTAGCTCGCTGCTGCTGGTAGTGACTTCACACAACTTGTCAACAGCCGATCGATCCTGGACCGGACCCGGGACTGTTTTCGGTCCTCACTCTTTTCAGCCCGTTGGCAGTTTCCCATAACGTAAAAATCTTCTGAACCAGCAGCACTATTGGGAGAGGTAAGCTAACTTTGCAAGCCAGCTAACGTTTACTGAGGACACTCACGGGAATGTGGGTCAGCCACGCTAACAGCTAGTAGTAGTCAACATTCAAGGTTAGGCGCTAACTAGCCGAGTTAGCTAACCGCTCTCTTCGACGGCCGGCTGACAGGCTAACACAGCTGTACGTCTGCTGTTGTTTTCTCTGGCAGTAAAAGAAAAGTTTGAGGGTAGCCACGTCTTTAATGTTGCCGTCCTTTGATTTCCCAAGTGCTTGTTCACAGTTGAAGTGACTGTTACAGTTCACAGAAATGTTAGCAGAGATTTCCGAGAACCAGTGTGACAGGTTGTCTCTTGGATGACAAGTCTTAACAGACCTAACCTCAGGTGTTTTCTGTTTTCTGCTTTATTTAGCGAGAAAACAGCTCGGACTTTGTCCCGCTTTGGACCATCTTGGTAACACCGGTATTCATTCTGAAAACATTAATAAATGTCTGTAATCAGTCGACTCTGTGGGTGTTTGTCAGGACACAGCTACATTCACGGGCGGATTAATCCACTAGGGGGCCCCGGGGCAAAAATGTAACCCCCACCCACAAAGCCTTCTCCCCTACTGCCTCCACCGGCGATCAACACTGCCCAGTGTGTACATAGTGCATGCACACTGTCCCCTTAAAACACCCACCAGGTACATTGTGCACCCTACCATGCGCTGAGGCAAACAATAATACAGATGTCTGCAAGCTGCAAGAGAGATGTGGTTTACTTTTTAAGATAGTGGAGAACAGACTGAAATGTTTAAGATGCATTAATGGCAGACTGAAACAGTGGTTAGGATAGGAATCTTGGGTTGTATGCTGTATTAGAGTAGAAATATGGCTCTTATTTGTGTCCAGTTTGGTTTTAGCCTCACAGACACATATTCAGATTAGAAATTTGCAGCTGGTAACACAAGGATATACATATATATGTAATATATACATATAAATTGTTTTATTTCCTTAACAAGGAAGTCTCTTGAGAGGCATTATGTCTTCCGCAAGAGAGACCTGGGATCAAATAAATTGCCACAGTTAGATACAAACACACAATCGTTAATTTACAAAAATCACACATAACACAATAAAACCTTAGAAACATGACAGAGATAACTTTTTAAAACAATCACATTGCTCCTGAAATATTTTTGACTCTGATGCCTGATATAATATCTATCAGTGAACAGTCCTGATTTCTACCTGCAGTGTAATGAATGATAGGTCTGGTGTTGTTTGCTGTATTAACCAACTTTTTTCTGTTGATATTGCAGATAGATATGTTATATATATTGAGATCAGAATCTAAAATTACATATTACCATAATAGGGGATATTTTTTGTTTGTTTTTATTGTCTATATTGTTTTTATTGTCTATAGGCACAATGCAATCTAACATACAGTAGTTCCAGTATAAAGTCTGAAACTAATGTGTTGCACTGAGAGATTATTGTCACTGCTAATGATGTTATTCATATCGTCCACCCAGATTAATTGGATGCTTCAAGTTTGCCTTTGTTCAGGGTTCTGGTGGTCTGGAGCCCTGCTTGTCTGTACAGCTTGCTTTATGGGTAATCCAGACAGTGTATATCATGTCATAAGCCTATTACGATTAAGGACATTTCTTGGCTCTACAAACACAACCAGTGGTTTTGGACTGTATTTGGAAAGGACACCTGAATAAGCAGATTGTCAAAGATTAGTAAATGCACTCATTTACTCGTGTTCATTTCAGTTACAAGTGATACAGTAATACCTGATGCTAAATAGTCATGATATATATGATATTTATGACAGTGTGCTTACATGAAAAGCAGGGAAGCATTTTGGCTCTGCAACATGTTATGACAAGCTTTATGCTCAGTTTGGCGAGAGACTGGTCACTGGAATTAGGCTGTTAACCATTCACATGCTGAATCTAATAGTGAGGCAGATGATATGTGGACTTTTGGGGCCACTTAAGTGGTGTTCTGTTCATTCTTTCTCTTTATGTAATGTCCACGTTAAGTGTACATTAAGTTTACAATTTTTAATGGTTGTTGAAAACAAATTATTCTGTTCTTCAATAGTGGCGCTATGATGGCAACGTGACAGGAGGGGTGCCGCTGAGTCAGCTTCAACAGGAACCATGGAAGGGTTTCAGCAAACTGCTACAGAGCAGCATGATGGGGTGAATGGCTACTCTGAGCCCAAATCCCCCCAGGACACTGCTGATGTCAGGTGGACGTCACCAGAGGGAGAGTCTGGAGGTTCAGACAGCTGTGGGGGGACAAGTGTGTCGGAGCTGACAGACCTGCAAGAGTTGAAGGCAAGGGAAAGTGAGGATGAGGAGGACAGGGAGGAAAAGGAGGTTGTGCCCGTTTCTAAAGGCCTGAAAGGGGACCAGAAGAAAAGAGAGAAGGAGGGTCTGGATCAGGAAGAGAACAATCACAGCAAACAAAACAGCAGTGCAGCGTCCAGCTACACGGGTAAGACTTATTTCAAAATCACAAAACTTGAACTGGAACATGACATATTTAGATAACAGATGATTCTTGAGCCATCGTATTGATGCATTATTTTTACGCAGACCTGTCACATACCTCGTCGCCTTCGTTGTCAGAGCAGCTGCGTCTTGGCCGCGAAGACAGCGCAGCATCCGGGATCAGTGTGGAGTGTAAGGTCTGTGGGGACAAGGCCTCTGGCTTCCACTATGGCGTACATGCCTGTGAGGGTTGCAAGGTAATGCAGTGTGTGTGTCGTATCAGAACGGCTTATCAAGATGATAAAGTTTCATACTAGGTTGCGCTGTTTCTCACTCAGGGCTTTTTCCGGCGAACTGTACGCATGAAACTGGAATATGAGCGCTGTGAGCGTTCCTGCAAGATTCAGAAGAAGAATCGCAACAAGTGCCAATACTGTCGCTTCCAGAAGTGCCTGTCCCTGGGAATGTCCCATGATGGTGAGAAGGAGAAAGAAAGAGGGGAAAAAAAGAGAACAAGATGAAAGCTTTTTTTATTTTTTTTATTTAATAAATCTAAAACTTGCACAAAAAAGTTATGAACTGACACGTGTTGGGTTTAGAGAAGTCATTAAACTTTAAATGAGTAACAAATCTGGCCATTCATTTCAAATCCCTTATAATCTCCTTAACACATGGCACATGCTAAATTGTAATTGATTTGCACTGATAGATGCTTATAAAGTAAAATATGTTAGTTGACAGTTAGTTCTTGAGCATCAAGTAACATTATGATTGACAAAAGCAAATTACTCCAGGAACACCCACTCAAAGTAAAACCAGTGTGTTTACGTTTGCTTAGCGATCCGATATGGACGTATGCCTGAGGCGGAGAGGAAGAAGCTCGTGGCAGGCCTGCTTGCCGAAGAACTGAACCTTGGCAAACCAGGTGGCTCTGACCTGAAGACCTTGGCCAAACAAGTCAACACAGCCTACCTGAAGAACCTCAGTATGACCAAGAAGAGGGCCCGCAGCATCCTGACAGGCAAAACCAGCAGCACCTCGGTATAGTCCACTTTTAGAACAACCCATCTGAGCTGGCCAGCCTGGTTTTAAAGATATAAAAATATATGGAACTCTTGAAGTAATACATGATAGATAATTGGTTTTATCTTAAAATGCCTATTCATATATATTCCATTCTTGTGATAATTCCTTTCAACCCTTCAGGCTGCAATACTGTGTAAAGTGCTTCTGTGATTCGGTGGTAACCGATATCTATTCAAGAGAAATATATTTTTGTCCCCTTTTCAGCCATTTGTGATCTATGACGTGGACACACTCTGGAAGGCAGAAAGTGGTTTGGTGTGGAGCCAGTTACTTCCAGGTGCCCCCCTGACGAAGGAGATTGGGGTTCATGTGTTCTACCGCTGCCAGTGCACAACAGTGGAGACCGTGCGAGAGCTCACTGAATTTGCCAAGTGCATTCCAGGGTTTGTGGACCTCTTCCTCAATGATCAGGTGAGCCACCGTCTCCTCAGTGTGCTGAAGATTTACTTTATTTATATGTGCCTGTTTAAGAAGACATTAATATACAATTGTCCATATGCTTTCTGCAGGTGACTTTGCTGAAATATGGTGTGCACGAGGCTATTTTTGCCATGCTGCCATCTCTCATGAACAAAGATGGACTCTTGGTGGCCAATGGCAAAGGCTTCGTTACCAGGGAGTTCCTACGCAGCTTAAGAAAACCTTTCAGTGAGATCATGGAGCCCAAGTTTGAGTTTGCTGTTAAGTTTAATGCTCTGGAGCTGGATGACAGCGACTTGGCCCTTTTTGTTGCTGCCATTATTCTGTGTGGAGGTAAGAGCAGGGTTTTTACTATGATCATGCATGCTTTTTTTCAGCATTAAATTCCCTCGAAAAAGGCCTTTTTGATGGTATTAAAAACAGCTTGTAATTTTAAATATAGCCAGCCATGGTCAGTAATGTTAGTTTCAAAATGTATCTGTTGTATCTGATTACAGTTTGCAGATAGATGTCAGCAAATATTACACTCTTATATTTAGTCCTTTTTATCTTTGTAGTCAGTAACCTCAGACCTGTGGCAACAACTGTTAGTATGGCTGGCTAAAGCTAAAGTAGCAGTAGTGCTACTCCCAGGAAGCTGTTTGTCCCATAGTGGGTAAAAAAAAAGTCGTATATAATTTTATCCCAAATTATCATCACGTTTTGCCTTCTGGTTTTCCATCATATTTTAATAATTTGGTTGGTATATTTGTGAAAAGGTATTAAATTGCACCCTATGTGGTATTGAAAAGGTCGTTAAAGAATCTTCAATTCAACTTGGTGAACCTGAAGAAATCCTATTAGTGATCTTAGTGAAAATTGTGACTTATAATGAGTTATCCTTTGCCCCGTGTTTTCCCAGATCGTCCTGGGCTAATGAACGTGAAGCAGGTGGAACAGAGTCAGGACAACATCCTGCAGGCCCTGGACCTCCACCTCCAAGCAAACCACTCTGACTCTGTCTACCTCTTCCCAAAGCTGCTGCAGAAGATGGCCGACCTCCGTCAGCTGGTTACTGAGAACGCTCAGCTTGTCCAAAAGATTAAAAAAACTGAGTCTGAGACCTCGCTCCACCCTCTACTACAGGAGATCTACAAAGACATGTATTAGTGTTTTTGAGCACAGACTGCTTTTAGCAATACTGTTACAGACTTAATTTACGTTTATTATAATACACTGCATTCAGTACAAGCACTGTTCCACGTTCGGGCATGGATTTTAACATCTGCAGATGAGGCAAAGTCATGTGGTAGGGCTAACACAATCAGCAAGTCTTCACAATGTCAGCATTACTTTCAGCACAGTAGTGTGTGTGCCTGTGTGCATGTGTCTGTGTGTGTGATGAGCATCTGGAATCATTTGCTGCAAGTCCTAGTTTCCCACAACGGTCACTTAACAGAGAGAATGATATGTTTTCTCACCAAAGCTGCTCCTATTTCATCCTAATAGCAAAGCTGACCCCAGAGCAGCATCTAGAGAGATCTTCTCCTCACTCACCTCGGCTCTGTTTTGCTGTAAAGGGAAAGCATTTCACCAGTGGCATAGAGGAGTTGAGCTGTCAGTTTGTACTTTGCAAGAGTTTCTTATGATGCCAATGTATTTGGTGGAGTGATTGTTCTCAGACTTTGGGTGAAGCTGAAGATGCACAAATTGGGTTTTGTTTACATCATCATCATCATCATCATCATCATCATCATCATCATCATCAGTGACTGCTTTCTTTGCCATTTGGTTATAAAACACAAACTGGGCTGGCTCCAGCAGTATAGAGCTCTCTCAATGCAGCTGTCTGTGCAATACCATTTCCATTTTTCAATAAATGCGGAGATCCATGTTATTTAGGTTCTGTCTTAAAGCCATCTACCCAAGTGGTAACTAAAGGACTATGCTGCATAGATTTAATTTCTGAAGCTGACACTATAAAGGCATGACCCATTGAAGTACAAGGGATAACATTTTTTCCTTTTTTTTTTTTTAATCTGCAAATTATAATGAACTTGCCATTTTAAGATTTTCTTAGTTTATTCTTTGTAATTATGTTACTAATTATTTGTAATTGTTGATCATACTTGTAAGGGCAAAACATGAATTACTATCTTGTTTTATGTATTAAGTATATGTGTTCTTTCGTATTACATGCCTGCCTATTTAGTTTAGGTTGTACCAAATATATCATTGAGCATACCAACAATTTTTTTCCTTGACGAGGAACTTGAATTGAACGCCTTAGAAGGATTTACCTAAAACCAGCATACTGTAAGATGATATCATTATTGGCAAAATTGATTGAAATCAATTTACATCCAGCATCTGGTATCATAAGTTGTTTCTGTTTTTGACCTAGATATAACTACCTAGATTACTACCCTGTCTGTGTACAGTCTGATTTGTCTTGTTAGGAGAGGCACAAAGTGTAACAGCCTTACAATTCTGTAGTCACAATTTGCAAGTTTTTGTTTCTATACTCTGTAGGCCTTATTCTTTTCACTGTACTCCTGAATGGACTTCAGTGTGTCAGCAGTGGTGCACACTGACTCCACCCTCAGACGTCTCCTCTTGTGCTCTTATTCTGTCTTGACCCCTATCTACCTCTAATGTATGATCTGTGATATTATTCCACTGTCTCATCTAATCTCTGACAATTTATATTCCTATTTTTTGGCCCTAATTCCTGCTTTTGATACACATTGCAAATTTAATTTTATTGGCTGATGTGGAGGGATAAAAGGAGAAAGAACACCAAAAAAAAGTTGATGTAAGCTACCTCTATGCCTGTGTAAGTGATGGATTGACCTATTTTTATTTTTACAAAAACACTTGAAGACTTGACATTTCTTTATTATAGTCACATGTAACTACATTTGCAGATGTAGTTCAGTTACATCTCACTCATAAACTTTTTCAGAAACGCAGATTTTCTTCACTTTTTATTGATATGAGGCAGATTTTATGTCTTAATACACATGGCTGCAGGTTGCCAACTCCCCCCACACATGGTAAAGTACCCTGTGGTGTGTTTAGCCTCATTTATTAGACTTGGGGAGAGTTCAGACCAACGGATGAATAGATGGGAATTTGGAAAACGTTACGTACAGACGTCAACGTCACGTTTCTATTGGTTCGTTGCTAAGTTAATTGGTAAAAGCAACCGGCTGTTTACTATTTAGACGGTGTGATGGAGGGCGCCTGGCGGAATACTCAAAACACATGGAGGATGGACTCGGGCCGGAGTGGAGGCGTCTGTAGGTGAGTGGCACTAGGTCGTATCTAAAATGACTAACGTGGACAAAAGACAGGAGATCAGACGAGACAACTGAAGTCACATCTGCATTTGTCCCGCTTGTGCTACTTTCAAATACAGCCGTGCTGCATTCGAATGCGGTCGTTAAGACGCTTAGGCGACTACAGATAGATGAGCTCAGACAAAGCTGCCTTAAGTGGCTATTTAACCCCTGAGGAAAATGCACAAATGTCGGCCAGAAGTCAGATTTGGGCAGTGACATGCCCTCCGACCTGTGCTGAGAGTCGGTAAACTCTTTCCATGTGAGAAGTTGTACACGGCTAACATGTCAAGTTGGTTACTGTTGGTACCTTTTGTAGCAGTTGGAAGCCTCGATTTCCGACGGCACTTAAACACGAGCAGTTTTCAGCTGTTGAGGAACTCGTGTTTTGTTTTAGCTCGTATTCAGTTTTATCTCGGATAAATCAAAGACCACAGAAGAAGCAAACGCTCGGCTCAACACTTGGGTTAACCTTTCTATAAGTTGTTTACATCAGCATCTTTTAATTTAGTTCAGCTTTGAGGCAACTGTTCTGCCCCCAACCTTGAACGTTTGCAATCTGATTTGTTGACTTTAACCAAAAAGTCAAAACCGAAATTAAGCAACAGCTTAATCAGTAAATAAAATGGTAGGTAGTGCTGCCCTGGTCCTTTTTTAAGGACTAGTTAACACTGATGAACAAGTATTTTGAAAACTTCTACTTTATTCAAGAGTTGCCCCAAGGGACCATTTGAACCTCCAACATCACATAGTTGAAATTGACTCTGTTCCATTTTCATTGCAGGCATTTCTTAAATGGCTCTTGCAGATTTGGCCCAAGGTGTAATTATCGACATGAATGGCCAGTTATACCATCAGCTCAAGTATGTCGGTACTTTCAGAAAGGTGGATGCTGGTATGGTGAACGCTGCAGGTTAGCTCCCCCCTGTGTGTGTGCATAACTAAATGACAGACTATAATGTGCAGAAATATCCTTGACTCATTCAGTGCCCCCCCCCCCAACCCCACTGCTAGGTATGTCCATGTCCTTCAACCTGAAGCTGCTGCAGCTGTTACAGGTAGAAGAGGTTCGGTGCCCAATGTCTCCTCCTCCAGGGTGGCTCATGCTCCACCTGACAGAAGAGGGTCAGAGCCTGCTCTTTTGCAGGCTGAGGTGATGTCCAGGAGGCACTGCAGCAGATCAAACATGGTGGTTGATCTAGAAGATACTCAACACAACACTGGGCACCTGGCATCAGACATTACTGAGGAACAATCCCATGGTATTTCATATTTTAATGGGTGAAACTGGCTTTGATCAGAATTTTTGTGTACTTAATTTTGTGGGGTCCCCCCCCCCCCAACATTTGTTGCAGACACTGACTCTCTTCTGACTGCTTCCTGGGAATCAGTCCAAAGCTCAGTTGTTGCTCAAGCAGATGCATGTGATAGAAGAAATGACCAGGTTGGTATCTAGTTTGGCGTGATCATTCAGCATAGTGGTAAATTAAACTAGACAAAACCCTGGAGGCTGTTGCTGATTCAAAGTTTTTGTGCTCAGCAGACATCTTCTGCTGAGACAACGGAGGATGGGGCTGCAGCTGCCGCCGTCTCTTGTGCCCAGGGGAAAGAAGAGGAAATGGAGGCCATCCTCCAGAGTAAAAATGTGACCTGTGGGATCTGCATGGACAAGGTTTATGAAAAGACAGATCCAAGACACCATGTTTTTGGAATCTTGCCAAACTGCAATCACTCCTTCTGTTTACAATGCATCATGACCTGGAGGAAAACAAAAGACCTTGGGCTCGACGTGGTTAAGTAGGTTTCACTAGTATTTGGCTATTTAACCACAGCTGACCACACTGCATAAATGATCTGGGATTATGTCCCTGTTTAATGATTATTCCTCAGGACCTGTCCACAGTGCCGAGTAAGATCTGCCTTTTATGTCCCGAACAAATACTGGGTTGAAGGACAAGCAAAGGAAAGTGTAATTGCTGCCTTCAAAGAGAAATGCAGGTATGGCCAGAGTCTGTTTTTGATGGCAGCAGTTCATAAATTCAGCCTTACTTACTTTTAAGTGGATCATAATTGGATGTTTTTTCTAAGCTGTACAAATATTGCAAACTCAAACAGATTTCTCTATTTAGGTATTCTTTAATAATTTTTTTTTTTTTTTTTTTTGAGGTTATGCTAGCCTCTGACGCTACAGTGATTTACTTACTCTTGATTGGGTAGTGTTTTGACATTGTCTTTTTTAGCTAAGATATTTAAGTTTAAATGTTACAACCTAATTTGGTAAACTAGTTTGAAACTAGCTTAAAGTCACTAAGAATTTTCTGTACGTTTAAACTTGGTGATATCATGAAGAGCAGACACTGCTCAGTCTGGGGCTTCAAGTCTAACATGATTGTGCCTAAATTTAAGTGTTCAGATCAGCCGTTGTAATGAATTCCATCCCGTTTGAGCATTTTTTTTTTTTTTTTTTTTTTTTAATTTTGCTTGACATGCTGTGAAGTTGTATTCCAGTTGGCTAACACTTGCTATTGAAAACCATAAAAGACAAGTAAATTTGAGGCAAAATGCTGATAACAAAACACTTTCTTGTGACTTAAAAGTTCAATGCATAACAGCTTTGATTCTAAAGCTGGTGCTGAATTATCATTTGGTTGAAGAAATCATCTGAAGAGCCCTTGTTCTATCTCATCTGTTACGATTACAGCAAGAAAAGCTGCAGTTACTATGCACGACACAGATGTTGTCCCTTCAAAACAGAGTGCCTTTATCGACACGATAAACCCAGACGTCGCAGATCATTTCCGGTAAATGTACTTGAACATCGAAGTGCTATAAGTTGTCATAACTCTTGTTCTATATAAGACTATATGTTTTACTTTTTTTTTCTGCTCCCAGTATTTTACAGAAGAAGAAGATGACTACGATGGTGTAGATCTGATAAATTTTTTCATAGCCATGACCTTTCTTGGCGATGATGAAGATGATGACTATGACTTTCCTTTTTACCTATCCGAGGAATATGGTTTCTGAGCTTTTTTCATTCTTTTTGTCAGTGCCTGAAACCACTGAATGGGGCTTCAACTATATCTATATAATCATTTGCCCCAGGACACCATGTAGCTGTCTTTTGACCCTTCTATCGTCCTTGTATTGAAGCAACTTTTGAGTAGCTGAGATCAGGATCAAGGTTATGAACCATGCACCACAGATGCCAAGTGTGTTTCAATTGGATTACAGTAAGTAGTATTGAAGAACTTGCCTCTAAATTTGCCCTCTACAGTGTGGTTGTAAAAGAAAATATGTACACTTGGTTCCCCAAGGCGCATTGGTTTGTTGCCCCAGCTTTAGATATAAGCTCCCAGATAGAAATTCAAGATTTGTCCTACCTATAATGATTTTGTGTCTAATTTGTGGTCTTCTAGTTAAGGGTTTGTTACTCTTGCATGGCCATAGTGCTTCAAACCTGTTGCAGATTGCTAATTTCCCCTTAACCTCTCTACTGATTTAATTAGTGATCATTTGACTCCTCTCCAAGCAGTTTGCACCAGTTTGATATTTTAAAGTGTTGTGTGGATGGTAGTTTTAATTGTCTAAAGAGAAAGCGTACTGTACCCCTTATGTCCACTACTGATAGTAATGTAAACACCCATTTCCCTGGTATTGGCAAGAACAAATGTTAAGATTTTATCTCTTTTAAACAAGTTGTACTTGTACACAGAAAATAAAACATTGCTTAGCACGTTGTCTCACTGAAAAGGTGTGTTGTGCTCTTTTATTGACATTGACTATTATAAATTGAATTTGAATCTATAATTTCAGAGGCTAGACTCTGTTGTGTCTGACTTGATCATTAGGTGGAGATGTGGAGCACAGATTTAGTGAAATTATGTTAGCGAAGAAGAGATGTCAACAAAAACTGGCGGGGTGGCAGCAGCAGGAAGCTTTACCTGGGATCTGACCGTCGGTATGTCCCTGAGTCGGTTTGACGGCCAGTCGAAGCTGCTGGTCCGGTCGCTGATGTCCGGAGCCTCCGGTGCCCACCGAGCGCTGGACGTCTTTCACAGGCAGCAGCGAGCTAACCCCGACCGGTCACTGTGCAACTTCATAAAAGCGCTGTGCCAAGACGAAGTAACCTGTCCGGAGACAGAAGCCCAGAAAATAACCGTGTAAGTTTAAAAAATAAAAAATAAAAAAATGCGGGGATAATGTGGTTCAGGAAGTGGTTGGACCGCTGACTGAAGAAGCAGCATAGCAACACGAACGGCGTGACCTGTATGTTGCTATAGAAACGGCTGCCCATCCGGATGTAGGAACCGTCCAGTGGAGAAACGGCTGAACATTTACTTCCGCACCTTCTTAACGCGCTTGTACACTATTTAGTATCTTTCCATGTCTCCTTACTTCAACTTACTGCTTGTTTTTAAAAAATCATATTTTCGATAAAACATATGAAGAGCTTAGAATTTGATGCTGCTTTATATATTAAAATATGTAACTACTCAAGTTGAAGAAAATAAGATGACATTGCTGTTTTGGTAAAGATTCATTAACTTTTCCTGTAAAAACTGTCCTTTGGGATAAAAATACATATACTACTGTGCTCAAGTGCAGTTTTGAAGTGTTGCCTTTTTCTGGTACTTCATATGCCATTAAATTTCGGAAACAAAATTATAGTTGTAACAACTACTACTTACTATTAACATCAAGAATTTATATTCATTTAAAACCATATGCAGAGCTCATAAAACATCATAAAAAAACCCAGTCAAAGATGGATTTCCTCTCCAAACATCTCAAACACATCTAACCATGTCTGTGTGGCAAGAAATTTTCACTTCTTTTCTGCCCCATCAGTCGTCTCACAACCTGTCAGATTTAATCTTGAACTCTGCTAGGTTAGGAGCCTCTGGGCCAAACTACTTATTTGTAATTGTCCAATTGTCCAAAACTATATTTGAAGATGAACATTTTCATTTCTTTTGAAGTGATTTTGAATAATAGACCTATATTGTTGTTTTAGTACTTTTACATCAGTGAAAGGTCTTAATATGTTTTCCAGCACCACCAGTCCAATTGTCATTAGATAGAAAGATCTGTTTTATCACAGTTATGTCAGTAATAAAACAGTCGATATATGGGCTATTTTACTAGTATAAATGCAGCATTGGTGATGTTGACTGAGATGGCACGTGTGAAACTGCTGTCTCCAACTATGCACCACAAAAGTGCTACCAAAGACCAGAGCTACAGCCAATGTTTACTGTCAGTAACAATCTGATGTTTTTTTTTTGTTTTTTTTGTTTTTTTCGATTAAATTAAACATTTCAAATTTAAAAAAAGTATAAAAATGTCTGTTACAACTATAGTGCAAATCCAAAAATGTCAACAAAAGCAGCAAATCTTCTCATCTGAGAGGCTGAAATCTGTTTGGTGTTTCACTATTTCTGTTTGAAAAATGATTTATTCCAGAATTAAAGTAGTGTTTGTGTGAGTAATTTGAATCAACTATTTGTTTAATCTTTACCAAAGACAAACTTACATATTATTACATTATGTCGGTACCAATGCCTCACACCCATTTTTTTTTCTCATTTATTTTAGCAATCCCCTTGTGTGCCTGTTTCCTGCATTATTCAAACAAAATCTGCTGACCTTCATCTATCTGGTGCACTCAGTGCTTCCTCAGACCTCTGTTCTCCATCTGCTCAAATGCCTCGGCCAGGACCCTCATCTAAACCCCTGGATCACTGCTCTGAGTAGACAGCTGAAGAGAAGCCTGGGGGCCAACAATGAGGAGTCTCTCTGCACTCCACCATGCAGCCAGAGACTGAAGGAGCTGTCACAGCGTTTAGTTGGTTTTGATGGGATGGGAGGATGGACCAAGTGCCTCAGCGGTTGCACAATAGGATCTGAATCTCAAAGTGCATCTGATTTATCAGAGCAGGTGATACAAAGGAAAAGGAAAGGATGTATTGTCACTCTGGACTCTGAAGGCGATGAAGAAACGGGACAGCAGAGTAAACGGATGAGGATGGATATCTGTGGGAGTGAACGTGTTGATGCAGAAGAACAGAGTGTAAATGAGATGTCAGGAAGGTTAGAAAAAAATTCTCCAGCAGAAACTCCTGCCGAAGAATTGCAGCCAGTAGCAGACAGTCCATCTGATTCCCTGCCTGAACAAATAAAGGTAGAGATTTGTAAGGAAGCGCAAGCTTTGTCTGTCCCAGCCACACTGAAATTTATCATCCATTTTCACAATTTTACAAATTTATTTGCTGATAGGAAAATTGCACAGTCAAATCTAGTCTACTAATCGGGCAGTTATATTTGGTTTTGTCACACAGGTTGAAATAACAAGTTTGGGATCAAGTTTTGTGTTTTTATTTTTTAGGTCTCTGTACTTCAAATAAAGGAATTACTGGAAAGTCAGACAGAGGTAAGAATAAATGTTTTCTTTCACTTAGCTAGGACACTGATATTTGTTATTTTGATATTTTTCTTATCTGTTTGCAGTGGGACCAGAGCTCCATGGATGTGTTCAAGGTTCTGAACAACTGTGACCCTGCTCAAGTATGTCCTCAAAATTTTATAACAGGTTTTTAATATGTATTACTCCTATTTCCTGCTACACTAACACTTCTGTGTCTGTGCATTAATGCACAGTATATGGGGACATAATGTTTCAATGCAGTGCAACATAAAAAGCAAAAATACAGGCTCAGAAATTATAATTGAGTGAAAAGTTTCACAAAGGTTATAAGTATTTACATTGTAATCCAACACAAGAAGAAGTGGAGAAACCAGAAGAAAAATAATTAAGTATGAACCTTAATGTCCTTTATAGCCCCACTCAACACAGCTTTTCTAATCCATTCATATTATACAATTGCTAACTGATGTGCTGTGATGAGACAAATCTCACTTCTCTGCCTCTCCTGTTTAAGGTGGAGGTGTTGTGTAACATGCTGAGTTTGTCTGATTTGCCGGAGCAAACTCTGCCCAAACTGTGCAGCAGTGTTTTGATTTCCTCTCCTGACCTCAGCTACAGCACAGCAACAACACTCATTAAGAGTCTCCTGCTAGAGAAGGTATAACAATGGATATACAAAGTATGCAAAATGTGCTGCTGTGTTTGAAGCTGATGGGATGTCCTGGTACTTCATGTGCAGGTCCTGTCCCTGTCAGAACCGGCCTCAAGATGCCTGGTTACTGCAGTAACATCACTGTGTGGCCACTATCCCAGACCAATGTGTCACGCTGTAATCGCACCAGTTTTAATGGAGAAGAACATAGGTAAGGAAAAGGCTGGGCTTTTATCTTTTATTTACACAGTTAGTTGCAGGGGGATTGGAGTCAATCAGTGACAGAGCAGAAGACCTGGAGCTGGTGTGGATTCAGTGTCCTGGTTCAAGTGCACATAAACAAAATATATGCTTTGATGTTATGGGGGGATGAGCCCGTACCGTTTACCCAGTCCTTGGCCCTAACATCACTTGATGTTCTATTTCAAACTTTGTTTGGTTTTCAGGGAATTCACAGGCTGAACTGCTGAACAGGCTGATAGAAGGCAGCCTGGATTCCCACTACAGACAACTGCTGCTTCAGTAAGATAAAAAGTTTAAATTCAGTTGTAAAACTGTACCAGGGACAAGTCAAATAAGCACAGAATAATAATGGACTCAAATGGTTATGGGTTGTGAGTTGATGCAGTTTTTTACCTTATTTTTCTTTCAGAATGACATTCAAAATTAAATGGACTGAGCCAGTGCTCTCCATCATCCACAGCTTGCTAGACTCCAAGGTTTGCTGAATGTTTATTCATGGGAAAAACACTTGGGCACATCATAGACTGTAAATAAAAAGGTTGCTATAGTCATTGTAATTGAGTTGCCTGTTTTTGTTTTTTCAGCCTGACTTGAATGAAGAAGTGTTCACACAATTCACTGAACAACTTGTCAGCCAGGGTCCTCAATTCATTAAGTCTGTGAAGTTTGCAAAAATGATGTTAACAGTCCTCACCAAATATGGCAGCCATGTGAGTTTGTAAACATATATCATGCATGATGGCTGAACATTGGATGAAATAGTATTTGTAATATTTTTTTATATGTATTAATTTTTATTCATCTTTTTTTTCAAGGTGACTGTGGCTCACAAACACTCCTTGTCCAGTTGCCTGATGTTAAATGAGACGTTCCTGAAAAAGTCTCTTCAAGCTGCTTTGAAAAGAATCACACACACCTGAAATGCCACACAGTTTATACACCAGCTTTCACTTGATGGATGCTTTAGTTATGGTTGTTACAGTACATTAACAAATACTTATATCTGTGAAATTATTTAATAAATGTTTATCTGATGCTCATAAGTGCTAAAAAATTGGACTGAAAGTGAAGTGTTACCCATGATGTTTCTTCTGATCTAATGTATGTCAATAAACCTGTTTAAATCATTTCGTGTGTAGCTCTTAGTGATTATCTGAGATCTGAGCCAAAAATGAAACTCCTCCACCCAGTTTTATTTAAACAACAAAAATTAATCAAATGAGCTACAAGGTTAAATATAATATAAAAGTAAACACTTTCACGTTTTTACTCAAAAAAGAGACGTCGTTTACGTCTGTGGTGACATCACCTCGGTCGCCTTTATTTTGCGTCACTTCCCTCTGCACTTCCTTTTCAGCGTAGCGACAAGGGAGGGACGAGCTGCCAAAATGAGGTTAGAGCCAGTTTACTGAATAAATTCAGAAATTTACTGCTTACAAATTTACAATGGCTCACGTTTGCCTCTTCATATTGTATTGTTGTTATGTTACGGGGCAGTTGTGTTATTTAGACTAGCTTTTCTGTCGTAAATGGGGTAAATGTAACGTGTGTGACCGGGACATCCGCCGGTGAAGGGACCCGCGTTTAAGTTGTATCTTTCAATCTATCGTCATCCGAAGTTATAAACACAACTAACGTTATAATCCCCCATCAGATGTTCATGTTGACTTTACTAAATATTATTAACTCGACTCTTTTTGTACTTTTGTACGTAATTTGTCACATTTAGTCGATACCTTTCCGCGCCTCCGCCAGTGAACCGGGTTTAATGGGGTGTTACTGTTGCTCTAACGTGTTTTCTCTATAACAGCAAGGTTTCCAGAGACACGTTGTATGAAGCCGTAAAGGAGGTCCTGCAGGGCTCTGTAGCCAAGCCAAGGAAGTAAGTTCACATGGTGAAGTCAGATAGACCTCTCTGCCTAAGTAATAGATGATAGGCTAAATAAAATGTAAGATATATGCAGGTCTTAGTCTCCTTGTCTTGTGTTTCTTCAATAAAACCTTTCAAAATAAAGCTTCATTAACGCAGACATTCAGTAGTTTTAAATGTCACTTGATTTGATAGTCTTTATTACAGGTGTGGTGTATTGATATAAATATTACACTTTTGCACTTTGTAATACAGTTTCTATTTACGTTTTATATTTTTGCATGATGACTTGTGTTAAATTTTAGGTGGTCGTTAAAAGGTCTGATGTGAACACACAGTCTAACACAAGTATCTTGTCTGTGCATAGGTTTGTGGAGTCTGTGGAGCTGCAGATCAGTTTGAAAAACTATGATCCTCAGAAGGACAAGCGTTTCTCCGGCACTGTCAGGTTCGACCTTTTACTGTTTCACCCACCCTTTTCCCTGTGTGCTTCCAGCCCTGTCTGAGAATTAAAACTGCCTTTCTTAATGGATAGAGTCTTGATAAACTTTAAAAACAGTCCAGACAGGCCAGGGACAGACATGGAGAAGTACTCTGGGTAGTCTGACTGAGCCAACTCAGCCCTGGCTGTTGAAGGTGAAGCAGGCGGACCCCTACCCTGGGTCTTAAAACATGAGGGGAGGTTTTGAGTGGCAGAGCTGTTAAGTTCATGTCCTCAAGCCGACCAATTTAAATTATGTTACCACAGAGGTCAGCTGGACAACGGCCGTGGTGGTGGTATGGGTAAGAATTTTTCTACTAAATGTTAAAATCAGGGAGGTGTCACTTGGGGGATGGCAGAGTATTTGATTTTATAAAATCAAGTATAAAACCACAATTTTTATTTATTTTTTTGTCCAAATGCTACAAAATGACTTTTAGCTGAGAATTTTTTTTGGACCTACATTTTTCAGGTCAATGCAGCCAAGACTGAAATATATAAGAATTAAGTGATAAGAGTATTGTATGAAACTTATTCCAGCTGAGTAGTCGGTCTCTTGTCTTTGTACACTTTAAACCAGAGACTGCTCTCAGCCATACCCTGCCGTACTACCAACCACTACCCCTGAGTTTGAAGTGGGATTGTGAGCATAGTTGCTAACTCATTTGTTAATGCACAGGCTGAAGACTCTCCCCAGGCCCAAGTTCTCTGTGTGCGTCCTGGGAGACCAGCAGCACTGTGATGAGGCCAAAGCTGCTGACATGCCACACATGGACATCGAGGCTCTCAAGAAGCTCAACAAGAACAAGAAGCTGGTCAAGAAGCTCGGTAAGAAGTTGTGAACGTGATTCATGAGACACTAGATCATTCATGATTGGAATGAGTTTTAACATTGCTCATTTTCTACTGTCCTCTTGTAGCCAAGAAGTACGATGCTTTCCTGGCATCAGAGTCTCTGATCAAACAGATCCCCCGTATCCTGGGTCCTGGCCTGAACAAGGCTGGCAAGTTCCCCTCCCTGCTCACCCACAACGAGAACCTGTCCACCAAGGTGGATGAGGTCAAATCCACCATCAAATTCCAGATGAAGAAGGTGGGTTCTAGGATGTTTGTTTGATTCAGTAAAATCAGATAAAAATTATGCTGCATGAAATGCTTCAGAACAAGTGAGCAAACAGGGTTTCTGTAAATGAGTCCATGTAGACTAATATTCACACCAATGTTTATGGGATTGTTGTGATTTATGGACTTGTATAGATACGAGGCCTCCTCTCTTTTTGTAACTTAAAATAGCCTGTTTGTGCTTTTCTAATGGCTTCACTTCCCACAAAGTAGGCCCACCCACCACTAACTGCCAGCACTTCATATGTAGTGTAAAAGCTCTATCAGCATTTTAACAATCAATACTGGATCATTGAAATTGCAATTGGTCAAGAGAATTTTTCTCCAACTTTATTTTAATCCACCTCTAGTGGTAAATACTAACTTTATATTAAAACAACTGATTGTTGGGCCACTGAACAACGTTGATCTGTATTGTAGGTGCTCTGTCTGGCTGTGGCAGTAGGACATGTGAAGATGACTGAGGATGAGCTTGTGTACAACATCCACCTGGCTGTCAACTTCCTGGTGTCTCTGCTGAAGAAGAACTGGCAGAACGTGCGTGCCCTCTACGTCAAGAGCACCATGGGCAAACCCCAACGCCTCTACTAAATCATTTTTCTGTTAATAAAAATGGAGATGCTCCAAAGTTGACTTTTGTTTGTTTGGTTTGTTTTTTTTTTGGTAGCTTTGTGTTCACTGACATGATTCAATATCTTAATCTTCTGTTGTTTTGAGAACATATCGACGCTGAAAACTCAGTAACGCAATGATCTTTGTTCATGATCACATTTGTAATAGTTACACTGAGCATTTATTCACTTTGTCCTTATAATCTGTACAATGTAAATAACACATGAGTCTGAAACTCTTAGTTTTGATGATGCAAAATCACTTAAGGGAAATGCTTGGCCACCAAAGGAAGAGTGGCAGAGGGATCCCTCCAACATGGACAGATTTGTGAATGTGCAGAGTAAACAAGTAGAGTAAAATATATATAATGTGAGTGCATATACATGATCAGCACACAACATTAAGACTGTTGGCAGGAAGTGAATAACATCTTGTTACTGTGTCTGGATGGTGTTTAAAGATGTGACTTGATCAGGGCCAATGTGCGATGGTTGGATGACAGTCAGAGCATTGCCATTGGAAGAAGACTTAATGTGTGCGTCAGGGTGCATTATGGGAAGAAGACGAGCTGGTGGAAGCAGTGTGATGCTTTGGACAGCCTGGGGTCCTGCTGTTCATGAGGATGTTACTTTGATACAGATCACATTGCAGATCAAGTTCACTCCATGGAAACTATTCCCTAATGGCAGTGGCCTCTTTCAGCAGGATAATGCTCCCTGTCACTGTACAAATGGTTCAGGAGGTTTGAGGAACGCAATGTATTCAAATTCTCCAGCTCTCAATCCAATCCAGCATCTGGGGGATGTGCTGGACAAACACGTCTGATGTGTGGAAGCCCAACTTGTGCCTTAAACATAGAGATGTACTCCAATGCGTCGTAAATCTTTTTTGTACATGCACAATCTAAAAACTTAGTTTGCTTTGACAGTATCACCTTTGTATCAATCAACCTATCGGACTTTATTTGTACTGAACCCTCTGTAATTTAGAGTTTTAAATAACAGACAGTTCAAGCAAACTGTGAAATACCTGGAGACTTGTGAGAACTCAAAATGAAGAAAAGATAATATTCTCAGCTACAGAGGTGGCACATCTGATTCAACACCAGTAATTAATTACTACAGATAAAAAGAAATTGAGCCATGTACTGTAGCTTCCCATGAGCCTCTTGGGGTGGCCGTCCTGCTCTGCTTTGACTGTGGATCTCTTAATAGGATTATCTATTCTCAGTACAAGAGAAAGGCTGAGGGAGAAAATGAAGCAAACACAGAGAGGAACTTGTGAGAATATTTTGTGTTTTCAGCAACAATGACAAATCCCCAATTGACCGTGAAGAGGATTTGAAGGATTTAATCTGGTTCTTACCTGTAAAACGTTTGGATTATTCCCGTGAAGACAGCAGCTGATGAAGTGATGAGCGCTGAGGTGAGTCAAATAATCTACCACTTGCCCTGCCTGCTCCTGTTAAGACTGATAAACACTTTGTATTTGATTATCATGTCGATCAGTGACAGAGGTAATGTTCCCGAACACCTTTTTTCAGCATGATGCAGGGACACACGGTTGCAGTCTGGCCACCATGCTGGGCAGTGAGGACAGCGAGGAAGGTAACAGTTAAAGAAAAAGAAAGGGCTCATAGAAACACAGTGTCGTGGCTCTAAATGTTAACTGGATCTCATCTTTGAAACAGAAACCAGCCAAGAGGAGCTTCCAATCACAAGCTGGAACGAGCTGTCCATCATAGAGCGTGTAGGCCTCAACAGGTGCAATTCACTGAAAAGCATGCACAACCTCATCTTACATATACATATATTTAATCAACCTGTTCTCATCTTAGTCTCATCTTCTAATCTTTCCACCCTTGCTTTTTCTGACAGTGTAGAGATGTCAGAGAAAGATTTGGAGGTAAGGCCTCCCACTTCGTATTTAATATTATATCCTACATCCTCACGTTTAATTTATTTGAACAGTTTTTCCTTTGTGTATTGTGTCTTTAACTTCTTTCTATGTCAAATGTCAGATGTTTTGAATCTTTTAATTGTGACCATTTGTTCTGATGTTGGTTTTAAGTAGTAACATTCCTGATTTTAGTGCTGAATATGTAATTATATAAGGGAAATTTATATTAGGTTCAATTTAAAGGATTTACCTCACAGAAAAGTTATGTTAATGAATGTCTTTTAATACTCTCCTCAAGTTTAGTTTTCAACCGTATAAAACATATCTAATTGTATATAGTTTGACTTCAGAACAATTAAAACCAGAATAAAATCAGACAAAAACATGAAAAAGTTAGTTACTGAGTTGGTTTCTACTCGCAGACCGCCTTCTCTCAGATCACCCTGGCTTTCCGCTGTGACCAGTACACTCTGAAGCAGAGGCTTCAGGCAGAGGAACATGCCCGCAACCTGGCTGAGGAGAACGTCCAGCTGGAGCTGAGCAGAGGCAGGGAGACCCTGGAGGTACAGTACAAGACGGATGATCTGAAGTAAGTCTCGAAAGACTCTGCCACAGAGCAGGTACATGTGTGTGTTTGTGTGTGTTTTCAGACACTGAAGGGCCTGTGTCTGGACAGCAAGCGCAGTAAGATTCTGCAGAGGCTGGAGCTCTCTCTGGACATCCTCGGTGGGACTGTGGAGCGAATCTCCAACACAGCTGAGGTCCTTGGGGCTGTGCACCAGGTACACTGATTTGTTTCTGGATAGCTCAGCAGCTCTAAAGACTCTAAAGGCATTTTCATGTCATTTTATTTTACAGATAGAAAAAAAAATCTGACTTAGTTTAAAGGACAAGTTCACAGTTTTTTCATGTCTTAAAACCATCGTCAGGTGCTTGTGAAAAACACACAACTATTTTTACTTGCTGAAATGATTCCTCCTGTTTTTCATGCTGGCCATCAAAAGGTCCCTCCCTCGTGCTACTTCAGTTGCTTTTTGTGTGTAAATAATTTCCCATAGATTTATCTGAGGCTACTATGAGGCTTCAGACACCTGAGAAAGAAATATCAGGTGGATATTGACCAAATTTACAGTTGTTTTATACAAAATTAATTTCTTCTATTTCCCTGTTGAGGTGCAGTGGAGAAACAGTGACAAAGAGACATGAAATTCTGAAATAAAAACATTTCCATTTATTTGTCTAATTGGGATGAATGTAGTGTCATATTAGCTTCAAATAAACCCTTGAATACCTTCCTGTATAGAATGAGGACTGATCTTTTTCCTCATCAGATACACTAAAAAACAATATTATATATAGACAGTTGTTCTTAGACTTCACTGGTTCTGTGAATAATCATCACAACCACTAAATGTTGCACTACAGCAACAGTCTTTCAGACCAAAACAAATGCTTAGTCAGCATCACTGCAGGCCTAGGTTTGGCCACCCCACCCTCCTCTGTCTTCTCATTGTCCGTCAGCAGGGTGTTATTCTAGTCCTAGTCGTCCCTATGGCCAGTCTGTCTGTGCTCTGGTCTAATCTCTGTCTTTGTCGGAGGCCTTTATAAACATGGCAAGGGCCAAGTGTTCAACAGGAGGGACTTCCAATACGCCAACATGCATTTGTTCACAAATGTGCTTGGAAGCAGGAACAACTAACATTCAGGTTACAACACAGAGCGAGTGTGACGTCTTTCTTTCTGATCAGTCAGTGATTACGAGTTTGAAAAATCTGTAAACTGTAAAAAGGTTTAAAAGTTGTTATTCATGACTTTAGGTTGAATCATTTATCAGTCACACTGCACAATGAGCCATCAGCTAAAATTTTTGAATGCTGGAACATGTAATATTAAATGGTTATTGGTCAACACTCATATCACACTGGAAGAGGATATGTACCATATTAGTCTAGACTGTAAACAACATCTGGAAAAAAAACAGATGTTGTTCATTGTTTGAGAGCATATGAAGAAATCCATTACAGCAGCTTAGACCTGTTTTCAATGCCCCTTATTGTAAAGTAGTCTCACAATTTGTGTCTGTGATAGGAGGCTCGAGTGAGTCGGGCAGTCGAGCTCATGGTGGCTCATGTGGAGAATCTGAGACGGCGACATGATAGAAACGTGGCAGAGCTGGAAGAGGCCAAGAAAATGATCCAGCAGCAGAACTTGTGCGGAAACATTGTCGATCCCAGAGCCTCTCCAGGTTTCTGATACTTTAGTCTGTCTGAAGCATTTATCTGCCTCTCATGTGCAATATCTGACTGACCACTGGGTCTCTTGTCCTAGATCCAGAGGAAAGTGACAGAAAGAGGAGCTCTCAACAGGTATGGGGACATTTGGCTTATTATACCATCTAATAACAGTGGTGCCACCTTTTATTCTTCTCTGTCTCTTTTTTCTATCAGAGCAGTGGCCGTCGAAGGGTCAGTATATCAGTGATTTCGGGGTCTCAGGTAAAGAGGTTTCTTTACTGAGCACTTACACTTTCTCTACTAACTTTATCATCCAAAACACACAGTGAGTGTCTTTCACTTAGAGACTTTGTCTGTACAGGAGAAGAGAAAGCGGGACTTGAAAAAGCGTGTGGCTCATGGAGGAAGCTCCAGCAGGAAGTCCTTCCCCACTTGCCCATCTCCATCCCTGAGCTCAGAGTCCAGCTGCTCTGCCATGACCAAGGATGACAGCTGCTCAGTGGACGACAGGTCAACTAAAGACTCAGGGTTTATGCTCTGTATCTGATCTACATGATAAATGCTTTAAACCAGCAACCACACGTCATCTGATTTGTGTTTTTTTATTTTGTTTTTTGTTTTTTTTTCAGGCAGCATGAGCCAGATGAAACTCCATCAGACGCTTCAGCTGCTCAGCCTCCTTCAGAGCCACCTCCCATTCCCAACACAGAAGACCCCCCAGCAAAACAAGTGGTCACCAGAAAAACAAAAAACAAAAAGTACAACCTGGCGTCATAGAAACACCATGCGATACAACACATAGTGCAGCACTTACCAGTTTGCTAAGGCTCTTTATCATTATATATATTTTTAAGGTTCCTTTTTTATTTGAAATATTTCTGTTTGACATCTGATGTCTTTTGATGCTGTTACATTACAATACTTTGCAGTGTTTTGACTGACAGGCAACATTTAGAGAGCAACTGCTAAAGACATGTCAGAGCAGGAAAATCACATATGTAACTCTAATGTTACTATGAAAACATGGCAAAAGAAACTGTAGTGTTATATCATGACATTTCACTGGAGTCATTTAACTCTAGTAATATTTATAAAATGTGTCTTTACAACAGTCCCCCGCTGGATACTTTGCGACAAAGACACAAGGGTAAAGCTGCGTTAACAAAGAAGAAGTCAGACAAGGACAAAAAGAACTCAAATATCTACCGACGGATCTCTGTGGGGGCGTAAGTCAACAGATTTGTTTAGAGCCTTTTGGTAACTGATCTTTATTTCCTCTGGACAAACAATGACTGCTCTCTTCAGGTGTGGATCTTCGTGGAGGCGACGTCCTCTGGCTCACTGGCTGTATCGCTGTCGTTGGGTCGTCCTCTGCTTGTACCTGTTTGTGCTTTTCTGTGTCGTAATGCTGTCTTACTTTTTGTGGAGGCTTCATGATGGAGGATTTGAGCCATGATCTGTTCATCTGGAAGACACAGTTACTGGGGTGTTGTCTAAGCCCTGTCACGGTACTGTGAACATCTAGTGTGTAGACCAGCTGTCTGGAAAGCTCTTTGTAAATGAATATAAATCATTTTGTTTGACATTTGGTTGTTCATCCATTTGTTCTCAATACAATACTGTTGTTATACCTCCACCTTCTACATAGAAATGCCATAAACATCCGTTTCAGTCACATTTTTTATTATAAATATACAAAAAATATCAAAACTGATACAATCACTTGGTTAGTAACAGAACATCAAACTGCAGTGAAAACATTCATCAAACCACTGTTAAAGACATCAGTGATTAATTATTAAAAGTTAATAGCAAATGTTAAGATTCAACTTACTTCACATCATGGTTAGACAGATGTTAAACTTTACCTCTATATATAGAAATATATATAAAACTTTTCAAATGTGTATCAAGATTTTAGTAATAAGTCTCTATGTTGCAAGAAGGGAACTTTAAATAATAGATAAATATAGTTTAATGTTTAAATTATATTACTAATGGGAGAACTTATTTGAAAACTACTGTAGATGCAAAGTGTGTGCCGGCCACAAAGCAAGTCTTGAAACCACAAAAAGTTTATGATCCATTTGATGTGTTCATGAAAATGCATGAACTTGAATTCACCTCAGAAAGGTCCATTAGAAAACAATTTAAAATAAATAAAATTGGCTTAGCACCTTACAATAAATTTTAAATTAAAGGGAGAGAGAGAAATGTGCTCATCAGGGTACCGATAGGTCCATGTTTTCTCAACCATGTCAACAAACAATCTCACAGAGAGTTCAAAGGCTTAATAAATACAATACAATACAATAGAAAGCAATAGCACACGTCCTACTGACCATACCGCAGAGGAGCAGAGGTCTCAGCTACACCTGGCTCACAATTTCAGCATCCTCAGCCACAAACCACTGGACTGGAGTCCCATCTGCAGCTCTTTGGAGAATCACATTACCTGACCCCTGTGAAAGACACATCAAATCAGTGTTTACCTTTTGCATAAATATATAAATAATAAATATATTTGCTGCTTTTCTATATCTTAACATGATTGTAAATTTCATATTTTTCAGTTTTGGACTTT
Organism: Rachycentron canadum; assembly: GCA_038496675.1. NCBI lineage: Eukaryota > Metazoa > Chordata > Actinopteri > Carangiformes > Rachycentridae > Rachycentron > Rachycentron canadum. Next base: position 14,664,564 of record CM076651.1, read on the forward strand.
GAGTTGGATACAAGACATTTAAATATGTTGCAATTGACTCTAGGAATTTGGATGGGCTTTCTTTACTGTGTTCTGATATTTTATAGATCAAAATAATGATATTGCAGTTTTAAATGGTGTGTGTTAGTGGGCTGTTAAATTTAGATCATTATTTGTACCAACCTGTTTAAATGGATGCAGATGAGGTGAAGTGGGGCTTTTAACACTGAGAGAGCTCTGTTGATCTATGCAGCCTGGCTGCAACTTCTGTAGCTGATTCCTCTGGTGCCAGGACTTCAGCTCCTCTGATACGATCTCCCTGGGCATCAGCCTGATGGCGTGGTTCGGATACTCCTTCAGTGAGGGTGTTCGCACCAGTCTGGTGTAAGGCGGAGGGGGCTTTAGGATTCTCCTTGGGGACAATACTATGTCCTGCCACTGCTGCTGCCACTGAGGGCTGCGTGCTACAGGGGGGGAGGACAGGAAGCATTTCCCCATGTCCAGGTCTTGAGGGGAGAGGGGGCCATCCTCTGCCATGGCCTTGATGTAGCCAGGGCTGGGCTGAGGCTGATTGGTGTTTTTTTGTGGGTTGGAGAAGCTGGAGAGTCCTTTTTTCTGTGCACCAAAGTGGAATCCATAAGGTGGCGGGCAGAGCTTTGGGATCTCAGAGGGTCCATCCTTCCCAGGAGAGCTGATGTAAGAGCAGGATGAGTGCTCCGAGCTGCTGTCTTCAGAGCTGGACTGGTATGGACGCAGAGGAGAGTACTCTGGAGAACGCACCATCAAATCAGCCACACAGAGCTGCTGGGGCAATCGGGCTCGCCCTCGACTGTTCTCTGAGCTGCGGCGCTCCAAGTCGGCAGACGGCTTACTTTTTGGAAGTCTGAGGAGACAAATGTAAAATTGTAAAACTGAATACATATGTGAACGTCACACATTTGATGTATGTGACATAATGTCTTGATGTACCTGAAGGACTGGGAGTACTGCCGACGCACGTGCAGCTCTGGGGTGGAGGGGGCACTAGTGGAGTGGTTGTGACACAGGGCCGAGTTCTTGATAAACTGAGAGATAGGGATCCTGCCGCTCTCTGCAGATACCTGGGTTCCTGCTGGACTACTGCAAACAACAAACACAGGAGAGACGACATGAATCATGGAGCATGTCTCCACTACCATGTATTTACACACTGAGAGCCAGTAGTAGTAGCAAAGCATTCCACTTAAATCTGGATGATGAAGTTAAGATTTTAGATTAATGTTGTGTTAATGTAATCTTTAAAATCTTAACTGTAGCTATTGCACTGATTTGATACATCTGTCTCAAAAATGTGTTTTGAATTTTTTTAACAAATTATAAACATAAAGGTAAACTATGACTATAGACACGTGACCCTATCTTTTTTTTAGTACATATTAATATGATATTGTTACATTCTTGTTTTCACACTTTAGACTCCCACCTGGACCTGCTGCTGCAAGCTGACTGAGGTTTTGTGGCCTTCTGGTACGGCTGGTCCAGACTGGACTCCTTCCATGGAGAGTTCTGGATGGGCGAGCGCTCATACGCTACACTGAGCTGGGATGACTGCAAGGTCTTAGCTGACAGCTGCAGGGGGTCTGAATAGGAAGTGCCCAGCACTGGGGGAGAGAGAGGACTGGGTGGGTCCACATCTGTGAACAGAGAGAATCAGTCAGTCAGTATGAGCCAGAGGATGCTTTTTAAGCTTTTTTTTTTTTTTTTTTTTGTATGTGAAATGTTGGCTTGAAAAAGGCGAATAAGAATCATCAATAATTCTGGCGCATCTATTCAATTTCAGGGCATGTTAAATGGTATGAATGTTAACTGCTACTTTCTCACTGAGCTGCTCCAAAATATCTCATATCAGTGGTAGAAAGCGACTGAGCACATTTACTCAAGTACTGTACTTGATTACTGTACCTGTACTTTACTTGAGAATTTAGATTTTCCATTACTTTCTACTTCTGCTCCACTACACCTCACACCGCTGACTGTATACTTTTGTCAACTACGTGTTTCAGTCAAATCATGTGACAAAACTAAACCTGTATGTGTATAAATGTATTCTTCTCATACCATCATCCAGGGCCACCACATCAGACAGGGAGCTGTCATCAGACACACACAGATCTAAACGCAGAAAACAAACATTTTTTAAGTGTCCACCATGTTCATAAGTGTAGTGCACACATTGGTCTTTAGGGGGCAACAGTGTCACTCACCTTTGTTTTGACTGGTTGAGCTGTTGATGTGCGGTGAGCTGCACTCGCTCTTGATCCTGTGCTGGAACACGGCCTCCTGCAGATCCCTCACTTTCTTCTCCTCCCTCTTGCACTGCTGGAGCCGGCTCTTCTTCTGTGGTTTACTGAGGTTGCCTTCTAGGGAGAGTTTGCGTGCTGCCTCATAAATTTGCTGTTGTAGAGCCAAGTCAGTTTCCAGTGCTTGCAACTCTGTATCCTTAGATAGAGACAAGAGACAAGACATTTAGTTGTAGCTGATAAATAGCAGCCTCTTTTGCTTGTTTACTTTCATCAGAAGAACTGTGAAAGTTTCCTGTACCTGTTTGTCCAGATGGATCAGACCTTCATCCAACTTGAAGGAAGCTCCAATCCTCCTTCTGACCCGAGGGGGCTTCTCATCGGGCATCAGAGGATAGTCTGAGGGCAGTGTTCCAGTCAGTTCCTGTGAGAAAGTAAGTGCTGATCAAAAATAGAAAAAACACAACCCTGACACACAGAGTTGCCGGCAAGTCTAACCATTCCCGTAAAGCTACTACAATGTTGCTCATTACAAATAAAGCACAAAATAATAACTTGTTGCTATCTTAGATATTGTCAGATATTGTGTAGATATTGTCACCTAGGAGGTTACTCACTGCTTCTCTGATGCAGAGCTTTCTCAGCTCCAGCAGGCAGAGCTCCAGACGCTCCTCCAGAGACTGGTGCTTCAGCTTCAGGGCTCTGGTGTGGGTGGTCAGGTCCTTCACAGGGGATGTGGGGCTGTCTGGACCTGGAGAGAAACCCACAAAAGATCAGATCAAACTCTTCTCATTAGAAACTGTATCAGCTATATAAAATAAATATGTATTTATTTATTATATGTCACTATTTCTACTGTATATAATGTATGGTCTACAATCACATACAGCAGCTGCAGATTTCTTAGTACATTGATCAGCACTTGCTGTTGCTGTGCTGAACTGTGCGCTGTTTATTTCTGTGTTGTTTCTTCTGGACTTCCAATAAAATAAGGTCTAACATATTGTTCTTGTATAAGCAGGGCACTATTAAAATGGTTTCTTACTGTGTTATTTCTCCTTCCTGCGTGACATGGTGTCATGTGAGCTGTTGCCAACACTTGGTCATGTGTAGACCATGTTTGTTCAGGACATTATTAGTTTATTGCTGATATAACAGGATCTGCATATGTATTGGTTGATAAATCACATAGATATCACACTACAAAAATACCAAAGGTATATTTGAGATAATTAAGGATAAAAATAAACTGCAAGAAAACAAAAAGACTTTGCTATATTTGAAAAATATGTCTGTGCATATGTTAGTCATAATTCATTATTCAAACTAATTTAAAAATGCTAAAAGAATTGATAGTACTAGTATTATTGTATTGTGATCGTAAAATACCCTGATCTGTACATGAAGTGAGTATAAATCAGCTGCATAGTGCTACTGATGAACTACTGCACATTTCTTTAGTGATGTTCTTACCAGAGTGCAAGATGATCCCACTGTCAGTGTCACTGATCTCCTCTTTACTCTCAATGGTTGTCATTTTGACTATCTGCTCTCAAATACCTGTTGAAATAGGTTTGATCAGATTAGTACATTTAAATTGGTCACTTGGAAGAATTTTATATTCTGCTTTTGTTTTCTCTGCCACATGGCTTTATTCATGCTGCTTTACTTAACAAAAGTGGATGACTGGCGAGTGTCCTTTCACACATTTATCCATGCAGCTCTGTATCTCTCCCCCCCCACCCCCACCCCACTCCATCACAAAAGAGGTAGACCCTCACGGTTGACTCGGCACATGTGCAGGGGTTAATCCGAATTGGTGGTGCCATGGTGACGGGGCACGGTGCGCCTGGCTAGGGGAGTATGTCGCCATGAGGCGTGTCATAGGGCGTTTAAAGAGCCCAGACCCCGAAAAAGAAAGCAGATGGCAGCGGGAATTACCCCACTCATGGACTGCACCTGTTCCCCCCAAGCACCCCTCCCTCAGCTCCTATTCAACCAGTGTCCAAAAAACCCTCTGGGGGCTTTAAAGTGGAAGAATGTCTCAATGCTGGGCTTGTCCACACAGCATCAGACCACAAGGTCCCTGCTGACTCCTGTGCAATGCTCCCCATTTCACAAACACATTTTCACAAACAGACAAGCACAATTTATGTTTATGGCCTGTGTTGTGTTTCCACCAAACACTTGACTGACAATAACCTAAAATGAGATGCAGGGAGGAATGACAGCAAGACGAGGAAAACAGACAACAACAAATTGGAGATTGTGCTTGTGAATAAGACCAGAATTTTAAAACCAGGCCAGAAAATTTGTGTGTGAATGCTGAAAGAAAAATGTTGCCTTTATTTCCAAAAAGCAAGAAGATCACATGAGATGTTGTAACCACTAACATTATATGAGATTATTAGCTTCCCTTACTTCAATACAACACATTCATAAAAGGGACAGTTCATAAACATTATGACTCCTGCAGAAGCCTCTGTGTTAAAATCATGTAAACACAACTCATATAAGTAAAGGTTGTGTTATTAGTCAGGAATAAAGGGGAAGCAGAGAGACATAAAAACAGACATGAATTAATGTGTTGGTAAGGCTGCTGTGTATAATCCTCAGCTCCTGTCTCATCCTCTATGTTTGGAGATTGGTATCAGGCCTTTTCCTGCAGGGACCAGAAAGACTCAGAGTCTGTGTGGATGGGAGCCTACTCTAACAGGATATTATTGTGTATCCCGTAGGCCTGACCCATTCACCACAGCAACTCATGTGAACTGACGCAGCTATGAGCAGCCGGTAGCACAATGAGGTACAGCCAGGCAGCTCGAGTCAGTAAAACAACACTGCAACAAAGGCCCTGTATCCACCAACCAGCCTCAATAATCTGCTGTGGGCGCAATATCTGCTGACAACTCTGCTTCAGGCCCGAGCAGTGTTGTTGAGCCAATATTGAGACAAGGCTACAGTGAGAGGCGGAGAAAGGAACAGTGCTGAGTTTTTACTGTGCAAGGTCGGGCCTACTGTACTCTCAGATACATGGCTCAACACTGCAGCGATCTAAAACTAATGACGCCAACAGGAATCCAGCCTGGTAATCAGAGACAGGCAGGGTAATGTGGGATTTACCCACTTACACCCCATAACTCTCTGAAGACTTTCACAAGAGTCTGTGGTCGGAGGTCTAGGTTGAGTGGGTGGGTGACTTTGGATAAAAAAGTAAATCTCATTAGAAGTTGCTCCTCATTGCAAAGTCATTCATCATAGCTTTCATAAGAACCTGGAGTCATGGGAGCGTTGAAATTATGCTCAGAGGAAGAGCCAAAAAAACAATATTTCAGTTGATCGAGTGGAACAGGAATAGCGGTCGATTTCCTGAGAGGATAGCTGCTGATAGCGCAGTCTCCACCCAGCGGACCAGACGGATGTAGCTATAACATCTTAACTAAGGGGAGTGTGTGATCATCACTAATGAAGACTCTGCAGAAATGTGTCAGAGATGGGAGCTGAAGATCCCCACCCATCCTCGCCTGCTTACCGGAGCGTGACAGTGTAACATCTACGGAAATGGGTGTTTATGGCTAGAGATCATGATGTGGATTCACTGTCTTGCAGACTTCCCCCACCACCCTTTCCCATGAGCCCTTGGAGCTGCAATCTCCTGGAATGACTCCACCACCACCATGCTCATTACCACTGTGGTCGGCCCTGGAATTACTGACGGACCAACGGGGACCAGCCTTGCAGAGGAAACAGTGAGGGATCCTGAAACCAGACCGAGGCCTGTTCAAACCCTGTAATTAAGATTCTCCACTGAATGCTGATACTATGGAAGAAACCAAACGACTTTACAGCATGCCTTATTTCAGAGTCTGATGAAAAGCCAAAATCCATTCAGCAAAATGGATCCCCTCTGTACACTAGAAGTGCTAGAAGAAAAGTGCATCAATGTGGGGGAGTGGCAAGAGAGAAAAAAGTGAAGAGCTGCATTAGAAAGTATGTCACTGGAGGCAGAGCTTTAGCTGAAGAGGCATTGCTTAGTTTGGAAACTCCACAGACAGGCTATGATTACATAAAGTTGATTTAGGCCATAGCTAAGATTATGTTAAAAACTCTGTTAATCTCTTTTATTTGACAACATTCATTCAGATCAACACTGTTAGGCAATGCAGGAGTCTCAATTTTCTAACAGAGACAATGCAAGGGTAATAAGCACCATGCCGGCCTGCTCTCAGTCTCTGGAGGCCATATGCTGGCCAGACACACCAGCTCTGTCACAGCCCAGCGACAGCATAAATACAGAGGGCAAAAAGAGATGTTCCATTGTTCACCAGAGGCTGAAGGGCTGGCCGGAGATCGTGGCACCTTGTCCCTCTGAGTCATCATTTCTGAGGCCTCTGAATGGACACTGATGGTCGTCCCGGACCACTGGCAGGATGTGGTTACAGCTTTTCACCCACAAGTACCCACCATTAACAAAAGAGGTGGGGGATTCTAGGGCATAACAACACAGAGGTGTTGTCTTTGGCACCACAGTAACACTGCATGTCTGTCAACATGTGGACTGTAGGAGGCTGTGTTTATTCTGCTGCTGTAGGCACAAACAACAACCACCAAGCAGTGTGTTGCCCCACATACGTCCTACTGTGCTTTTTTTTTTTTAATCTGTGAAAGCAACTTGTTTATTTTAAAGATACAACACAGAGCAGGTCATTGATCTGCAGAGACCCACCAAGGCTGTCTTGTATCGACTGATCAAAATTGGTGATAGTAGCAATATGGAAGGTTTTAACTCTTCGCACAGATAAAGACAAATAAAGATTGTAAAAAGAACAGCAGTGGTGGAAGAAGTGCTCAGCTCTAGCAGAACCAAAATGCGACCATGATCAATTACAAGTAAAAGTTCACAGGTATTAACAGCAAAATGTACATCATGTATTAAAAGTAAATGTACTCGTTATGCAGAATAGTTTCTTTCATGCTGTTATTGGATTAGCTCTGATGGCACATTAACATGTAAGAATCAATTAGTTACTGTAGCAGTCAAATAATGTAATAATGTGGTGGAGTAAGCTGATGGAATTGAAGTAGAGAAGCAGAAAATGGCAAAAAATTTAAATATTCAAGGACATTACACACACCTCGTAACTGTACTGAAGTACATTTACAGTTTTGAGGTTTTTGTACTTACCTTGAGTTTTAGGTAGAAATGTTGTCATTTTTACTAAACGACATTTATTTAACAGTCAATATTACTACTTTCTTTGATTCTACATAAAAAAAAAAAACACAAATAAGAAAATAAATAAAATCTACATCCCACACAGGTGTTTGAACTTATGTGGCTGATTAGACCTGATCAAGTTGCAGCTGTGTAAAACTAAGAGTCCTGAAGTCCTAAAAATATTAATCTTTCATTTAACTGCAAAAGAAAAATATGTGAACATAATATATTGATAATGTATTATGATTCTATAATATTTTTATCATAATTATCATCTATGAATAGTAATTGTTTTTTAATAGATAATACTAATAGAGTACTTTTGCTGGTTATAACACGTCTGTGTGCTCAAATGCAGGACTTTTAAGTTTATTACACTGTGATATTAGTGATTTTACTGTTAAAGTATCTAAATACTTAACTTTCGAGGAGTGAACAATTATCATAATGACATGATCCTTGGAAGTGTTTGTATTTTTATGCACAGTCGAAATGTCCAATGTTAACTTCTGCTGTGAAGTTAAGTGTTGTGTCAGCAGCATCTCTCGTTTGTTTTCTCGCTCTTTGTTTTTTTCCGTCATGCAGTAAACTTAAAGAAAACCTTGTGTACTTACCCTGTGTTTTGTTCCCCACTTCTCTACAGCATCCTCTCTGCAGAGGCAGCAGCTGTCCAGACTTTCTCCGGTCTGATGTGAGGGCAGCGCTTGGGACATCTGTTTCAGTCAGCTCCACCTTTTCACTGAAGGGGGGGTGGGGGCTTCATTGGTCTTTGCTCAAAAATCTTCAGTTGCCATTTTCTTCGTGAATGACTCCATCATTTATTCCTTTTGTTGATGGTCTCTTAAAACTATTTGTCTTCACGAAAGCACTTCTCTGACTAGGAAAGGTAATTTTTTCTATGTCTCCCATCTCCCCGGACTCGTTTTAAATGGTTCGCTCCGACGCCGCTCACTTTCCAGACACGCTCTGCGTATTGACACAGCACGCGGCGCTCCGAGGGGCTTTTAATCTGAAGAGGCGCACAAAAGATGAATGGCTGAGGGACAGACAGGTTGTGTTAAAAAAGGACCCAGGACAGCTGGCAAGTAAGTTGTGGTGGTGAAGAAGATCACACTTACTCCCTTCACCACGAGGATGAACAACAGGGACCAAAATATGATGTTTGGGCCGGTTTCAGTCATCCAGTCACCCTAGAATAAATTCACAACACGATTAAATAGGGACAAATCTAGACTATTTTGGATTTCCAGTTTGCATAATTAAGATTTAGTTCTTGGAATAGAGAATATTTTCTGCGCTCATCTGGTTTTAATTTATATTAGTATTATTATTATAAAATGTATATAGAGTTTTAGTTTTTAGTCAGAGGAAGAAGCCTACATTGTACTTATTAATTGCAGTAATAGAATAGAAGTAATAGAGACATTAATTACAGCTAATAAACCCTTTATAAGATATTGCCATATACTATTGTTCCACTCCATTTCAGAGGTGGTCTACATGTTGTACTTTTACTCTACTACATTTATTTGACAGCTAATAATTATTCTGCAGTCAGCTTTTGGAAAGAAAAATGTGGTAAGTATGTGTCAGTAAGAACATAATATACACTTTAGCAAATGCGTTTAATTTGGATACAGTAACTTTAAAAAAAAATATTACTTATGTACTTATAGGCAGTTGTAGTAGTTTACTTAATCTGAACGTACAGACGTTCAGGATTATTACTTATTTCTATAACATATTTCCAAATTTTGATATTTAAATACATGTAATACTTAGTACTTACACCAAGGCCTCTTATTGCACTGAAGCTTTAGTGTTGTCCCTCACTTGTCAGATGCTATGGATAAAAGCATCTGCCAAATGAGTAAATGTAAACAATGTTGATAGTTTTACTAGATAGAACTACTTCTTTCACTAATGATTAAGTATTCTGATACAGGCTACTTTTATTTGACTTCAGCCAGTGGCTTCACTCACTATCCCAAATGTCTCCAGTACCATAACCAGGCCCCTGGGTTTTCCCAGCCTATATATCCTGAAAAGCCTCCTCCAGATGGCCTGTGCTTTCGCCTCTCGTCCCGTGATGGAATGAAAAGATCAGCTAATTAAACAAAGTCCCATATCCATGAGAAAGAACCTTGAGAGTCCTCAGGGAGAAGAGCTGCATGTAAATCAGTCCCCTGTTCTTTGAATTGTATCCAACAGAACAACACATCTCTGCAAACCACGAAGCCTTTATTTCCACTGCACACAGACACACTAAAAATCAAAAGTCATGACAGCAACCAATAAACAAGAAAATTTGTAACACTGGGGGGTTTCTATTGATACAAAACAGATCTGTTGAGAAATGCATTTGTTAGTAATTCCATAACAGTAGTCTTTCAAAGATTTAGGCTTGACTGATGTTGCCCTGAAGAAGTATGAGATGTTGATTTGAAAAAAATAAATCGTACAATTTCCATAGAAAACATAAAAAATACCCAGCCACTGAACAGTATTAGCTTTCCCTTAACAAATGTTGATTCACATTATTATAGATAAAAAATGAGCACTTCCACTCCCTCATCAGAAACAGAACTGTGATTAAGTTTTACAAAGACATGTCTAAATATGGATGACGTATTTATGGATTTTATGATTCATTACACAAATTCTGATATTTAATATATCTTTATTATACATTAAGAAGTGCAAAGTCAGTTGGTGCCTCTGCGATGTTTTTATATATATGTAACTCAACAGGCAGTGAACATAAAGATTTAGGGCCACTGTGGTGAGATGCTGCAGGGGCTGATGGCAGCCTAAGGGCCTCACTACTCAGATGTCTGTGTCCGCCTCAGGTTGTCCTTCACACGTACAAACTCTGGGATCTTCTGCTGGTTCTCCCGCTGCCTGATCTCCTCCTGCTCATACTTGAAAAACAGTACGGAAACAAAATAAACAAAAGCACAGGTCAGTGTATCGGTCTCTCAGTCAGTGTCTTCCAACTCATCCATTATCCTGTTGGTCCAGACTAAAAGCAGTTTACCTCTTGGACTAGGCAACATTGCAAACATCAAAGTTTAAAACAACAACAACAACAAGTATGAATGTCCCAGAGTCTACATGCTGGTCCAAAACACTTTCTCAAGAGCTGATGGGTCAATACTAATATATAATATTAATGTGAAAATTTCAGTACTCTCTCAGTTCTTTTACTGAAGCGCAAATACAACAATGTAATAATTCTCGACCAAGCTAAATTCATTGATTTAATATGATGTTCAAGTAACACAAATACTTATTCTGCAATAAAATAGCTGCTGTTGTAACTGTTTGAGGTGAAACTGATTTACTATTTTACATATACTTAGGTTTCTAGTCTTCAACATCAGGGTCAGGCTGCATATAACATGATGACTAGATAAATCTTAGGGGTCAGGTTCTGATGCACACATTTGTGTGATAAAGTTTTGCTGTTTTTTGAAGTATTGGATAATTTGACCTTTTTGGGTGTTGAACATTTATTTAAATCATCTGCGATATTTGTGGTTTATGCTCTTTGTTGGACTGGTAACAACTCCGAAATCTGAAACAGATGGTGACACTGGCGCTACATTTCACTTAATTTTCACACTAACACTGACACCAACCACTGTGTGTTTGGGTCAAAGTGAGTTTATTTGTGTTGCATAATTACAATAAGAAATGTCTCTGCGTCTGACCTCTTGCAGCTTCTGCTGTCTCTTTCGAAGCTCTGTCTCCAGGTCTGAAGGCCCCCGTCGTGCCATCTCCTCTTCCTTGTGCAGCTCCAGTCTGCGCTGCTCCAACACTCGCTTCAGCTCAGGTTTCTCTTCCAGCAGCAGGCCCCTGCACGGTCAGCCAGTTATACACAGCAACACAATCCGCCCTGCCTTGCTCTGTTTCAAATCTTGAGAGGATCAAAGGTGTTTTTAGTACCGTTTATGGCTGAGCAGCAGCTCCCGGTGCAGGTTCTGGTAGCTCGGTGTGTCTGCTGAGGAGCCGTTCAGTTTCCTGGGCTGAACAATATTATCACTAATGCAGTCTGCTGTGGACTGACGGCACAGCGGTGGATGGCCAACAGAGTTCTCTGAGGAGCACAAAGCAGCTCATATCACTAGCTGTACTTTTAACTTCTCAGATATGACAAATCATCAAACTATAAGCAACAATCAAATAGCAACTGAGTATTTGTACATTCTTCATTATTTGAGTCATTTGATAAATTCATCAAAGGAAGAAAACTGATCACTTCAGTGACAATTTGTACACACAACAGAAATCTATCATTCAGCAATACTTAAATCTAATAGCATGTTTGTGTGTTTTTGTCTTTTAATTTTTGTTCAGCATGTATCACAATACCTGCGCATTAAGATACCTTTTTTGTGATGGCCATATCCTGGTTTCTGTCAATTTAAGTGTGAAAGAAGAAAAAAGAAGAGATGCCCTGTTAGTAATTTGACAGAACTAAGCATGTTAAAGTTTTTGTATGAAGAGTAGTTGGTCAAAACATCTCTTATTCTTTATTTTGATCTTCACCTGATTGGACAGACAGTATAATTAGATAAGGGCTAAAAGGGACAGTGCCTGCTGTGCTACTTAAGCAGGTGAGCTCTATTTACTCTGGAGCACAAAGGTGATGTAACAGCTCTTTCAGTCTATCATGTTTGGCACAACATGTGATTGTCCTTTGCACAAACATGAATATAGTTATATAGTAGAGAACTATGTAACTATCATTATACATCAACGTGGAATGAATGCCTGACATCCTGCTGTAACACAATCAGACAGACATCTCTGCCACACCCAGTGAAACCAGATCACAGAGGAAGGGATCACACTGAGTATGGAACAGATGGTAGATCTGTTGTTGTCCTGCCTTGCTCTGATAGGTAACAGCATATTTCTGTTAAAAACTGTCCTATAGATGACCCTTATGATTCTCAGGATCTCAGGATTGTGCCTTTTACTGTTCCTGTCACTGGCATAAGCCTTCAGATCCTGTTCCACCTCGGGCCCCTGCGGAGAGGTTGAGCTGGGAGATAACCTGACGGGTGTCTGACCTGATGGATGCCATTGTTCCAGACAAGGCCTCCAGGGCTGGGATGGATTCCAGCAAAGTCACTCAGCCTGATCTCTCACAACTTCTCATTCCCTCTAGTACAGACAATACATTTCTTTTGTTACAAGCTGTTTCTCAAATGCAGTGTTGACATTTATTCTCAGAAACATCAACACAACATCTAATCAATTGAAATTTTGTGTTTAAGGTGCACTTTCAATAATAACCAAATGATACATATGGTTTCCTTTTGGTGTCAAATGAATACCTTGTGTTTCCAAAATATAACATCTGTCAAAAACAGTTTGACTAAAAAAATGTTTTTTCAGGTTTTCTACCTTGGTATAAAAAGGACTTTATAAACCTGAGTCACATTTTTACATGTGACATGTGGCTACATCAGCTTCCTGCAGTGACTTTAGTCATTTGAGAATCAAAGAAGCATTTAAGTTTTCACAAAAGCTGAAAGATGCTCATCAGGATAAAACATGCACACTTAAATCTTGTGTTTGATCTACACTGTACTGTTGACTTAACTAAAGTAATTTCATAATTTAATAGAGACGATATTGGACTGTAATGAAATCATCCTGATCTACAACAGTATCATATAATAAGGGCTTCTCTTATATTTTTGAGTATAATATAAATAATGTTAAGAGTGATATAATGTATATGGGACAAACAGAATTCAACATAAACCATGACTGTTACCAGACCAGACACTAACCAGACAGGATGAGAGGTCTAAGAAAACCATTTCAAAGAACTCACTTTTCTTGCAGTCGACCCCTCCATGGCAGGATAATCGAGGTGCACTGTCTCTGTCCAGTAACAGTGCCCCTGTTTTAGTCCATTGTTCTACAAATCAAAGCTCCTCACATAGTCAGTCTGTTGTCTGTTTCTTTGCCGCATCCAAGTCCAACATACTGCCTTTGATGAGGGATCCTCAGACTCAGTGTGCCATTTAGAAGTAGTCAATAGTGGTAGTAGACACTGAAATCTTATTACGCCATTCAAGATTACCTCACCACCCCCACAGGGCACAGGATGCTAGATTAGTTAATTGCCACCGACACAAATGCAGCTTAAAACCAACCTAGCACGGCACTATTACCAGTCCTACCGAGCCCATCAATACCGACAGAGACTCCTAACAACAAAGGATTTCAGGCAAAGCAACATACTGTGTTTTGTGTACAGTGCTTAATTTTTTTTACCCTACCTTCATTGGTTTTTGGATACATTTCAATTAGCTGATATATATGGTATTACATTTGAATTAATTTTGTAATTCTTTACATAGTCCTGGAAATTTTCAAAACAAAGTTTTAATCAACATTGTCAAAACAGTGTTTCTCAAAGGTCCCACTGTGTTTACAACAGGCAAACTTTATGGTTTCTGAGCAGCACTCAGTGTTTTGCTTTGACCTTTAGACATCCATCTTTGAGAAAGAATAAATACACTTTTTATTTTGACATTATATTTATGCTGTCTTTTTCCTGAATCTGTTCTATACTCTACGTATAATATAAGTGCAAGAGTATTGAGACCAATCATTAAGTAATGCAGTGATCCCCATGATGGGGCTTGCTACATACTATACTACATATTACATTTACAATCAATTCATTTGCTGTAGACTGAATGATCTCTCTATTATTTGAATGTAACCCAATTTACTCAAATTCATCACTTTATCAATCTTACATGACATCCATGTTTGACATGAACTGTAAAGGCGACAATATAGTGTACAATACCTAGAAATATAGGTTAATTAATATGTTTTGATGATTACCATATTCACGTGTGATTCATTATTACTTGATCACTTTATGCCTATCTTGGTCTCTATTCATTTTAATATTACTTTTAGAATTTGACTGATACATATCAGGGGTCCTTCTCCAATTTATATTCCTGAAGGTAGCCTCTCCCTTGGGCCAAACTGCAATCTGAGGTTCTCTGGCAAGGAGCTCCTTGCTGCTCCTTGGTCAGGGTTGGTAACTTGAGGCGACAAAGCTTTTGTTGTTAAAGCTGTATGATACTGTGTCAGAGGAACTCAGACAGGCCACCTCAGTATCAACCTTCAAGTCTCTAAACACACTTAAATAAGCAACAGTTAGCTTGATAGCTTCTGTCTTTGCGCGTTGTTTTTTTTTTCTCACTTTGCATTTTGACGGATTTGTTTGCTTGTGGCTTTTATTTGTGTGTCTCTTAGTGTGCGTTAATTTTTTATCCTAGATTTAAATGATTTTACTCTGTAGTTGTTTCTTTGATCTGCAAAACCATTATTTTTTAAGTGCTATAGGCTACAAATAAAGGTATTATTATTGTTATTATTACTATCATTAGGGCTTAACAAATCATTTAAATATAAAAAAATGTTTTAATAGCTGAAGCATTGTACTGTTACAGCGATGCCTCGTCTTATTATCCTCCAGATGTTCTCCAGATGTAAGAGAACGATTCGGTTCATGAACCAACGAAAATCACATAATTACATTATTATTATTATTATTATTATTATTAGTAGTAGTAGTAATAATAATAGTAGTATTAAGATGTCACATTTCTTCTGTGTTTATATAAACAGAGTTGCTCATCTGTAAAACGTAAATTTGTTTCTTTGATGTAAGAAATGAAGTCCTTCCGTCAGTGGCCACGTGAGGTCAACATACCATTGTTTTCCGCTCAGTGTCCCATGAGGCCATGCGGCTCTCAGCTTTAAACCCGCCCCGGATGTTCATTGTCCGCCATAGTTTGAATGGGTTGTGTACCGAGTGAGTGCGTGTGTGAGAGAGAGCGAAAGTGTTGGGCGATTGTTTGTTTGTGTGAGTGATTCTCTGTAAAAACCTACACAGTGATCTTATTTGATCCGGTCAGAGTTTGGCTCTGCTCTGGTCGGAGATGATAGGAAAAGCGCTCGCGAGCCTCCGCGGCGATGAGCAGCAGGCGGAGTAAACCTCCAGGGCCGTCCACTGCTTCGTGTTGTGGGAGGAGGTGATGAGTTGATCAGATATACTAGTTCTGGTTGAGCTTGGGATTCATCTCGGGCTTCACGGTGAACAATGAGTAAAGAGGCGATTCTGATCTAACCACAACCGAGGAGCCGTGGACGGTGGTTGTCACCGTTTTCAACCGTTACGGGCGAAAGCGCGTCCGGTTTGCGTGACTCTTTCAAAAGAAAAGTCGTCTCCGTGATCATCGACATCACGTCTTACCCGTTTTATCAGGTGGAAGTTAGCTTTTTGGGAACATGAAGAGCCAATTTAACCCAAAATATTTCCAGCTAAGGCTGTTTGTTGTGAGATTAGTGAAAACCACCCAACGCCAGCGGCCTGAAATTGGACTTTGCGGGTTTTCACTGAGTTTTCGGGCCATTGTTTCCGCTGTCTCCGGTTTCCGCGAACAGCTCTGTACATTAAACTATAAACGCACAGTAGCTGATGAAGCTGTGTGTTCATAGTTTTTTTTTTTTTTTTTTTTTTTTTTTTTTTTACATATTATTTTCACAGTAGTTGTGTTCCTCTTAGTTCTGAGTGTGTAGGCAACAAAGCGGCCATTTTAACTTCCGAGGTCTTACTGTGCTCACATCCTGTTTCCACTGCCACCAATTGGCCAAAGAGAGAAGACGATCAATTCTGGGATAAAAGTTTTGGTTATTTCACGATCTTGTGTAGATGTCAAACATTGCCTCCCTCTTTCCCTATTTTAAATTATATATTTTTTGCTGGCGTTAAAAGTAAAGTGGAGCTTTCAAAAATAATGCCATATATAGTCTTAATACCAAACATAGAGCAGTAAACAGAAAAGAACAAAACAAAACAATCTGACCAGCATTTGCTTTTCAAGCAGCACCAGTTCTCCTGGCTCAATTTTTTTCAGAACATAAAGTTTATACTTAATTGTAAGAAACGCCAAGATTAATTCAGTACAAATACAACTGCAATAAATCCTACCTTAATTGTTTTTAACAAAGGTGTTTGTTTGTTTCTTTGTGTTTTTATTTATGTGGAATGTCTACATTTATAAAACCGATTATTCCTTGTTTTCATTCTGTGATTATCAGTCTTCTTTTCAATGCATGAAATAAGGGTACAGATGGTTTATTTTCACTCCACAGAACTCAGGAAGATAAAATAACACAATATTTATCATAGAATAGTACAGTTGATCTGGTTTCTATCCAAATCAAAAATATTTTTTATTACATTATTTTATATTGTTTTACAGGCGTCCATAACAAATATCACAAGGGCTTTCACTATGTCAGAGTGAAAAAATGTTTACATATATTAATTTTCTTTTCCCCCAAACAGTAGAGCAGGGCTTAACCTTGTTAAATTTGCTCATATGATTAACAAACTTTGACAAGAATAAGAACTAAGTTGATACTATTTTAGTGTTAGGACTCATTTAAATTATAAACATAAATAACATAACATGTTCAAAACAGACTATAAAATCCAATATATAATACGAGTATTAAATTAACATGGGATTGAGCCACTACTTAGTATGGGAGTAATTCAAACATTGTCAGAAGACAACACACTAAAGGTAAAGTTATCATCAACATCACCTTTAAATCTTAAAATATAGATTTATAGGTGAAAGTAGCTTAATCAGGATGCGATCACCATCTCGCGATAATGAACGTTATCTTTGACAATGACGTCAGGCTTTGTGTTTACACGTGACCGCCAACCAGCTCTCAGCAACGACTCGGCGAGGCGCGCGAGGGCGAGCGACTGTGGCAGCAGTTGTTTAAAACGGGCTGTTTTGCTTTTTCCTCCAGCCATGGCGGAGCCCAGCAAAAGACAGCGACTCAGTCAGATTAAAAGCGGCCCACAAACGTCTGTCGCCGCCACCAACACGTTCAAGGGCAGCCAGCGCGATGGAAACGGAGGAGACGGTCGTTTTGTAGAGGGGTCCATACTTCGCATCACCATGAAAAACTTCCTGTAAGTTGCTGCTCCTCACCTGTCAGTCACAGCGACAACAGAGTGGCGCATTTAAAACCAAACCTAATGTTTGGCTGCTCGACTGTAAGTAAACAGGAGAAACTGACGACAGCTGGACAGCTTGGTTTACATATTAGCGCTACTGTATTTGGACGATTGGCCGCTTTATAAACACGAGAAAGCAGTTAACTCAGTGGCTCATGTGAACTGTGTTGTAACTGACAAAATCAACTCCAAATCTGACATTTTAAGTTGGGATCAAACCACAAGGCTGTGATAAACGAATTCAAGTTGAGTCTTTAGATTGTAAGAGAGCCCCAGTTCTTCATCATTTTTAGGCACTTGTGAAAATCAATATTTGGTGTGACTAGCCTTTAAAACAACCCTGTTTCTGCTGTTGTGCCCAGTTGTTCAAGGTACTCAGCAGTCAGCAGCTTCAGGGACAACTTGCCACAGTCCTTCAGTGGACTCAGGCTGTTTCATTGTCTTCAGTCTCTTCAGATGCTTCTTAATCACTGTTTTTGGTCATTGTCATGCTGCAGACTACACGTGGGACCATTCATAAGCTTCCCTGATGGTTTTGAGTGATGGATATGAATCCAAACATCTTTAGTGCAAAAACCATTTGAACAGAGCAGTACATTAAGTTGCCCTCAACAGGTATATTTAGCAAAAAGATACTGCTGATACTTCTGACCCAATTCACCCTTCATGAATGTTACAATAGGCAGGTTCTGTTGAAAATGTTCAACTTCCAGGAGGCTGTTAAAGGATTGTTGTTACTTGATTTACACTGAGAGGCGTTTGTGATATTTTGTCCACCCCATTTACAGCAACAAATAATGAATAGATAGTCTATTAAATAGAGTAGTCTTACATACTAAATAGTTAGACTGTACTAAATGTAAATAGAAACACTGTAGCGTGTAGAGGAATACAGTTCAACAGCACCATAGACTGAAGGATTATCTGTGCTGACAGTGTGTAGTCTCCTTGCCTTCCAGTTAACCTTGCAAACCTCAAACAGGACGTAAAAACATCCTTGTCTTTGTAACAGGAAAGTCTTTATCTCAGTGGCTTGGCCCTAAGAAGTTTTGTGCAATAACAACTGCTGCATCTGTTCTTTACACCTAGACAGGTGATACACCTATATAACCAAATATGCAACAATTTCTGTGATCTTTAGAGCAAGTAATCAGAGCGTTTTCCGTACCAAATTTTTTAGTAAAGGTAGTGAGGACACCCATACCCTGAAGTGATGTCTCATGATCAGTTTGGTCAGTAGATGAGAGTGTAAAAAGATGCCACGCTATGTTTTATTAAATTGACACTGTGGTTCATATAAGATTTATGGTTTAAATCATAAAAGCTTATGTTTATTTTGATGATGTTAGTAAAGATGGTCTTTATTTCTGGAAATATGGACCACCTCTGCTGTGAAACACTGCAAAAGGATCTTCTTTGTATTTCGACAGGACCTATGACTACTCTGTGGTGTGTCCTGGACCAAATCTCAATATGATAGTTGGAGCCAATGGAACTGGCAAGTCCAGCATTGTTTGTGCCATCTGTTTGGGTCTGGCTGGCAAGACTGCTATCCTGGGCAGAGGCGACAAGGTAAACAGCAGGGAAACACAGCCACTTGTGTCTTCACACTGAGCTGGCCTTGGTTTCTGTGCAGAGGGCCAGTGAATTAACTTGAATGCATGATGATTGCAAGGTTAATTCATAGGTTTTCAGCAGAGAGCAACAGTGCAACTGTTAATTGTTTACTTGTTATTATACGATTTACACCACCCAGTCTAATTATTATGCAGTCATTCTAGCAGACAAATTATTTAATTACAGGTCTCATGATTGTTAACAGGATTTGTTTGTGTTTTGTGTTTCTTTAGGTGGGACTTTATGTCAAACGTGGGTGCTCTAAAGGATCTATTGAGATTGAACTGTAAGTTATGGGAAATAGAATCTTTTTGTTCAGCAAGTCCTGATGAATCCATTTATAAATCATGAAATATTAATCTTGTTGATGAAATTCAGTAATTTAAAAATACAAACAGTCCCACTTTAAATGACACAACTGTTCTGATACGACTGTATAATCGTTTTGTGAACAATTATGACATTCTGTCCATTTTTTCCATTGTGAACAGTGTCAGATGTATCTGATTGTCAAATCACACTCCTTGTTATTCAAGGTGCAAGAATGGTGGTAATGTAGTGATTAATAGAGAGATCCATGTGGAGAACAATCAATCTCTGTGGATGCTGAATGGAAGACACTGTAACCAGAAAGCAGTGGAAGAAGAGGTCAAGGCTCTCCGCATCCAAGTCAGCAACCTCTGCCAATTTCTGCCTCAGGTATGTTTTTATCACTGGGCACATGGGCAGCTAATTAGAGAGATGGCTCCTAAATTTTTTTAATACAGTTTATACTGCTCGATTGATCCTGTGACATGGTAGGATAGTTGCACAGTACAAGAATTATTTAGGGAGTTATGCAAATAACCATACCAGTCCTTTTTAAAAACAAAGGCATCAGAAATCTAGTGCGTCTCAAATGGCATTTCTAACTGACGTTTGCCTAACTGTTTCCTCCTCCATTTTCCTGTTGGTTTGTTTTTCAGGAAAAGGTGGGGGAGTTTGCCAAGATGTCCAAAATTGAGTTGTTGGAGGCAACTGAGAAGTCAGTGGGACCTCCAGAGATGTACGAGTACCACTGTGAGCTAAAAAACTTCCGCAACAAAGAACGAGAACTGGAGGTAAACACGAGAGCTTTTTACTGACATGTACAGCTATGTCCCATTCAGTCATATAACAGAGGCAGATTGAAAGGGGCAAAATGTTTTGAATACACATTTTTGTTGATAAATAAATGCCTTTTCAAAATCTTTATTAAGAAATATTAGAACATAATTGAACTGTTTTTGTATATCTCTTATTATTAACATCTAGTTGGAATTCCGGTGGCTTCTGTCACCTCTCTACAGGTTATAACAAAACAAAATCATAGTTTTACACATTTAATTCACTTTTTCTTCCATATCAAAAAGATGTAAAGGCAGCTTTGCCTTAGGCTCAGGTTTTTCAGTGTTGTTGATGCTTTCCCTGTAGAATGTCGTGAAAGAGAGGGCTAGCTTCCTAGAGAAGGCCAAGCAGAGGAATGAGAGGAACAAACACGATGTGAACCGTTACTATGAAAAGAAGAGGCATCTGGATGTGATTGAATTGCTTGAGAAGAAGAAACCATGGGTGGTGAGTGGTTGAAATGAAATGGTGTACATGAGAAAGAGGCAAATAAACAGTGTGCAATCAGAGAAAAACTGGTCTGTTGACAGTGTTGTCCATTGTTTTGTTGCATTAGGAGTATGAGACCACCCGTAAGGAGCTTGAGGGTGTCAAGAGGGAACGAGATGAGGCCAAAAGGCAGCTTGCTGCGCTGAAGCAGGCCCAGGCCCCCATGCTGAGGAAGATACAGCAGATTGACAATGAGTTGAAGCCAACCGAGGCACAGATAAAGGCAAAGGTGAAAAAGCAAGTATTGTTTTTACTCTGAGTGATGTGTCTGAAGTATGGAAGTCATGTCTCGAAGAAGAAATATGGGCAGTGATGTGAAATGTGTTAACAATCAGCCCATTTAGATGTAATTTTATAATCTGTTTGTATTTGTATGCTGCATTAACTTTCACTGATAGATCTGAATTTGATGCCTATGGTACAATAATGCACTTGATGGGTTTTATGCCTTTCTGGGCATCCATTAGGATTTCACAGGAGTTGCAAATGCATTACAAGTTAATGAGAGCATTGTGCTGCCCACAAAAATGGATAATAAAAATGTCATATTGAGGGTCCTACTTTAGAATCTCGCCACCGTTATATTCTTGATCCTCTAAAGTAGGTTTAATATTGCCATTAAAAAATTAAGGGCTATGGATTTTTTTGTGATAATAAAGATAAGCTTGATGTTTTTCAGACTGCTGCAATCAAAGAAGCCTCAAACAAGTGCAAACAGAAACAAGATCAGTTGGATCGAAAACACAAAGAGGTGAGACTCTGCACTCTGCATTATTATTATTTATTTATTAGTGTTGTTGTTGTTGTTAATATTACAGAGCAGTTCTATTCAGAACAGAACATTAAAACTCAAAATCTAATCATTTTGGTAATGATATGAAAATAAGGTACGCACTGTGCACTAAATCCAGTTTTATTTGTGGTTCAGCAGCCTATTGAGTGCTTTAATCAATGACAAAAGCAAAGTATCTCTACAAAATATACTCAACAATTTCATTTAATTTAACAATAAATAACTTTTTTACCTTTGTATCAAGTATAAAAGATATGATAAGAGAAATCGCAGTTTGAACCAGTTTGTATGGTGAAGTCCTACTTCATATAGTTTATATTTATTATTATGATTATTATTATATTATTTATAAAGCACAGTGAACTCTTCTTTTCAGATTGACGATATTAAACAAACACTGAGGCTGAAGCAGATGGAGGAGGAAGACCACCAAAAGCGAATCAGCAACACTAGAAGGACCATTGAAGACTTGAAGGCAGAGCTTGCAAAAGTTGGTGATCAACCAGATGTGACACCGCAGATTAATGCCATCAATGTGGAGCTGAGACGAATCCAGGAGGAGAGAGCCAAGATTGAAGGAAAGAAGGCCGACCATTGCAGGGACAGGGACAACCTCTGTGCTGAGTTCAGGCGTGAGTGTTTCCCACTCTTGTCTTGTGTCCTCCGAACCACTTTACCTAGAAAAAGATCTAAATATGAAGCAATTGTGTTTCATGCAGATAATGTTTCTTAATTTCTATTGCCAGTGTTGGAGAGAAAACTCAATGACATGAACAATATGATGAATGCCAAAGAGGAGAAGCTGCGGGGACGCCACAAGGACACACATGCTGCTCTCCAGTGGCTCAGACAGAATAGACACCAGTTTGCTGGAAATGTACATGAGCCCATGATGCTGGTGGTGAGTCCCAGAGAACCATGTCGGTAATACCTCACTTACCATGTAGCAGGAAGTGTGTTGAATCCTAAGGTCTAGGAATGTATACAGTCTTATGATGGGTCTGTCTGTATTCCTCAGATTAATGTGAGAGATCATCGTTTTGCCAAGTATGTGGAAAATCATATCTCATTCCACGACCTGCGGGCATTTGTCTTCCAGAGGAAAGACGACATGGAGAAGTTCATGAGTGAGGTGAAATGAGAGCCGAGCTAAACATCAGAGAAATCCCAACTTTGTGTGAGAAATCCAGTTTTTACCTGAACAAAATCTCAAAAACTTTTTGTTTCATCTGTTCTGACTCTCAGGTCCGTGACAAGTTGAACCTGAAGGTGAACTCCATTTCTGCTCCAGAGGAATCGTGTTCAAGGCGGCCACCGTCCCGAAATATTGAGTCCCTTAGGTGAGAGAAAGTTAAGAAAAAATGTAATGAAAAAAAAAAATCAACATAAACTGGATGTATTATGTACATCGATTTATTTGTATTAGCTTTTTTTATATGCAGGCGTTTTGGGTTTTTCACCTACCTACGTGAGATGTTTGATGCACCTGATGAGGTAATGAGTTACCTCTGTCACCAGTACAAAGTACATGACGTTCCCGTGGGCAACAACCAAACCAAAGCCATGATTAAAACGGTACGTTCCCACATGATTCATGTTTTCAGTTCAGAGCAACAGATAAGTAGGAAAGTAAATTTGATTAAAATTTAACAAATAGCTTAAAGAGAAATTGTCATGGTCGAGACAGGACATGTCGGTAAGGTCTTATTTAGATGTCGAAGAAATTAGTTGCTGATTTTTATTTTATTACTGTCTATTTTAAGATTAATAAGCAATAATGTATCTAAGTCTGGCCTTAATCTTTTTGTTCATTCTCTTTCTCACAGGTGATTGAAGAGCCCTACATCAAGGTGTTATACACAACAGAGGAGAGGTATACGGTGAAGAGATCCTTTTACTCCAACAAGATTAGCACTAGTAACTCTGCAGTCCTTCCTTCCTCATACCTCATTATTACTGTTGATGCTGAAGAGAAACAGCAGCTGGAGCAGCAGATGAAGGTGAGACACTGGAGCAATAGTGAATGCACCGACCAAACAGTATTTTAATATTTGGTATCTGTCTTTTCTATAAATCCACACTACCTTGAGAAATTACAATTCGTTTAATTGTTAATAAGTTCAACTAATGCGTGACCAGACATGTGAGCTGAAGTTACGAGACATTGATGAACGGATGAAGGCTCTACAGGAGGAAGCGGCCATCCTTGATCGCCGTGACAACGAATTGTTGGCAGA
The DNA here is from genome assembly GCA_038496675.1 of Rachycentron canadum. Taxonomy (NCBI): domain Eukaryota; kingdom Metazoa; phylum Chordata; class Actinopteri; order Carangiformes; family Rachycentridae; genus Rachycentron; species Rachycentron canadum. Next base: position 14,688,415 of record CM076651.1, read on the forward strand.
GAAGAAACGTCTCTCTGAGGTAAAAGGCAAAAAGAGACAACTGGAGCAGAAAATCAGTACCAAACAGGACAGGTAAATCTGTCATTTTTAATACTCATAATTCATCTCTGTGAAAATGCATTAGTTTGGTTCATGCAGATTTTAAGAATGTGTGTACCTCCCATGTGTTCAGTCTCAGGCAGATGGAGCAGAGTGTTATTGACCTAAAGAAGATTGAGCAGGAGACAAAAGAGAAAATTGCATCTGTCAATTCCCAGAAGGTGTCCATAGTCTCAGCGTTCATGGTCCAAATGAAGGTGTGGATAAGTGAAGTTATATCAATGAATCCAGTATGTCACTGCATTGCCTTTTGTAGTAGCCTGTTTTTACTCATTACTATACTTCAACAATGAGAATTATGTGTCTGTGCCCACCTCCCTTTAGCGTTTTCATACTTTTAAATCTCTATTGGACCAGAACTCTACCTTCTAGCAGAAATTTTTATATCAGACTTACATTGTTAATGAATTAAATGATGAGGCTATTTCTGATATTGTGATTTATTTATATGTTGTTAGAAAAATGCCAACCCCTCGGTCTTTGCAATTTGTGTCTGACTCTTATTGTGCCACCATTTTTCTGGTCTGTTCATCATGTGTAGCTAAGAGCCAAGCTGACTATGGAGAAGGTGTACTTGGCTCTGGAGACAGTGGGGCTGACAGCGGAGAAGACGAAGCTGGAGAATGACTGTCGAGAAGGAGCCTCTGAACTTAAGGCCACTGATGTGAGTATTGCACATTTATTTATATTCATAACACAGGCAGAAAAAGTTGACATGTTGCTTACTGAGAGGACCAGGAGTCCAAGTCCGCCCTGCTGGAGTGTCCATTATATTCCTTCATTCAATCCATGATTTAGTTCTTGCTATCTCTCATTTGTTCACATCCATATGTTATTGCAGCAAAGATGCAACCATCTGGAGCAGAGGAAGCTCCAGCTGACAGAACAGTGCAAAGGCCTGCTGAAGAGGGCAAAGTCAATCTGCAGGATGCAGCTCGATGAGTCTTTACCTGAAGACCTGCGTAATGTAAGTGTTAATCACAGTCTTATCACTGAATTAGTGCAACAACCCTCCCCTTCTATACAATGTTATCTTGTAACACAGGCTAATTACTGCTGTGAAGGCCTCTTAAGCATAACAATTTTATTAACAGTAGTCAATAAAATGTTAATAGTGCGTGCTTTTTTTTCTCAATGCAGGCTTTCAGCAAGTTACCAGACACACTGGACGAGATTGATGCCATGCTGAACGAGGAGCGGTCCAGAGCTGAGTGCTTCACTGGCCTCAGTGAAAGTGTAATTTGCGCAAGGAGGGCTTAATTTCTTTTAAGGCTTTATGGCTTAATTCTCAGAAGGTGTAGTAGAAATGCTGAGCCTGCCTTCTTCAGCTCAGAATGATCTGTTCTGGCCTGGAAATCCATGAAGAAAATACTGATTTTCATTTTATTTTCTTCCACATCTGGGAGAAAAATTATTTGACTGATATTTCACTTGATTTATCATTTTAAAGTTGTAGTACCAATTAGGAAGAATGTACATAAATGATTACAATGCTCATGTTATAAAAGTGTGATTTGGAAACTTATTGTCTCATGGTTTCCAGAGTGTAAATGTTTGTCATATTTACTCTCTGTTGTGAAGGTTGTTGACGAGTACAACAGAAGAGAACAGGAAATCAAACATCTAGAGAAAGAGCTGGAAGATAAGAGCAACGCTCTGAACGCCTACCGGCAGAACATATCAGAGGTGACAACTGTTACTGCTGTAGTTCCTCTGGGATCTTTTTCCCCCCAAAAAGTGGTTGATTCTATAATTCCTGGTACGACTGAATGGTCATCTGTGTTTAAGTTCATACACAGTGAGCTTTGTTTGTTTCACAGGCTAAAGAACGCTGGTTGAACCCTCTGAAGCAACTGGTTGAACAGATAAATGACAAATTCAGCGACTTCTTTTGCTCCATGCAGTGTGCCGGAGAGGTTGATCTGCATGCAGAGAATGAGGTAAACAGACGCACACGGGGTCAAAGGATGATTTCATTTTATTTTCTTATTCGATACTTGGATTTGTCTGTTGTAAAACCTGGATTTGTCTTTTGACTTCCACCATTATTCCGACAAATATTCAAATTCAAGATGACATTGTTATGGATGCAGATCCAGCGAAGAATACACGCAACCATAGAAAATGCATTTGGAATAAATGTGTATGTTTTGAAAGTGACATTCTTGGCCATTAAATCACAACAATGGCTGTTGTTTGCCCATTGCAGGAGGAATATGACAAATATGGGATCCGTATTCGTGTCAAGTTTCACAGCAGCACTCAGCTCCACGAGCTTACAGCGTACCATCAGAGTGGAGGAGAGCGCAGCGTCTCCACAATGCTCTACCTCATGGCCCTGCAGGAGCTCAACCGCTGTCCCTTCAGAGTGGTGGATGAGATCAACCAGGTAACACTTACACACACTCATACAAACACACATGGAGGCACACAAAATGACAACATGAACATGAAAACAGAGTTTCAGCTGAACGCTGCTGTTGATATTGCCACCAAAGCCAGGCACAGGGTTTTTTATAAATCCACAAGCAATACAAAATTGCTGTCTCTGTGGTCAAGGCAGTGCATGACCTTTGGTTTCAACAGAGTTCAACAACTATAACAGAAGACAAGAGTTTGTTGATGTTTTCACAACAGTCTTTGAAATGGTAAATACTAGGCAATTAAATGAGTAATTATGTAAAAATAATCCAAGTGTATATAAAACAAAGTGGCAGTGGAATGAGCTCAGAGTTCTTAAAAAACCTTTGTGGTACTTTTTTGCTCAGAAACCCACTACATATAATTAGGGAAGGCACCAAAGCATGAAAATAGAGAGAGAGCAGAACAATTCAGAGAGGTGGAAAAAAGCATGATGTAAAAAAAAAAAAAAAAAAAAAAAGCCTTTTGCCTCTATGCTTCAAATTTCAGGAAGCATGAGTCATGAAGTGGCACTGTAGGTTATAACTTTCCACCAAATTTAGGTAGTAAATTGAGGTAATAATGCAGCATATCTATCTATCTATCTATCTATCTATCTCTCTCTCTCTCTCTCTCTCTCTCTCTCTCTCTCTCTCTCTCTCTATATATATATATATATATA
>CM076651.1:14691995-14776346 GCA_038496675.1 Rachycentron canadum
TCTCTCTCTCTCTCTCTCTCTCTCTCTCTCTCTCTCTATATATATATATATATATATATTTTTTTTTTTTTTTTTTTTTTTACTTCCACGTCAATTTAATGAGCATCTAGCAAACATTGATATATGGATGTAACTGAGACTGTTAATCTTGCACATGTAGGGAATGGATCCTGTAAATGAGAGAAGAGTCTTTGACATTGTTGTCCGTACAGCCTGCAAAGAGACAACGTCCCAGTACTTCTTCATAACGCCCAAAGTGAGTGTTTCTTTTTATCTCCTAATGAGTGGAAGGTATTGAGAGTGTGTGTGTGTGTGTCTACATGTGTTTGTATATTTTATGCCGTGAAAGCAGCTGTAATCAATATTCTTTTGTTACCAATGATGACTTGTGGAAGACGTTTGCCCAACCACAACTTTATTGTTTTGGTTCACGCCGCATCATCACGCAGCAGTATTCACTAAAAAAAAGGCTAAAGCACCTCTATAAACTACCTGCTCAGCCCCAAACAGCAGGTAGACAAAGTGACAAGAACATCTGGCAGCTGAAGCAGATGTTTCCTGGAGGTGGGAGAGACAAAAAACAAAATACTGAACACAACTCTAAATTAATATTAATCTGGATCTGTGAACAGGGGACTGTTTCCTTTATTAACTTAAAAGGTGATACTTCATTAATCCTGAACTTTATCTCCTGCTGTGTTTTATTTTCAGCTGCTGCAGAATCTTCAGTACGCAGAAGAGATGACCATCCTGTGTGTCCATAATGGTGCCCAGATGCTTCCCCCGAACCAATGGGATGAGAAGACTTTCATCAGACGGTGTCTCCAAAGAAAAGCCCAGGCATGAATCCACCACGCCAACCTGACTTCACTGACTTAACTTAGTTTCCAAACTGGAAGTTATGTTGAGCTGAGAATATTTTCTATGTACCTTTACATGAAAACGTTACAATTTTGCACTGTGGAAGGGACGTAAACAGAACATCAGTTTATCAATTATGCATGTTTTCTTGATGTGTTTTTTTTTTTTTTTTCAAATGGGACGGGCTTTTATGAAAGGTTTATGGAAAATGAGTTTGAAGACAAAACATGTACAACAGTTTAATCTCTTCCGAAAAGAGTAAATATGCACACATTAATGTATATTTGAATAAAATATTGTTTCTGTTCTAAGTGGATATTCTAAATTTGTTTACAATAGTCACTAAATATGTGATGCCTCTGGTATGCTCATCTTGAGTACGGCCTCAGTACGCAGTGGGACATTAAGTGGGTTAAGATACACCTTAATTTTGAGCTATCATTACATATCCACTTGGCCATTTAAATATTCCAGTAATGTAACAGCTGAGCGAATTAAATTGTTTTTTTTTTCTCCACAGTTTTACTCAACTGTGCAGTTTTCTTCAGTGTTTATTGGATTCTGAAATCTGAGAGTAAAAGCATCCATTTTTCAGCATTTTTCTTCCATGAATCACCTTTCAGTATTCAGTATTATTTGGAAAAATGCAAGCAGTACAAAAATATACTGATACAACATCGTTCACTTTATTGGTTGATGTTGGCAGCAGTCAGAGGCAGTACAGGAGGCTTCATGTTGATAAGAAGCTGCCACTGTTTTCTGTGGTGTAGCCCCTGCACTCAAATACTGGGAGGAAAAATAGAAGATTCTATTGGTATTTGAGACAAACTTTGCTCTAGACAAAGCTCAAAGGTCTAAGATTTGAATCAGAAGCATTAGGTTTGGTAATGGTAGTTTTGAGACACATACATAATCCGCTTTGATGATAAATTTGCTAATTATAATTTCACTGCACTTCACCTATGCTTCACTTAATGCTGTAAATGGAGCGCCTCTGAGGGTCGACCCAGACTCTAATGTCGTTTTCTTGTTCCTTTTTCAGTATCTCCTGATTAATTTTCTCCAGTTTCCTGCAAATTAACATGAAAAATGATAAATGAACGTAGTTCATTCGACTCCTGAAATGCCACTGCCAACACAGTGATGTGTACGTCACAAACACACCTGTGGTCCTCAGAGACCGTCTCTTTCTGGTATAAAATCTGGTTCTTATTCCTGAAGAAGTCCTTGCTCTGATCATGGACTGACTTAAGATGGAAGTCAAGGCTGTCATTTGGAGCCTGAGGTTAAGAAACAAGCTGTGTGTTCAGATCACGGAAGCAAATGTTTTTCTTGTTTCATAAGTGAAGGTCAAAATGATGCTCACCTGATGCTCATGCATAACACTCCTGCGGGTGCTGGCCAAAGTGGCTGTATCGTGGAGGCGACTCCAGGGTTCCTCTGTTTGTGCGATGTGTGTTGGTTTATTATATGTTTTTCTCTGCACAAAGGGAAGGGCAGGAATGAGTTTACAGTGGTTGATAATGATGGTCAACTCTAATGGCTAAGTTTAAGACGGACTGATAAATTTCAGGCGACAGTTTTCCCGAAAGCGAACATACTTTAGAATAAAATCCTGCAAATGTTCTTTGCTACATGTGGCTGAATTAATAATTGATTTGAATTATTTGATTTTATTCCCCAAAACGTTAATTTTGTTAGACTTGATCTACATTCAGTAAAAAGCCAGCGATGACAGAGCTGAAGAAATGTCACACATACCTGTTGATACCTGTTAAGGTGACAATGAATGTTAATGTTAAATGTTTGGCAGTACAATTTGGTTAATGAACAAACTGAGAGAAATGAGGGTCAGATTTTGTGACAGATATGATAAAAGCTTTGTTTTGTCAAAGAGTTTAAATGACACTGTTTATGCTGAGTTATTCAGTTGCTGCTGTGAAACACATTTGATTTCCTCAGGCTTCAAAGCCCCTGGTTCACTGCAGTAACCGGTTGTGATCAATGCGCATGTTAGACATCTGGACCACAGTAGTTTCTGTCTGTGGTCAGTAGGCGGTAAAAAAAAATAAAAATAAAAATAAAAAAAAACAGGCGCAAATGTGTATTTTGAAACTAAACTCTCTGTTTTTCTCTGATTCATTTAGCCTTCAGCTTGTGTTTCGTTTGGTAGCATTAAGTCACCGTCAGTGTAAAAACGCACCTGCTGCGGCCTGAAGCCACTGAGGGTGAAGCCGGTTTCCAGCTTCACGGGGGGGAAAGGATCCCGGCCCGACATCTTCAACAAACACAGCGATACAGATCCAGGGTTTTGTTATTGTTGTTGCTCCTGAACTATTGTAGCTAACTAACGGTGTGTTTACAACTTTGTTTCTAAGCAACTGAAAACGTCCGGTTAAACCTTTCAAAATAAAACGTCTGTCGACGGAAGTTCGCTTAAGAAACCTTTATCATGGGTCTTTTGATTTTATATGTATATATAAGTTTATTTATGTTACACAGTGTCACCCAGACACAAGGGGTTTCAAAGGGCTTTACTGAGGCATAGAAATAGCTACATAAAAAATTAAGAGGACATTAAAAAATCATTTTATAATTGATAAACCAAGGTTATTCAATGTGCTTTACAGAGGTATAGATGAAATGAAAAACATAGAAAGTATAAGTGCTCAAGTATAAATACAAATGGGAGGCAGGCCACCTGTACATCTTCAGCTGGGTCTTTCCTGTCAGTGCTGTTTGGTAGCATCCTTTACTACATTTCAATTGAAAAACATCAGACCAACTTGAATATAATACGTTGTTCAGTTCACAAACCTTTGAACCTGTAAAAAGTCGAATTGGCCTCTTGAATCAACACTTTTATAAACTTGTATAACTTTTATAAGCCACCTAAATCTGTTTTTTTCTTCCTTATTATTCCTGGCTGCCATTCATTTATTGAGCGTGTCCACCAGCAGAAGGCAGGAGAAATACAAGTCAGCAGCCTGTGGTGGTTCAACAGCGACTCTTTGATTCAGGTGATCCAGATTGAAAAACAGGCTCCAGAGCCAATCACCGCCCAGTATTTGTGAACCCGCCTCCAGCACCTGAGGGCGCAGGTCCGTCCTCCTCCCTCCCCATCACTTCAACACTGACAGGAGGCGACGATGCAGCGAGGCCTGAGACACCCGAGCTACTTTTTACTGTGGCTGCTTTTTGCACAAACCTCTGCAGATTTGCCCATGTGCAAAGAGGTGAGGATAGTCATGTTTTGTCTTTCTTAGACTTCTGAAATTACATTTTCTTTTCTTTTTTTTTATCGTGTACATATTAAAGTTTCATCAGGTAAAAGTTTGGATCAGTCCTATCAATATTAGAAGACTTGTGTTTGAAAGTATTCCTAGAGAAGTTAGTTTAAATACCAATAAAGAAAAATGTGCGTTTTCTGGTGGGAGTTATGAATAGACACATCCCAATTGTTTTTTTGGTTTTTTTTTTAAAGCAGGACTAGAGAAATAGTTTGGCATCCTTAACATATGTGTGTGGGAAATTATCATGTGTTTACAATGCAAGTGATTGAATTACATTAGTTATTGACTTGAGCTCGCTAGTTATTGTCAGACACTTGTTTTACTACATCTTCCATATGCTACATAAAGTCTGCTGTGCTCTCGTCCCCCTTGTCTATCTGTTTCAAGTTTGCATAATAACAGTGCTGCTTCATAATACATTTCTTATTTTTTATCAGTTTACGTTGAACATCTATTGCCCTTTATCTAAAGTTTTGTGGTAGATTTATGCAAGGAGGCCTGCTAGGAGCTACTTTTTCCAGGTGAGTTTGTTTCCATGTCAGTCCTTTGACCATGAGGCTCAGTGGTCATGATGTCCCGTTGCCTTGGTTTCCTCATGTTTGTTTAAAGGAGGCGATTAAGCTGCAGCACATCCTCAGTTTTGTGCATTTTTAGTCCTCCCACCCAGACCCATGTTCATCTGATACCCCAGCCACAGCTAATATATCAGCTCTAATTGAAAACACAGGCTCAGAGAAGTGCTGCTGCTGCTGCTGTGTTTCTGTTAACTATTAATCCCACCAGGCTGTGTGTGGTCTTGGATTAATGCTGAGTGACCTTCCTAGGAACATTACAGCCTGTTGTTGACCAATGACCAAATGTTAAGATTACACAGTGTGTCTGCTCTATATTCATGACTTGTTTCATAAGGTGTCAAATCAACAAGATAAGACTTTAACGTTATGTCACATCCCAAATAACATCGTTAGGGGTGGGACAGTGTTTGTCTGTCACCTGCTGTAAGTATCTCCAAAAGGCGTCAAAACATGACAAACACAGAAAAAGCTTTGCACTCAAGCTCCTGCTGTCTCTAAAGTGACTCTGAAATTAAATGTTTACAAAAGGATTGGATGAATCACCATTTCTCACCCTAAGCCAAGTAAATAAGGCCTGAAGGTGCTGGAGTTGCAGCACATCCTTGACGGTTGAGACGGCCTCCTGGGCAAATATTAGCCTCGACTCCTGTTTGTAAAAGAGGCTGGCCTGGTTTTTGAAATAAAAAAAAAGAATCTGGAGGTATAAAACAATCTAATAACCTATTTTCACACACATGTTGCTCTGTAGCCTTTATTTCTTTATGGTGTTGCAACAATTAGTCAACTAATCTGCAACAATTTGTCAGTGATCAGAAAATTAATCTGCAACAATTTTGATGTTCAGTTTTATGGTTTCAGTTCTCAAATGTGAGGATTTGTTGCCTTTTCTCTTCTTCGTGCTTGACAGTAAACTGAACATTGTTGGGTTTTGGACAGTTGGTTGGACAAAACAAGTCATTTGAAGACTACATTTTTATCCATGGGAATTTTTTAATATTGTGCATTTAGTGCTTTTGTGTGAGAATGTCACATGTGTGTTATGTCCCCGCAGTCAGATTATCACTTTGAGTACACAGAGTGTGACGTACTTGGGTCTCGATGGAGAGTGGCGGTGCCCAACAAACCTGACACTTGCACAGGTCTACCAGATCCAGTCAAAGGCACTCAGTGCAGTGAGTTTCCTACTTTTACACATATTACAGCTTTACTGTGAAAGTAATGAACTGTATCTGTTCATTGTTACATCTCCATGAAGACTCTCCTTTCTGTTTTTGGCCTTTCTTTCTGTTCTTCCTTCTATAGCCTTCTCCTGCAGTGAAGGGGAGTTCCTCGCCATGCAGTCGCAGGAGTGTCAGAAATGTGCTGCAGGTACCTACTCCCTGGGCACTGGTGTAGCCTTTGATGAATGGGACAGTCTACCAACCAGTTTTATCACTCATGGGATAACAACAAATGGCGGGGATGCCCATACAGACTGCTCCAAGTTAGTATACACTGCACCTCATGTGTTTTATTTTTTAAAAGTCTTGATTGCTTGTTTTTTTTCTTTGCTTAATTGATTGAACTCCTTGGTATTTCTTGGTTTCATCATTATCATCAAACTGTTTCTGCTGCGGATATTTTTCTAGCTCAACCTGGACACCGACAGGCGATTACATAGCCTCAAACACAGATGAATGCACTGCAGTATTGTCCTATGCCGTGAGCCTGAAGAAACCTGGAACTGTGTCCTTTGACTATTTCTATCCCGACAACAGTATCTACTTCGAGTTCTTTGTAAGTGTTTTAAAACAACTGTTGTTGTTGAGACAGAGAGCTGTTTTTAGAGGGAATGTTTTCTGACTTTTCTCTCTTATCTTGTAGGTTCAGAATGACCAGTGTCAGTCTACAGAGTCTGAAAGCCGATGGATGAAGATCTCAGAGAACAGCTGGAGTAAATACATGGTTTGTCTGAGTGTAGCTTGTGCACTAGGTCACATCTACTGACATCAACATTAAGTCTCAGCTCCTCTCTGTCTCTTCTGTTTCACTTTCATTTTTCAAACTGACTCTGTGCAGGTTGAGCTGAACAAAGGCAATAATGTGTTATATTGGAGAACCACTGCGTACACTCTGCAGGGCAGTGCTGTCAAACCTGTGCTGTTAAGAAACATTGCCATCTCAGGTAGAAAACCCGTTCATTCATTCCCCGTCTTAATGATTAATGGTTAATGATTAAAAGGTGAGGGGTGTTTTTTCCTCAAGGGGTGGCCTACACATCAGAGTGTTTCCATTGTAAACCTGGCACCTACAGTGCAAAACCAGGATCTGCCCGCTGTGCCCCCTGCCCTGCTGATACTTACTCCACTAAGGGTGCCACTGTTTGCCATCAGTGTGAAGAGGACAAATATGCAGGTATTCATGTTTGCATTTCTAATGCTGTAGCCACAAAGAGAGTCACATCACTTACCTGCATGTTCTTTAACACCAACCTAATTTTAGTAGATATGGCTGAACTTACAACTGCTATGTATTTGCATGTTACCACACATATGTGAAGTAATCTGCATGCAAATACTACATTTACTGCTAAAGAGGTTACAGAGTTATGTTCTTATCACTGATCTTAATATTAGCTCCGTGTTTGCCCTTGTCCCCACTGGCTGTTTCACCTAGCTTTGTTTTTCCATTTTTTTCAGAGGCTGGTTCAGGGAGCTGCAAAGCAAGACCTGCATGTACAAACAGTGACTACTTCTATACTCATACTCCCTGTGACTCTGAGGGAAAGGTAATGTAGACAAAAAGACATGACACATGGAGACAGTATTCATGCATATTCAGACAAAGTGAACAGAGGGAGAGACTTCATTTTCACAGTCCTCCTGCTAGCCTCAACCATCTGTTGTCACTATTGACTTCCCTTAGATATAAATCATCTGGGGTGGTTGTGTTTGTCACACAGCCTCTGGTGGCTTCTTACATTTATTCATGTCTGGCATGTTTTGTGTCTCAGACTCAGCTCATGTACAAGTGGATTGAACCTAAGATCTGTAATGAGACCATTGAAGGAGCAGTGAATCTTCCTGCGTCAGGGGAGAAGCAAACCTGTCCACCATGTAACCCAGGTTTCTTTGTTACCAACTCCTCCACCTGCGAACCCTGCACCAACGGTTTCTACTCAAATGGAACAGGTGCAGAATCAGTTCACTGCTTATAATTCATTTGTTAAATTTGCAGTGACAACTGTGCATGTGTTGATTATTTGATGCCAAATAACAATCAATATGATTTTATTAAAAGATAATTTGCAAGTTTGTGGTCAAACAAACTAAAATGAAACTAAAATGAAATTGATCAGACGTCTTGACTTCAGAAACAAATTACAGAAAACATATGTTGACTAATTAGAGTTGAGGAATCAACAAAGCTTTGTAAGTTCAGTTAAATCAGGAGAGACTTAATTCTGAATTAACAAATAAACATTGTTGAGTAACATTATCATGTGCAAAACAAGAGAGGAAAAGTGAAAGATGTCAGCCTTTGGCGATTAGACCCCATCGTGATGCCATTATATGTGAAAAGGGGGGAGGCCGTTCGAAGTTTAGGAAACCCACCAGGGTTTAGAAACTGGTAGTGATGGTGATGATGGGAACAAGAGTCTCCTATCTGTGGTCAAATAGATGATGAAATAATGTGAAGTGTGCATTTGCTTTGGTGAACGATGCATTTAATGGATCTGTTGTTGAGGTCAGAGAGGCCAAGTTGTTGATGGTGTTGGGGGCAATGCATCTCATACTGTCAGTTTGATTTTGCTGGAGATGGTTCATGTGGAAGCAAGACTAAGAATAAAATGAATTATGCTTTGGTGCAAATTCTACATAGTAGTATTAGTATATTAAAGTAAAAACAACAAGTAAAAGGTCAGTTTTATTTGTATAGCCCAGAAATCAAATTTACCTCAAGGGGCTTAACAATCTATACAGCAGGACAAATTCTACTATTTGTCTATATTTTTTTATTGACATTGAGTTCAGGGTTCAAACTTAGTTTAAAGTCTAACCATGGTGCCATATAACCCCTGTTATATGGCACTCCTGTTCTGGAGTGCATATACACCTGGATGATACTCAAACCTATATGTTTATACTGATATGAACGACACATTATTTACTTACAGCCTGTGCTAAGTGCCCTGTTGGCACAGAGCCCGTGGTGGGATTTGAGTACAAATGGTGGAACACCATGCCAAGCAACATGAAGAGCTCCATCTTCACTCGAGAGTTCAGCCACTCTGACCACAGCACAGGTAAGAGACTTAACAGTAGGCCACGCAGCATAGGAGAGCCATCATATAATAACCTCATAATGACCTCAGAATTTCTTACAGTAATAGTAACCACAAATTTGTGCTTTATCATGATTTAAATTTTGTTTGTGTTTTTGTGCACTTTTAGTTGAACAGCATAGGAGTGTGTTACTTTTTTTTAAAATTTATAACCACAGCATGGGAAGTGGCTGGAGAGTATGTTTACACCACCCCTGGGGATCAGGATACAGACTATCTGATGCTCATGCTCAATGTCCCTGGATACAGGTGAACTTTTTTACATATAAAACTCCATATACAGTATGTATGTAGTGTAGGAAAAGTCGGATGAAATGTCATGTGTCTCCACAGGCTGCCTCAGTCAGTGGTCAAAGACAGTGAAAGGACTGAGCTATCTCGCATCACCTTTGTCTTTGAGACCTCGTGTACAGCTGACTGCAAATTGTACTTCCTAGCTGTGAGTGAAAATGTTGCATTTTGTCACATGTATGCTTCAGGTGATGATAAAGAAGTTTGGATATATGGAGTATGGATATATACAAGGTGAATGTGTTTTTCTGCAGGGTTATAATCAGTGGAATAATGATGTGGTGGAGCAGTGGAAAGGAAGCAACACGAAACAGTCGTACTCCTATCTGATCCATAGCAACAGCACCGTCAGCTTCACCTGGACATTTCAACGTACAGAGGCATTAAACATGGTGAGACGCAACAGCACATCCCAAATATCAGTGCTGAGCTCCCCAATAGTTTTATTCCCTCAGAATCTATAGTATCAATTCATTTATACAGTGCACGAGGATCTGCAAGAGAGCAAGAAACACCAAATATAGAGATAAATGCTGTAAATATATTCACAAAGAATGACTGTAAATGTTTTGAATGATCGTTGTGTCTTCTGGCTGTTTTGTGGAGTGATTTTGCACTGACAGACAATGGGTTTGTCCCCCAGATACTGCACTTAACTCTAGAGGGCAGTCTGGAGCTGAGATTTAAAAATATAAATAAATAAAAATCACACACACACACACACACACACACACACACACACACACACACACACACACACACACACACACATTGAGTATAAAATATACTCTGTTGGAAGAAGTACAAATCTAAAGGTATTAGCATCAAAATATACTTCAAGTGTGTGTAAGAATCACTTTAATGATGCAGCTGCTAGAGATGTAGATAATTTTAATCACGTTATGCTTGTTAGCTTCTCCCCAGGAATCATTCAAGTCTTTACCTAAAATAATACATCATATTTATGTGCTGATTATATTTTGTATTTCTAACCTAGACCTGCAAAGTAACTTGTTACTAAAGTAAACAAATGTGATGATATTAGTATAATAATATATAATATCTAAATAATAATATTTATATAATCAATTAATAAGAAGTATAATCTTTAGAATATTTAACATTATAGTAAAGTGGATATAGCAGAAAATAGAAAAAAAAGTAACAAGTCTCAAAATTGTCATGCACCTTGCTGCATGTCTCTCTTTCTCTCTCTCTCTCTCTGCCACTGTGACTATAATAAAGGAAAACTTAACTTAATAAAATATACTTATTCCTGAAAATATATTCTTTTAGGCTTTCTATCTGTTCCTCCAAACAGAGCCAGCGACCACCCTCTGTGTTCAGTGTCTCAGCTGGTGAATGATACCTAATGTTTCTGTTCTCTCAGGAGAGGAAATACAGCCGTGACTTTGCAAAAATCTACGCCATCCACATCACCAACGTGGCTGGAGGTGTAGCCTCGCAGTGTCGACGCTGTGCCATGAGCTCTGCTAAGACCGGCTCTGCCTGCGTTCCCTGTCCACTGGGACACTTCATGGTCAATGGTACAGGGGTGTGTAAGAGATGCTCACCAAACACTTTCATCAGGGCAGAGCAGGCTGTCGGAGAGGCAGCCTGTATTCAGTGTGGTGCAAACACACAGACAAACAAGGTAAGGAGAATGAAATCCTGTCGACTGAAAAACTTTAATCAGTACATAAATGCATTCAGATCGAGATCATGAGAGGTCATGTCCTCTGGGTTGTTTCTGGGAATATGACCTGATTCATTAACATAAAAATAAATTAATAATGAATTTCTAATGAATTAATCATTTATTGAATTAAACACCATCTAGCAAAGTTTAGCATGGGTGGCAGTGGTTAGCACTGTGGCCTCACAGCAAGAGGATTCTGGGTTCAAACCCAGAGTTAATTGTTCTCCCTGTGCCTGCGTGGGTTCCCTCTGGGTACTCCAGCTTCCTCCCGCAGTCCAAACACATAGGTTAATTGTGGTGACTCTACAATTTGCCTGTAAGCCTGGTTGTGAGTGAATGCTTGTTTTTTGTCGGGCCTGTGACAGACTGGGCCAACCTGTCCAGGGTGTACCCCGCCATCTCCCAATGTCAGCTGTGATTGGCTCCCTGGCCCCCACCCCATCCCCAATGAACGGGTGGATGAATGAGTTAGCATTTGTTTCCTTTGCAATGTGCAAAAAGCTCATTATTTCTAAAATCATGGCAATTTCCATGTATATATCTGTGTCTGTATCTGTATTTGTATCTGTAGGTATACCTCAAATTTAAGTATTAAGTCCTTGTGTGCCTTGCCTCTCTTATATGAAAAACTCACAGATGCATGACCTTTGTTATTTTCTTTTATTATGAGAATCAATTCTAAAAGTGTGAAGCTTTGTCCATGTTTGATTTTGCATTGTTTTCAGGAACCAATTCACCAAAATAATGTTGACTAAAGTATATGCCTTTTAAAATAGGATTTTATTTTGACCCCCTGACTTCATCCTGCAGGCTTTCTCAGCTTGTCTCAGCGACTGTACGATGGATGTGCAGACAAGAGGAGGAGCACTGCTGCACTATGACTTCTCTCCTCTGGCCAACCTCACCAGCTTCCACAGCAGACCTCGCTTCACCAACAAAGGCCTGAGATATTTCCATCATTTCAATGTGGGTCTGTGTGGGAAAGAGGTGAGAACTTTGTTATCCTGATGTTTTTCTTTTCTTTTTGTAAAATTTAGCTTGACATGCATTTTAACCTGCTGTGTTCCTCTTACAGGGCCGTGTGCCAGCCACCTGTGTGGACAACGTAACAGAGAGTGGGAGAGAGGTCAAAGGTTATGTCTGCCAGTCCACTGTGGTTCCCTCTGAAATCAGGAGTCAGAGTGTGGTGTCCTCCCAGCCTTTCCTTATTGGTGACTCACTTATTGGTATGGACTGAATTCTTCAGCCAACTATTACTGTGAATAAGAGCATATGTCTGTAAGATTTTTTCATCACTCAATTTAGTCATTTGCTGAAAAATGTGTTAAAATTTTCCAAAAATTAATTCGCACACACGGGTGACATCTTCTTTTTTCAGTCTACATACATTAGTGGTGTGGCACATCAGGTTTTTCCATGTTCCTATTTCTCAGTGTCACTATGTGCTCAGGGAAGCAGCAATTTTATCACATTTTCTTGCTTAAACTTTTTGTAAATATTATCTAAGGATCCTTTCCTCTGAACTTTTCAATCTGATTGTTGCTTATTTAGACATGAGCTACTTTAGCAACCACTATTTATCATAGATTATTCAGTGTGCTGTATGTAATGGATGCCTAATTGTGACTGAATTCTGCATTATTTAATTAAAATGTCTTTGTCATTGATTTACAACCTGATGGAGGGTTTAAGACCAGAAAGTGTCTAAATCTAAGGGGTTATAATATTATTAGTACGAAAAACTTCTGCTAAATTATGCTTTTCTCTAATATTCCCTCCCTCTGGTGTTCTACTGTAATGAGGCCTCAGAATAGACATTACCTTGTAGGGTTGAGAAATAGAAATAGAGTTTGGGGTCCCAGCATGCATTTCATTTATCACCTGACAAAAGTATATTTCATGTTGTCATCCTGAAGGTGTGACCACTGACACAATGCTGGCTGGTATCTCTTCTCCAAATTGGTTGTTCCCTCCTGCGTCTGGCCTGCCAGATGTCATATTCTATTACAAGTAAATAAGATCACATTTTTATTATTTTCTTAGTTAGTAGTACATTTTTTAAACTGGAAGTTTATTCATTTGAAATGTAATAGAGACTCAAAAATCAATCACATATATATCACATGGTGGAAGGTAAGCGCTTCATGTTTGTGATGTTTCCAGGTCCAGTGAGAAGACTCAAGCGTGTACACAAGGCAGGTCAGCCACCATCAGACTGAGATGTAATCCCACAGTGACTGCTCACGACCACATCATACTGCCAAGGTATCTTACAGAGCTCAGCCAAGCTCAGCTTCTCACCTGACGAGCATTGTCCATTTGTTTGTTTTGACACGTTGTATTTTAACAGCCATTTTTGGCATGAACAGGTCACACATTGAGCTCTCTGAAACTGAACTGTGGACTAGGTGGCTGCTCGGAGATCATTTTGTGTCATGTTAAAAGCTCTTACCTTGTTTTCCTCCATAGTAACTGTTCAGAGGGGACGTGTGACGGTTGTACCTTCCACTTTTTGTGGCAGAGCCAGCATGCATGTCCACTCTGCACCAAAAACCACTACAGAGAGATTGTCAGCGCTTGTATCCAGGGAATACAGGTAGAGCAGCACGGACATGGACACACTGACAAAAACCACTTCACCCCCTCAAGCCCACAAATCCATCACAGATCAACCATAAAACTAAATCAATAAAACACTTAATTATACTGAATTTTATTTGAATTTTCCTTTTCCTTTTCATGTGATCATTTAGCCATGGAAATGTGGCAACTTGCATTTTACATAAAGTACTGTACTGATACACTGAAGCACTGACACAAACAGATATTCATCTAAGGTTTATGGGGGCAATTAAAGGAATAGTTCAACATTTTTGTTTCAGAGAACCACATATGTGTGGCAGCAGCCATTGCAGTGTTACAGAGGAGAATCCCTACCAGTGCAAAAAGTCAGTGCTTGTGTGACTCTGGATTTCTGGCTCAAATTTGGTGTTTCCACGGGAACGATTGCGGCTGTGCTACTCATCAGTATTAGCTGCTATTTCTGGAAGAAGACACGCAAGTAAGACTGCTGAGCTTCACACTGTCTTTGGTATTTGTTGAAGCACTGATATGTCATAGTGAAACATAAATAATTAATGGCATGGAAACATTTTTGAATTTTTTATTTTTTTTTTATTCTTGTCACTCTCCACCTGCAGGTTGCAGTATAAATACTCTAAGCTTATGATGAGCTCTGGGGGTAAAGAGTGTGAACTGCCCACTGCAGACAGCTGTGCAATAATGGAGGGAGAGGACGCAGAGGACGAGCTCATGGACCTCACCAAGAAATCATTCTTCACCAAAATTAAGTCCTTCTCACGGGAGGTCAGTAACCACTCCACCCACACACACTCTTACAGTGTAAGGCCACTTTTCATGCTTCAAGTTATCATCAATGTGTTTCCAGAGGACTTCAGATGGATTTGATTCGGTTCCACTGAAGTCATCATCTTCACTCTACCATCGAGAGGAGGAGGACTCCGATGATGCTTAAATCAGAGGATGAACATATCTTTCTAATAAAATGTGTTGGATTTTAGATAGTTTGACATCAGTGCAGCTTCAGATGTCTTATAAAACAGAGATGAGCTGTGAATGCATTTTATTTATTTAAAAAAAAAAATTAGGCTTACTGAGAGAGTTGTAGAATAATATAAGGAGTGACGGTATTATTTAGTATTATTTGTAGTACGTTAGATGCACATTGGTGCAGTGGTTAGCACTGTTGCCTCACAGCAAAAAGGTTCTGGGTTTGAACCCCGGGCCTGGAGCCTCTCTGTGTAGTTTGCACATTCTCCCTGTGCCTGTGTGGGTTCTCTACAGGTTTTCCAGCTTCCTCCCACAGTCCAAAGTTAATTGCTGATCCTAAAGTGTCATATAGGTGTGAAGGTGAATGTTTGCTGGTCTCTATGTGTCAGCCCTGTGGTGGAATGGTGACCTGTCCAGGCTGTACCTTGCTCTCACCCAGTGTCAGCTGGGATTGGCTCTAGAAAGCCAAAGTGGTGTGGATAATGGATAATGTCATATGTTAGGTTTCCACACCTAACACTGAAATACAAAGTCTTCATATTGGGGATATATAGCAGTTTCAAAGCCCATGGTGTATTTCAAAATTACCAAAACTGTGGAGAAAGTTACACTTTTTGTAGATGTGTGAGGCCACATTTTACATAACTGTTATTATGTATTTGATTTTTCTTTTTTTGTGTCTTTTTTTTGTCTTGTTTTACCTACCCAGCCATCTAGTTTAGTCTTATGTTATTTGAATTATATTTGCTATGACAACTTTTTCTGCTGCAACTAAGATTTTGATATTTTTCAGTTTTATTGTGAAGTAAATACATATTCTACATCTCAAGGAATTAAGAATTATAATTATGTATCATATCACATTATTAATTCCATGAAATTCCAGTTTGATGATTCCCAGTGTAAGAATCACACTTTAGTGCCAAAAAGGCCAACTTCAGACAAATAAAAGTGCCTTCCTAAGAGTGAAGAAAAAGTCACATTTATGGTTTTACTCCTTCAGCAAAGTGTCAGAGTATTCTTTAAGAGCATATCCACAATGACCACATGATTAATTATATGTATAGAAATAGACCACACATCTGCCCCATTGTTCATTTTAAAAATCTTTACATGCTGTTGTCAGTGATGTTAAAAGTATATATGATTTTAATTTCAAGGTTGATTTTGGAATTTATATATGAAAAATACAACATCTTATAGTAACTCTATAAATTGGGATGAAATAACAGGAAATTGACTGAAAACAGAATAGAAATTCTGCTGCTGGTACATCGGAGAAAAAAGATACTATTAAAACTATTTACTCTATTAAAACTGATTTAGGTTTTGGGAGGATCTGCTTTTGTAATTTCCAGAATTTCTCATGCCTTTTAGAAAATGGTTCTGTGACTCTCAGATAACTTCTTCCTGATGAATTTTATCATGTATTTTATACCCAATATATATTGTATATACTTTAATACAACTGCTATGTATTTGTTGTATTTTCAATTTTTTGTGTGCTTTTAGTTGAAAAAGATGCCAGTTTAATTAGAAAATAAATACAAACTGATTTTAAAACAAGAAGATATTGATAATTGAGATGGTCTGATCTGCTCAATTTGGAAAGAGCCTTGAGATTTCTGGCACTATATAAATAAAAATTTACCTGACTGACTATATTTGACTTTGAAAGACATTGGATATGCCAATAATATAATGATCACATTTTATTTGAGGAATTATTTTTATGCAGCACATTTATTTTAAATGCCACATCTTGGCAGATAAAGTACGATTACAAGCAGTTTTGAAAAGTAATAAAGAAATTTATTTTTCTGCTACTTTAGACTTCCACTTCAACACTAATGAGAATGAAATATTGTACTTTTCTATTTGCAGATGCCAATTACTTTTCAGATTAAGTTTTTTTTTTAGTTATAAAACATGATCATCTTATAAAATATGATGTATGTTTGTAGATAAACTACCCAGTATTTTATAAAATAATCTTATCCATCTACAACATTGATAGTAGTAATAATCATCCAATCAAAGTAGACTTTGCTCATGGTAATTTTGCACACTGACACAGAATTCAGTCTTTGAATGCTTGACTTTTACCAAAATGTTTGTACAGTTTGCCTCTTGCTGGATAATGTGCAGTATAAACTTCATGAAGGTAGGGCCTATTGCAGGGCTTTAGTATTAGAAGTAGTAGTTATTTCACTGAGTGTAAATGTAGAAGAGCAACAATATTTATGTCTGTACTGTAGAAAAGTGGAATAATAAAGTAGCATAAAAATAGAAGTACTAGAAACTAGATACTTTAATAAATTAAGTACAAGTATTATAAAATGTTACTTGAGCGCAGTAGCTGAATAAATGTACTCGTCTACTGTCACCACTGAGTGTGGTTTAATGACCGCGTTGCAGAAGTTTTTGGTTTCTCATTTTTTTCGGTAGCACTTGAAAGTAGCAGACAGATCTCAGCGTCCGTCGTCTCGTCCGCTCGTTATTTCTCTCGCGAGACTTGGCGCCGTGCTGCAAGCGGGGCGAAATCTCGGAGGTGTCTGAAAGCGAAAAGCGGAGCCGAGGAGCGAGCGACGTGAAGGTCTAAAAACGTGTACGCAGCAGACGGTGATTCTGCAACATTTGGCAGGAGGGAAGGCCCGAAACGTCAGAGCCTACAAAAGCCCCCTGGCTGACGGAAACACCTCATTTAGCTCCTCTTCTCGTAAGTTGGGGAAAGTTGTGCTCGGGCTCGAGGGACCCACCTCTGTGAGCGCAGAAAGTGCAGTCGGTGGTCCGCAGTCCGCTCTGCAGGAATGTCGCAGAAAGAGAGGCCGGTGTTTTATCGACGGGAGGTCAACAAGACGATATGGGAAGTCCCGGAGCGGTATCAAAACCTGTCTCCGGTGGGCTCTGGAGCCTACGGATCCGTGTGGTAAAACACTTTTCTCCTTTGCTTCCAAGTTTGTGAGCGCGCTGCAGCAGCCTGGTCACCTAACGTAACCCCCATTCATTTGGACGAGGCCTGCGCTGCAGATGCTAAAGTTGTGTTAGCTCGTCCTGATTGTTGGCGAACAAGGTGGAGTCACGATGTGTCTTTCAACAAGAAAACACGCGAGCTCGGTGTCCGTCGTCCGCACTTCACCCCTCTCACTAACTTTGATGCTGCGCTCACGCGAGCCACAGCTGCAGGAAACTGCTCATTTTCAACGACGTTGAACTGTTCACAAAGTGTGCGGGGCTCAGTCTGTAAAGCTACAATCACTGTGAATCACTATCTGCTCTGACTGCGGCTGCACAGGGACGTTACATTATCACCGCTGAGTCCTAACAATCGCTTACATGCGTCCAAACGTGTTACCTTCACAGTGATGGTGTGAGTGGGTGAACAACTTTTTATTAATTTAACAATTTAGTTAGTTTAGTTTCACAGAGTCGAAGGTGATGTTGGACTATGTCGTGTTTTGTTTTACCAAATTTCTAACCCACCCCAAAAAAAATCCTAAATATTTCAGAAAATATATTCAGCAGGCTAAAACTGCAAATGCGTTTTTTGTTCACTATCTTTTGCTTGGACAATGACTAAAATGACCTGAGATCAACCTGCAACTGCAAATTTAATTTCAGTTATTGATAAATATACAGATTATTTTTGTTCTTTCCATTGTCCCATTTTGTGTCCAAAAGGAAGACAAACTGCATTGCATTGCAACTGCTCAAACATAAAGGTTTTGCAGTCGAAGTCGTGAACTCAGAAAAGCAATAAATCCATTCGACATTAGTATTTAAAAAAAATAATTGAACAGATAAATCAATGTTTTAAATAGTTGGCAATTATTTGTTTGACCATTTTTCATTTCATAGTCTTAATGTTCAACCTATTAATTATTAAAGAAAAACATTTGAGACATTATTGAGTAATGGAAATTGTTGCAAATGTGTATAACTCAATTGTATTACAGCCAGCAAGACCAGGAGAGGACACTTTTTTTTTTCTCACCAAATTGTCAATACCATGTGTTATTAAAAGTGTTTTGATAAACGCTCATTTTTTTAGGAAGCACTAGGGTGAATGTTTTCAGTAATTATAAACATATGCGAGACAGGTATTTGCATTGCCAGTGCAGGTCGTGCTTGTTGGTTTGTGCCTCTTATTAGACGACTGTGGTGTTAAAGTAGATTTTTCCTTAATGCGGCCTGGTGGCTAGAGTGTTTGACAGAATCACCCTGTGTGCTGGTGTGTTGCTTAAATAGGTTGTGCTGATTCTATCTAGGACATAACATTGTCAGCAGTGCATTTGATTTAGTGAGCAGATGTTTGTTTTGCAAATGGAAGCGGACAGCTGTGCTGTTGCCGGGCAGTGTGATAATCTGTTGCTGGTCAGATTACTGGCTGCTCACCAGTATGATTGTTTTGTTTTTTTTCAAGCAGCACACAGGCTTATATTGTTGGTGTTTACATGGTGGACTCTGCCCTTAGTAATATGCAACAGCACTACTGGTGACTGGACTGTATTTGTATGTTGCATAGAGATTGCCTTTATCCAAAGTGGTTTTTCATTTGTCTCTTATTCATACTTTCACACTGATTGAAGTTATGATGCAAAGCCTCACCACCACAAGCAACATGGGGTTCATGTAGTCAAGAGGAGTTAGGGACTGAACTGTTACCACTGGTTTATGGGTAGCCTGTAGCCTGCTCCACCTACTGAGCCACAGTATTATCCATATTAAGGAGAAAAGGCTGGGTCATAGCAGACAGTGTCTGTTCTGCTTCATATTTCAGTGTAACTGCTGATGGGTTTTGGTCTGAGACCTTAGGAAAAAGGCTGCACAATTGATCAACATTTAACTGAAATCGCATTATGGCCAAGTGCAATATACAAGTTTTTGGGGCAATAAGAGCTACAACTTTTTTGGTAAAGAATTTGTCACAACATTGCTATGCTGTTATGCATTGTTAGCACCATAAGTATTGTTGTGCTACAGAGACGCCCCAGTCCACAGATGATATTCTCCAGATGTGAAGGAAAATGTTTGTTTGGTTCAAGACCAACAAAAATCGTATCTTTTTTTTTTTTTTTTTTTTTTTTTTTTTTTTTTCCAGTGAAAATGAAATGCAAAGGCAACAATTCCAACTGAAATCACAAATGCAATATTTGCCAAAATGATTGCAGTATGATTTATTTTTTGGAATGTCGTGCTGCCCTACTTAGTAGAGTCATTTTTCTTCTTTGATAATTGACTCATATTTTCTTGACTGGTCACCCAGTTGCACATGTTTTGTCTATTTTTTTTTTATTTCTTTTTTTATAATTAATTTTTATTTGATTGTTTTGCAGTTGTCAGTCCCTCAGATCTTATCTATGTAGGTACATTCACGTTTGTATTAAGACGGCAAAAAATGTTGACGAATGTAAAATGTTAAAGAGTTTGCCCTCCAGTCACAACGGGCCTCAGGTCTCTGAGTCTCAGTAGCTGTCACAGGTGGCTGTCGACCTTTGGTTGAGTTGAGCAGGAAGAAGAGTTGGGTTTGGGTCAGAGACAGAGAGACAGTCAGTCTTCAGAGTGCAGGGCAGATTGCAGGCAGAGCTGCTCCCAGTCTGCTGAGAGATGACATTTTCTGCTGATGTTGCCCTTTTCCCTCAGCCTTCAGCAGCTCTCACTGCACCTAATTTGGTGTGGAGAGCAAACTCAGCCCATTCTGAGCCATATTTTTTCTCATCTGCCTAAGAATGACTGGCTTGCTTTTCTAAAGTTCATTTCTAGTTTAAAATGTTCAGTACACAAATTAAAGCAAGTGGTGAGAATGTTTGCAAGTAACTTATTTGTTGCTGATTACTTTTAACCTGACATGTTTACCCCCTTTTTTTTAACAGTTCTGCATATGATATGAAGAGTGTTTTTAAAGTTGCTGTGAAGAAACTCTCACGGCCATTTCAGTCCATCATTCATGCCAAGAGAACATACAGAGAGCTGAGGTTGCTTAAACACATGAAACATGAAAACGTGAGTTGACTTGTTTATATTCCTCTTGTGTTGTCTGCTGGTATACAGCCTTGGAAAATAAATTTGCTTGATTGTGCAATGCCTCACACCGTGTTGGTGTAAAATATCTGCTGTTTAATTTAAGATGCTGCCCTTTGTTGTTGTTAACTTGACAATTGTTTCCTAATTTTTGTAGGTGATTGGCCTCCTAGATGTGTTTACCCCAGCTACTTCTCTAAAGGAATTCACTGATGTGTAAGTTGACTGTTTTAAAATAGCTTCCTTAATCCCTGGTTTCTCTGTGCACTCTGTCTTGAGGTCAGGGTGTCACCTCAACAACACTTTTGCATAATTTAACAACAGTGTTTAACAAACTCCACCCCTACGTTTCTCAGCAGCAGACAATTGTAGCTTTGGCTGGGAAACACCTGGAAGGAGGCCAGCAGGACAAACACAGTGGACTTTTTCTTAGACTGTCGACGCTGTTACTCATTTGCTGTCAGGCTTCTACAATAGTGATTTCTTTACCTGCTTCCTTTTCTATGTTTCCTTGTTTCTGGCTTTGTGGCACAAATTGCAACTGATTTGCTGTTGGCAAACAGGTAGTTATTTGCTGATGTTGAAAGTTGTTAGAAAGGGGAAGCGGACAGCTAGACAGTGACTCATTCCTCAAAAGTGTTCGCTGCCTCCCGTCGTGTGGAATGTCAGATTCTTCCTCTTCTCAGATTTCTCTCAAAATCAAGAGATTTTGGTCGACACTTGACAAGAGAATGCACTTCAGCTGAAAACCTGCAGCTAGATTTGCTTTCCTTAGAGAAGATAGTGGCCTATTCATATCCACACTCATGAATATATGGCAGTGTGGAAAAGTGCATCCATGCTACACTACATATGTGGTCTTGAGGTTCTCTGACCACTCAGAATGGGTTCTGTTTCATTCACACCTTCAATGGGAGATGTCCACAATTTGATCACCAACCATCTATTTTAATGCAAAAAGTGAAAAAAGCCCCAGACACTGACATCTGGGACTGATGCAGAGGGCTGTAGTGTGGTAAGGTTTTTCCCCTTGTCTCAGTCATCTCCTTGAGCAGTCTCTCTCTAATGCATCTACATTGCTACTCTGACATGAAAATTGAACTGCAGGTAAAATTGATATAATTGTGAATTAGTAGGCAGGTCAAACTCTGTTTGCAGGCCTTTTGAGAGAACTGCTTTAAGTTGTGAAAAGGCTTCTGGGGCTCCAGAGGAGCTGTGTGAAGTCAGATAAATTCTCTGGCTCAAGGCTACATGAGCTCTTCTAGTATATAACACCCAAAATCTCTGACTACTGGTTGCTGAGCTGCATTATTGGAAATTTAGGAAACAGGTTTAGGAGCCAGGTTTTGATAAGGAAGAGGGCTGCAGCTGGGAAAAATGACATGAACACTAGTTCTGCTGCATCTATTCTGATTATTATTTTTTTAAAAATAAACTGTCCATCTTCAGTATGACAGATGTGCAATACTGATAGAGTGCTTTTTTTTTGACACAGAAATATACTGAAACGTTTCCCTCACACTTTTATTAGCAGTGACTCTGTTTGCTGTTGAAATGGAAAGTTGTACTCACAAGATGCCCCACCCTCCTCCCCCAATAGCTTAATGTCATAGTGGACTAAAGGCAATACAAGGTCACACATGTTGACTGTGTGTAGCCTGGAGTGCTGTGTTGTGGAAGCAGAAAATCGTACTGTGAAGCTTGTCTTACACGACATAGAAGAATAAATGCTGAGTCACAGGTTGTCAGAAAGAAATATGACTCTCTTTCTTTGCACATCTGCTGAAACATTAAAAATGTTTTGCATGCTGTGTGATATCCAGGGAAAATCTCAGATATGCAGGTGCTGCAAGTGTGGTTCCCCTTCAGCTCTAAAAATACAGACGAGTCACAACGCTGCAGTAAGGCTCCTCACAGCTCCAGCCATGCTCCTGTTTCTATAGGAGAGCGGAAAACAGAGGTCACTATTTATATCCCCTTTTTTCCAAGGCGGGTGAACTAGTGTCTGTGTCCCTGTGTTTGCTGCTGACAAATTCATGCATAACTATGTTTTACATAAACTTCCTAACTTACAGATCCTGTCTTAAATGTTGGGTAACCATAGTAATTATGATTTGGAAAGCTAACCTGAAGTTAATGTTCCTAAGTTACCTTAAGATATGAAAAGTGTATTTCTTATTATACTTCCCTAATTTCACTTTTCCACCCCATAGCTAACTTGTTTAATCTATATGACTGTTCTTTTATTGCTTTTACACAACCAACTAAATTTCAGCAGGCAGAGCATATTCATTGAGAGAGACAAAATGGTCTGTTTGCTATCTTAGTCTCTTCTCTCTTATCTCTCGAGTTAGCATTGGTGTAAATTTCCCAAAAGATAATCTTTGGACTGACTTCTAAACTTTAAGTTTAATGTAATGGATCACACAAATGCTCCAGCAAGATGAGATGAGAAACGTGGCATTGGCTGCTACCTGATGATGTAGTATTTCCTTACCTTAGATAAGATTGGGTGGAATGAAATAAGAGGTTAGTTAGGATTTGCCTCTTTAAAACCAATTAGGAAACCCCCTATTTTACACTCTTCCTGTCTAAACCTAAGGTTGAATAAAGTTTCTGTAATGTGGCCGCAGCTGCTATTTAAATGCCTCTGTACTTTTTGAGAATAGAAGGGTATTCATGAAATTTGTTGAGCAACAGACTGATGAAGCAGCACATGGCTCTGTGTGTTTTGGCTGCAAAACTGCCACTGTAGCATCCTGCTCTTGCCTTCTTCATAAGTGCTATTTGCGCATTTTAAACAGCTCTGGGATTAGATTTGAATTATGCACTGATGTGTTCCCATTAAGCCCATTTATCTGGGTGTGCTGTTAAATGACATTCCATTTGCGAAGGGCTTGGCCTTTCAGTGTCCCTGGGGAGGAGTGGGAGTGAAGTAGTAGCTAAACTGGTTTAAGCTCACAAAGCCATATGGAAAATTTGTTTCAGTCTGCAAATAGCAAATGCAAATGGAAAATTTTGTTGGAAGTGAAAATGTATTAATTCATGTACAGTATTTTTTTATGAAGGGGGAAAACCTTGATAATAGCTTCTCATATTTGTGTCTGACGGCCATCTTTTCTGATTGGCAGGTATCTTGTGACTCACCTAATGGGGGCAGATCTCAACAACATAGTGAAATGTCAGAAACTCACAGATGACCATGTGCAGTTTCTCATATACCAGATCCTCAGAGGGTTAAAGGTGAGGGTACTGAATTAATAGTTTGACATTTTGGAAAATATGCTTATTTGTTTTCTTGATGGGAGTTAGTATAGTAAATAAGATTGATACCGCTCTCATATCTGCTTGTTTCCATCCATACTGGCAACAGCTTTGGCTAAAGGGAAATTTTTATTCATGTTGTCTCTGTCTGTCCCACTATCATACTGATATCTCAGTAACAACTTCTCCATGGTTGCTATGGCCCTACCTACCTCACATACCTGCAATCACATGATCAGCACTAGGCCAGTCATATGAAAGCTGATCATGGTTTTCAACACTCTGCTCATTTTGCCTTTCCAAAATAAGAGCACACTGTTCATTAAAATAACCTCATCCAGGATTAACAAATCAAGCCTCAAATTGCTCAACCTAATTAACTGGGTGAGAATAAACAGGAGTAACAGTGGGTTATCCTGAATTAGCCAAGTTACATAGCCATGAAGCCTGTCCTGGTTGTCTGGCTACCTGACAGTAACAACAAGACCGCTGAAAGTCACTGTACCCACCAGGATGTTGCTACCTTTGGACAGAGTTAGGCTTCCTTCCTGTTTCCCCTTGTTTCCAGTCTTTATGCTAAGCTAACATTTATTGGCTGTAGCTCCACACATGGAGTGGACAGATATGAGAGTAGTATTAGTCTTAACAACACCTTTTCTAACTCTTGCCAAGAAAGTGAATAAAGCTATTCCACAAAATGAAGCTGAATTCTTTTTAAGCTGTCCTGCCAATGATCTTGAGATGATTTTTACATTGTACTGCTGTGACTTTGACATTTATGCAGTGGCTAATCAATGATGTTTTAATTTAACGCACATGTTTTCCTCCTTTCTCTCTCCAGTATATCCACTCAGCTGATATCATTCATAGAGTAAGTTGTTTGATTTTTTTTGTCTGTCTGTCTGTCGGGGTTTATGACATCTTTCACTTGGCAGCATCAGGCTTGTGCAAACACTGAAAGGAAGTGATGAACAGAACCATGACTTTACATAGTGTTAATGATGTAACACTTTAAGGTGAACAAAGAAGAGACAGGTTGGTTTTTATTCATGAAAAATGTATATTAAATAAATTTCTTTTTGAGCACGATTACAGACTTACTGTGTATTAAGAATTATGCTTATCAGTTATACATAAATGACACTAATTCACATTAATGGCTTTCCTAGGATTTGAAACCTAGTAACCTGGCAGTGAATGAAGACTGTGAGCTGAAGGTCAGTGAACTGCTGCTCTCATTTAAACATCACTTTATCCTGAATCTGCCCACAAATGTTTATATTTTGTAAACAACGCTGCTTTTTTTGTGCTAAACACCTCTCAGATTTTGGATTTCGGTTTGGCGCGGCACACTGATGATGAGATGACCGGTTATGTGGCCACACGCTGGTATCGAGCCCCAGAGATCATGTTGAACTGGATGCATTACAACATGACAGGTATAGGCCGACTGATACAGGTTTTTTGAGGATTTATTTTTTTTTGCAATTAAGAAATGTAGTGGGCAGGAAATTTCACAGTTGAACAAATGTCTATTATTCTCTGGTGAACAAACTACAGAACGGTGACACAGTTTCATATCATGTCTTTGAATTTCTGTGCCTCAGTTTCTTCTTATTTATGGCCTGACATACAGTATATAATATGTTTATTTTGTTTAAAAGGCTCATTTAAAATTGTGACTCTCTTTATCAATACATCTTGACAGAAGATTTTTTTTTTTTTTTTTTTTTTTGCTTGCTTGTGTCCTGATTTTCTGTTTCAGTGGATATTTGGTCAGTGGGATGTATAATGGCAGAACTGCTCACTGGAAGAACTCTGTTTCCTGGTACTGACCGTATCCTTTTCATTTTGGAGTACCAGATTGGCAGCATTTGCATAACAAATCAAAATGATTTAATGCACATTGACTATGTTGTGGAAATAATTTATGGTGATTTTTGAGGGCGCAGTAGTTGATTTGTTGTGTCCACTTGATAAAATTTGCTTTTCTGCTTTTCTCCTCCAACATGACGCTGACTCGCTTTTATATTTAAAATGTAACACACACAGTATCTGTTTCCACACTTCCCTCTTTGCTTGACACATACCCTCTGCTGTAATGTTTCTACTGGCGTTCTTCAACTCTTCCTACACTGTCAGTATGCACGATTGGCCCAGGTCCACAATCTGCCTCCACCACTGCCAGTGTTTGTATGGGCCTATCAATCTGCAGTGTCTGCTTGAAAATGTTTATCTTTCTCTCCCCCTGCCAGTCCTTTCAGACTAACGCCTATGCTTGTAAGTAGGTGTACAACAGGGCTGTCCACTGCCTCCTCTCTTTTCCTCTTGGAAGCTGTCATTATAAAATTTGTTCTTTCTACACAGGTTTGAATTCCTCCTCTGCTCTTCTCTGTGTGAAACATAAAGCAACTATAGTGAAATTGAATATCAAACATACTTTTGAAGTGATACACATTTCATGAAGAGGTCAGATTACAAGTTTTCCCCCGTCCAGTGTCTGGTCTTCCTTTACCGTGTGCTCGTAGACATTGATCAGTTGAAGCTAATCATGCTGCTCGTCGGAACACCAGGGCCCGAGCTCTTGATGAAAATATCTTCAGAGTCTGTGAGTCCACAAAGTTATGCAAGGTTTTTCTCTAACCAGTTTTCTCCTCTAAACCTTCCACTCTGCTGTTCAACAGTTTGATATAGCTGCTTTCTAAATGACACAGCATGTTTTCCATCCTTCAGCTTCATGGATTTGAGACTTGCTTTCTGCCTCTTTTAACTGTGTGAATAATATTGTGCTTGCTGTGAGATCATTGAGGCACAGGTGGTTGATTGCTGGCTTTCACTGACCAACTATAATGCAAAGTACTGTGTTGTTTCTTTCCTCTCAATCTGACAATCCCTTTTAAC
This sequence comes from Rachycentron canadum, assembly GCA_038496675.1. Lineage (NCBI taxonomy): Eukaryota > Metazoa > Chordata > Actinopteri > Carangiformes > Rachycentridae > Rachycentron > Rachycentron canadum. The sequence goes on from CM076651.1 coordinate 14,718,795, forward strand.
TTTTGTGACACATTGTGCTTTAAAGCTTCGAAGATGGCTTTTCAGCATAACACTGTAGTGGATCTAGAGTTTAGCCACACAGTGTTAAGTTGAGAATCAGCTTCTTAATCAGCTCTGCTCTGTCGCTATACTCCCCTTGACACAAGCTTCATAGATATAAACCAGCTTCAGCAGATAATGCGTTTGACAGGAACGCCCCCAGCATCTCTAATAAGCAGGATGCCAAGCCACGAGGTGAGCAGCATCCACAATCGCTTTCTTTAGACTAGACAGCAGACCAGGGTGGAGGACAGTCAGATCTTCTGCACTCTCCCTTTTTGTTTTTAAAGCCACACAGCTCTTTTGCTCAGTATCCTGTATATATGTCTCGTTACCCCAAAATGCTATGATGATGTTGCAGACGTATCAATATAAACACTATCATAATATAATATAGTTTATCTTTAACAAGTAAAGCAAGTAGTGTTTTACTGGCCACATTAATAACTTGATGTAAAGGACCATTACTTTGGTCAAGTGAGTTGTAAGAAGCAAGAAAAGAGCAACTATTGGGAAAGCATTTGATTCTCGTTTAATCATAGTAGTTGTGTGTTCTGACACGCTCGTTGCATGTGATTGTAAAAACTGCCACACAAGCACTTTTGAACTTGTGTGGTTTAGCTCTGTCATTTCACTGTAGTGTAGCTAGGCTTACTGTTTAACTGTTGGTGATATGGTATTTACTAACAGCATTTTCTGAGATACAGATAATTCCTTCTGTGGTTTTCTCTGTTTCTGTCACACATTTCAAGAAACTTTCAACATAGTTTTTTGCAATTCACGTTATGAATCCTGATGAAATGTCTCTCGCACAGGACGCAAGAGCAGCAAGGGCTTTTCTGTTTACCTGGCCCTTTGTTTTCCAAGAAATTTTAGTTTTCAAGAAAAATAGTGATTTTTTTTTTTTTTTTTTAATGTGGACATTGGAAACAACACTTGCAACATAAACAGACATAACTATTTAACCAGACATCTTAAAAAGAGCGCCACACTACAGTGTTTTCACTTGCAGCTCCTATTTGGATCACACTAAGACATCTTACTGTTGCTAGGCAACATATCAGGGCTGTCAATCACTTTTTGCCACAAGCTACACGCAATCGACAGCAGCCGTGTATGAGTTTTTGACTGCTTGTATCTCACTTCAGGTTGTCAGAAACCCTGAAGAAAAACTGCAGTGCCTCAGCAGCAAACAGTTACACACATAGGGACACAAAAGTACAAGTGGAATTCATTATTTTCTCTTACACAAAAAAAATTGGAAACTAATCTAATGAGTTTAAGTATCCTGCCTTAGTGTGTGGCTACTTTAAATAGTATCAGTAGCATGAAGGAATGTGACTATTATGAAGACTGAATGCAGCTGACATGTTGGTGCTGGTGGGAGCTGACATTTGATGTACTGTATGTGTTTTCTTAGGCCAGGAACTACATCAGCTCCTTGCCACACATGCCCAAGAGGAACTTCGCTGACGTGTTCATTGGTGCAAACCCACAAGGTAACAACAGAAAAAAACAGACTTTACTCAACATCAGCTATGTTATGGTGCAATCACAATCGGTAATAATTTATTTTTGAAACTCCCCTTATTCTTTGTAGTAGTGGCTTAAAATCAAAGCAACTCTACATGAGAGCAAAATAGGATTTTGAATGAATCAGAGACTCCATTTGAGATTTAGCTCTGTTGACATGTTTTTAAGCTGTGGACCTTTTGGAGAAAATGCTGGTTCTGGACACAGACAAGCGGATAACAGCAGCCGAGGCACTGGCCCACCCCTACTTTGCCCAGTACCACGACCCAGACGATGAGCCAGAGGCAGAGCCGTATGACCAGAGCTTTGAGAGCCGCGAGCTGGAGATTGAAGAGTGGAAACGTATGTTCTCCTAAAGAAAAAGTAAAAAACATTCATGACTTATTAGAGGAACTGACAAAATTTCATAACATTTTCTCATATCTTGCAGGATTAACCTACGAGGAGGTCTGTAGTTTTGAGCCGCCGATCTTTGATGAGGATGACATGGAGTAATGTGTCATGCGACCCACATCAATCCCAGCATCCAACAAATTTGTAACCACCGCGTACATGTGCATTAGTGTTAAGCAACCTCTCAGACACTTGTATCAGAGTGCCTACCAACTTCTTTCAGTCTTTATTAATTGATAACGCATTCTTTTGATTAGCCTTTGGAAGGAGCTCATTACCAGTGCAGGGAATGGAAGAAAGTCAACCAGTTATCATTACTGACATTCATGAACCACTAATGTTGTTGGTCCCATGTTGGGGAATGTCACTTCTTGCCTATAGCTGAAATAATTTTGTATTCAGATATTTTTTTAATTCAGACTTTGATGACTCATCACTGTGACTCTGATATGCTGAAACACCTGGACCTATAGCTGTGCTATTTTCTGTTTTAAATTTTATATTGACTGACTTATGAACAAGCATTTGTATCTATCAGTCCAAAAAAAAAAGAAAATATGCTAGCCTACCACTCGCCCTGCCATGCTGTCACATATAGCACTGGGTCCTATGTATCTGTAATATGATTTGATCCAGTTATCGCCATGATTGTTCCTGTATTTAAAGAGATAACTTTAAAGGGTTTCTTATCTCTGACAAGTAGATTTTACAGAAGCTTTTAGATATGTGACAAATTGAGAATGTGCCTGCTCTGTGTAGTCACTGACCTTTAGTGCTCACCAATCGAATTTCACCTTTTACGTTTATTTACATAGTTTAGGTGTCCTGTGAGACTGTTGTACATGTTTTGGCTACACAGAAAAATCTGAGCCTATATAGCTTAAAGATGGTGCTTTTCAACAAGGCGCCAAAACAAAACAAAAAAAAAGATTCATGGGTACATGCTCTGCTCAAAAATATGTAAATATATGTGCCATATTTTTTAAAATCTTATTGTGGTTATGTTGTGAAGCAATCACTTTTAGCATGTACATCAGTTAAAGATTTTGTGTGCGTCTGCGAGAGTGTGTTGTTGGTTTACAGGAATTTTAAGTGTCATGCTGAAACCTTTAATAGAAATACTGGTTAAATCTGTAAGAGGGATTATAGATGTATTTATACTTTGTGGAGGTGATATTTATAAACAGCAAATGAAAGATCCGGTAAACTATTTTCAGTCCAGCAGAGTAACTACTATCTTCAGTCCTTTGTTTAACAAAATAAAGACTTATTTTTAAGAGACCCACATTTTGTTAATTGTCTTTACAGCATGTTTTATATCCTTATTTAAAAAATTAAAATGTTATCAACAGGCCCAATATTCCCAGGTGTCACTTGAGAATTAAATGAATGAATTAATATGTATGATTTTTACCAAGAGGACAAGGACTTGTATTTTGAAAAAACAATGTGTGTTACCTAATTTTATGCATCTGCCTTACTGAAATGTCATTGAGCAAAACAGTGATAAACATGAACAATACACAAAAAGAGAACTGGCTGGTCAATCGCTATCATGGGTTGAACAAGTCTTGAGTACACTGAATTGTGTGTAGGGTTAGTTGTCACTGCACATTTGTCTGTTAAATTTTCTTTTTTATTTTTTTCCCCCCAAATAGTTCATCATTGCCATCAGTAGTTGTTTGACGGCAGTTAATAACATGGTATTTCAATATTAAATGCTAAAAGCCACAGTTTTATTTTTTAAAGTTATTTTTTGAGTGTTTTCACTTTTATTCTGACAGTCACATTGAGAGAGAGAGAGAGAGACTGGAAAGTCTGTGCAGTTTATGTTAATTTAGATTTTTATTAGCTTGTTTATGAAACTAACAATTTATTGTATTTGTAAGTATTAAAATTTACAAACGGGCAGAGATACCTCAAGGTATCTGTGGGGCTCAAAAAGATTTTATTTGGCTTCAGAAGGTATAAATGCTTACATTATAGTTACAAAAATCCTGTTTTCTCTCACCACTTTTCTTTTGTCCATCCATTAGTCCAGAACTCAAATATATTTAATTTACTATCTTGTAGGAACACAAAAACATTTAATCATCTAAACTTATATCTGGTTGATCATTTCATACTTTTAAGTCAAAACACTGTAGCCAATGCCATTCAGTAAAAGGTTAATCAATATGTAGTCTTACCGGTAGTACTACATGTCTATACAACATTTTTACAGTATATAGCAAGCTGTTCACTTCCTATGTTGCTAAAGCTAGAATACCAAACTAATTATTAACTATAGAAATATTCTCTAAATTTGATTTATATACATTTAAAAATAGATTTAAGAAGTTGTTTTCTGGCATTAGTTACTCTCCTATTTGAAAATGATCCAGAAAAATTATGCAGACCAAAACTGAGAACATTGTTATGAAGTACAGTTACCATCCTAAGCAACATCCAACCCTTAACCTGAGCACAGTTCAGAAGTGTTTGTGCTCAACGAAAATCTGACATCCTGCCTTTTGTTGTGGAAACTGGACACTTCCATTCAGTCCCAGAGGAGGACAGAAAGTGTCTCCTGCGTGAGTTGCATGAGGGTAAGAATGAAATGTTTCATATCCTACTGTCTATTCAATCATCTTTGAGTTCAACTTCTCCCAAAAATGTCTGCCAGGCATCACAGTCTGCTTGATAAGACAGATGATTGTAGAGTACACTACATGTTTACATGCACTTTGTTGTATTTCATTATACTGACGGGGGCTTCTGTTGTTTTTTCCACCCCATTTATATCAGGGAGGGCAGAGTAAGTAACAAAAACACCACACAATTTCAATCAGCCTGAACATTAAAACCTTCATAAAGGAGGATCTATTTCAGTGCTTTGGTCTCAGACTGCATTAATTTTAGCTAGTGTACCTATAATATATAATAAAAACAGCTGAATCTATTGGACATTTGACATAGCTCAGTTTTTGTTAAATGTGTATGAAAGAATTGTCTTTAATTTTTTCAGTTTATGTCAAATATAATGTGTATGCATTAGGTACAGTGTATTTACTCTCCTTCCATTTGTTCTATCTTGCCTCTGTTGAAGTTAATTTAAGTAGTATCTTGTTATCCCACGTAGGCAGGACACCTATAAATATTCCCCAAACAACAAAGTGTGCATCTACCGAGGGGCCCCAAAACTCCCAGAGTCACTGCACAATTAACTGCACATTTCTAAGAATTTGCACCTCTAAATACAATATGAAGGGAGCTCTTGTGGCTGATTAAACCAGTTTATGGCTCTGTCTTGCAGAGAGACAGTGTCCTCACATGGGCGACCCAGATTTGCACCCAGGGGCCTCTCTTCAGGCCATGCAGACTGTTGCCCGCAGCTCTAGTGCAGTAAAGTGCAGCAGGATGTTTTGATGATCAGGTGGAGACCCTGAGCAAAACGAGCCAGTGCGCATGCGTGGAACATTCGATCACTGGTGGTGTAGCTAACGGCTAAGCTACGGGTCCAGCCAACATGGAGAGGAAAGGTAAATCTTTGCACCGACACCCCGCACTTTGTGTGAGCAATGTTAGCCCGGGCGCGCGCGTGTGTTTGCGTGTCTACATTGCAGTGGATGTCAGAAATGTGAAGTTTAGCCGAGCTGCATCCATTCAGATGGTGGTTTAATTGAACGCGTCTGTCACGCACTGTTGAGCTGGGGCGAGCTGCGTTAGCTCTCCAGACGTTAGCTTTAGCTTCAATGGGACATGTCAGGATTAGCGAGCTACGTTCAGCTTTCCAGCTCTTTCTGTTTTGTACACAAGCTAAAACACCGACAAACCCTCACCGGCTGGTCCTGTATTAACCGACCGGTGAGCCTCCTGAGTGTGTAAAATTACTTCATGCCACACAAACGTTGCAGTTTTGTTGTAAACGGTTACCTAAGTGTGTAGCTTATTGATGTAACTTAACGTTAGATGGCTCCGGTATCAAACCGGGTGACAGATGCACCGCAGTTGTGATTTAGATTATAGCATCAGCAAAAAATGACGGCACACAACGCATTATGACCCCAGTTATTGAGCTGTAAGGCGAGGTAGTTGTATCCTTTACAGCAGACAGTCATCTTTTTTTGTTTTTTGTCTGATTGTGAGCTGGAGATCAAACGGCAGCCATAGACAATGGCAAAAATAAATTGTCCCTGGTTTCTTCTGACAGTTTTGGCACTCCAGGCGAGGAAGAAGAGGGCGAAAGCAAAGAAGACCAGCAAAAAGTGAGTGTTGACACATGTGTTGTCACTTCATGATACAAACATAAAGATGGGGACCTGGCATAAGGTCCTCTGCTGCACGTTTGCACTCATACTCAATTGGTCTGTGGATGATCGAGATAAGTGAAAGACTAATAACATCAGAGGTTCATTATATCGATCACACAAGTTTGGTTTCTGTAGCGTTCAGTTTCTTCATTGAGCTCAAGTATGATCAGTAGTTTAACCATAAAGCTTTGCATAGTCATTTTGATACATGTTGTAGACTGTCTACGTATAACGTGAAATAAAGTAGCCAAAGGATGCAACAAAATGGTTGAATTGCAACGAATGGTTGCATTGAGATAATGCAATAAATAGGAATAAAAATAGACAGTTCAAGCGTTGATCTCCAATACTGATTGTTTTGGTGTACCTAACAATCTACTAATCATGCCATCAGTGGCATCCTCTGGAGTGTTGCATAACAGCCTGTGCTATATTTAAAACGAGAGAATGAAGAAGCCCACATCAGCCCACCGAAGCATGGTGTTTCACTGAAAACAGCACTATTGTGCATACTCATTTCCTGACAGTGTTATCTTCATGGCTGAAACTTGCATGTCCATCAGCCATATAAACCATGTGATAACAAGAAACAAGATACAACTTCAAACATTACTGTTACATACCACGGTCATCCTTGAATACTAAGCAGCATGAGGAGGAGCAGCAAACGCTCTGTGTTCTTGAGGAGATAGCACAGTGAGCGGACTATAGTTCTGAATCAGATCTCGAGATAAATCTCAATCTGGTGTAAGATTCTCTGAGATACCTTGTATCAGAATGACCTAAATATCAGACCACACAGTTGCCCCCACACTGAAAGTAATGAGCACTGGCAAAAAATGGGAGCACCCACTCAAAAGTGCAACTGTGTTTTCATGAAACGATGACTAATTGGAGTTGTGTCTGGCTCCACATTTAAGTAACAATATTCCCTTGGTTCATTGCTCTCTTCATTCTTTGACAGTTAATGCAGAGCTGTGACTGAGTATGAGAACTGCATGGATAAATTATTAGTGCCAACTCTGATTACTTGTGTGTCATTATTACAACAACTGCAGTAATTAATGATTAGCAAATGCATTTCAAGCGGAAACATCATCATTCAAAAGTCTAAATTCAGTTTAAGTAATTCAGTAATTAATTGCAGCTGTTTGTTCTGTCATTGGTGAACAAACATGCTTTAAAGCTCTCTGCTTCCAATAACTGTGTCCCAGATTATGTGGAAACCAGCAGCCCATTTGTGAGACACTACAGACCAGTTGTGGAATTTATTTGAATGTGATCTCAGCTCTCTTGGCTCCCATAGTGATGAGCAGCCTTAATCTCCTCTGCGGAGGAAGTAACATCAGGCTGTTTGGCTTTCAAGTTTAATATTAGCAACTGAACTGTTGGCAAAACAGGTTGTCACATATATATATACACAGACAAAATGTTTGCATACCAATATGATTTCTATTACTACTTAAAATGACTCTGTATGTTGTTCTGTGATTGAGGACATTCTGAGCCTGATACATTTTTGATCTTACACATTGGCTGTCAAAATGCCCTGTTCTGCTCGGTCGAAATGCCAGAACCACACAATTTCACAATTTCTCACAATAGCAACCATTTCTATGACTAAATCAATGAAGCCTCGAATGAAAGACACATCTCATTAAAAATCCCTATATATACCTGTAGGCCATACTGCAACAGTAATGCCTGTGATGTTTTATTATCATTTTTAGCTGCAATTATAGTTAAAACAACAGTAAATAATAATGTCAAAAGTCTACACACAGTGATCCAATAAATTAATATTCATTTCAGTCAGAGCCCTTTCTTTGTGTGCTACATGCCAAACATTGATTGTGCACCGACCTTTACGTTTTTTGGGGGGTTGAAGACTTTTCGTGCAATGAGATATGATATTTGAGCGCAGCATTTGTCTGTCGTTTTCTACAAAACCTAGGGCCACACTCATGATGATATTATTCATATCAAGTATTCTGTGGTTTCATCTAGTTGGACTTTTTCTCTTCCATCTGACAACCTGACATATTGACAAAATAATTGGGCTTTGTAATTGTTGGACACCAATTGCACACAGGCTTGATCTTTTCTTAATGATTATGCATATTTTTCTTCTCCTTTTAATTCAGCTGCAGTTAAGTTTTCTTCCCTTTGATCCTAGTGATTTATTATATACCAAGTACTGAAGTCCTGAGTCAGCAGTGTTTATATTTTCATACATGATACAGATACACAGCAGACACTTGGCCTAAAATGGGCCTGCAGTAAAATTAGTAAAGCTGTTCTTATTCAGACGTGTGTGGACAGCTGAATAGCTAGCATTATGAAATGTACCCTGCAGTAAATGTATCCTATGCTTTGTAAAGTGTCCTGAAGTGTGATATCTGTGGTGGGACGGTGGTCAGTGCAAATCTGTTGTGGCAGGAAGGTTACAACATGAGCATTATGAGCAAGATAAGGAGCAGTTAAAAGATGTTTTACACCTAAATGTTTTTGTAAGCAAAGGTATCTTTGCTCCCATTGCTCACTTACAGTCTATGTCAAACTGCTGTCATTTTGTTTACTTGTTTAAAAAAAGATGCACATCAGTACAAGAGGTCCCTTGTTGGGCTTCAACATGTCTGGATAAACCTTTTTTTTATTTGTTGGACAAGTTTACAATTGTTCAAATGATGGAGCAGTGTTTTACTTTTATTTAAATTAACAGTGCAGCTTAAAGTAGTAGTAGTAGTTAGACCAGGACAACAATTTACAATGCTTTCTTTTGGTGACATTGAGGCCAAGTCAGGACACAACAGTTCCAATAAATCTCACAATTTAATTCCCAAGTGATTCAAATTAACAACCAGGTTTGAGTGTTATTAAACTTATAGGGTGGAGTCTGATGAAGGTTAACTGTTAACAGACCTCTGAAAAGATGTAGAACATTTCTCTTACCCTTATGAAACATTTGTTAAATAGAAATGCATTTTTATAATTATATAACGGGTAATTGATGAGAGGTGCTGCTAAGGTTAATACTCAAAGGGTTTATGTATTGAGGCAGGAAAGAATATGGCAGTGACTTTGTTCCTAATGAAGTCTAAAATGGTTGGTGTGTTTGTTCATCAGGCAGCCAGCCAATCCCAGATCTCGTCAGCAGCCCCAGTTAGAAGCCTCGCCTCAGGAGCCCGAGGAACCTGAAGAGATTCTCGGCTCTGATGATGAGGAACAGGAGGATCCTAATGACTACTGCAAAGGTGAGTTTTGTCTCACACTAACTGTTTACACACACACACACACACACACACACACACACACACACACACACACACACTCACTATAATCCAATTATTGTGGTTAACCAGACTGAATTAAAGTGTTTATTTAGTTGAGTTTTTTCTCCTCTAGGTGGCTACCACCATGTGAAAGTTGGAGACCTTTATAATGGAAAATACCATGTTATCCGGAAACTGGGCTGGGGACACTTCTCCACTGTGTGGCTCGCCTGGGATATTCAGTATGAGAAAATCTTTGCTGCATATTCTTTATGCACTATTTTGTTTTTGAGACCTGAAGTTGGATAACAGACACAATAACAGCTGACTGAGGCTGTTGTAGTAGAACATTCTCTGTTGCTTCCTGTTAGCAAATGTCACTTTTTCTGTGGTTACAGGGTGAAGAGATTTGTTGCAATGAAGGTGGTGAAGAGTGCAGAGCACTACACGGAGACAGCAGTGGATGAGATAAAACTCCTCAGATCTGTAAGCTGTTGAACCTAAGCTTTTACTTGTCTCCAATGTGTGATTAAATCTACAATACTACATAACTTTTACCATGTTAGGCATGCATGTTCAAGCATTGTTACATGGTTACAGATAAGGAAACTTAAATGCCAATTCTCTATTAGTCAAATCAAATATTAGTAAGTGTTGACCCTGTTTTGATTGCATTGTTTCCTTTCTTTGACCTCAGGTAAGAAACTCAGACCCCGATGACCCAAAGCGGGAGATGGTGGTTCAGCTGCTAGATGACTTCAAGATCTCTGGTGTTAATGGAACTCGTATCCCTTTAAGCCAAAAATGCATGATAATAATAATAATAATAATAATGTTGTTTTATTTTGTACAGGAAAGATGGTTAATTCTTCAAAAAATACTTTTTGGGGAAAAGAATTGTTCTTCCTCTTGGTATCAAATTTAGTTTGAAAGCCATTTATGTACAAGTAACAAAGTAAACAGCAGGTGTCGACTGGATCAAATGGAACCTTTGTGAGTCCCAAACAGATCTCCACCTATCACAACACATTGGCTGCATAAGATCCCCTGAATGCCACAGGGATAGCTATAACTGTAATATGAAACTCCCTAACAACACTGTAGTGTTTGCACTCTCATGACCCGCCATCTTTTCAGTCTAAATAATGCTATTCCTCATATAAGGGAATGACCACACAGCCTTGACCTATCTAGTAATTTTGCTCCTAATGAGTTTTGGTTGGTGTACTTGTATTTCATCGTTAATATCTTAACTGCTGTGATCTTCAGATGTCTGCATGGTGTTTGAGGTGTTGGGGCATCACTTATTAAAGTGGATAATAAAGTCTAATTACCAAGGGTTGCCCCTTCTGTGCGTGAAGAGCATCATAAGACAGGTAATAAGGGACTCAAAGTTTTGTATGCAGATTAAAAGTGATGAATGTTCAGTGACAGCCACCATGTAGCCTCCAGGCTGCATAATGGGTGGAAACCAGTCAGGATAGAACATGTTGTGTTAATTGAAAATACAAACAAAGAACAAGTCAAACCTGCCTCCTAATGTGACAGATGGAGTTTTTTTAATTCGAATGAGTAACTGAGTTCAGAATGATTGACATCTTTGTGTCTCTATGATGCACTTTATGTGTTTCAACCATTTCTTCCTCGTATTTTAACTATAAGGAAAACAAACAGATGGGGATAGGAATATTGAAATATAAAGTGTGTATTTCATTTTAGCACAAATGTTTAGTTAAACCTTTGCAATCAGTTAATTATTTTCCATACAATTATTTTCTAGGTACTCCAGGGTCTGGACTACCTGCACACAAAGTGTGAGATCATCCACACAGATATTAAGCCAGAGAATATCCTGATGAGTGTTGATGAGCCTTATGTTCGTAAGCTCGCAGCAGAGGCCACTGAGTGGCAGAGGGCTGGGGCACCTCCTCCTTCTGGTTCAGCAAGTATGAAACACACAAGTGCACATAAATGTACTCACATGTACACTGATGACTTTGATAACAGTTTGTATTGATTTTTTCAGTAAGCACAGCACCTGCTCCAAAACAGGTACAGCCCTTTTCACTGTAACATACTTTTAAAGCAGTGCCAACAATGTGCACCTATCAGTGAGAGCCTTCTCTTATTTCCTGTGTTCATTTCTGACAGACAGTAAAAATGTCAAAGAACAAGAAGAAGAAATTAAAAAAGAAGCAGAAGCGTCAGGCTGAACTGTTGGAAAAGTGCATCATGGACCTGGAGGAAATGGAAAAGACCACAGAGACACGAGAGGAAGAAGAGGAAGAGGAGGAGGATCCACAGTCTCCAAAGGGACGGGTGTGTGCTCCTCTGAGACAGGTGTCTCTTCAGGAGCTAGGAAACGAAGAAACTGGGGGTAAGAAGCCAACATCATAATAATATGTGCCTAACTTTGCTGTAGGTTAATGTTGTGTTGTGCTTGTAATGCAGTAACAAGATTCCTGGTATGAGACATTTAAAAAAAATAATCATCACCTGTCCTGCCCTTACGCCATCAGAGGGCAATCTGCATGCAGATCTCATGAGGATGGGACCAGATGGGCTGTCAGAGGTGAACTGTAATGGCCATGTAGAGGTGGAGCAGAGACAGTCTCAATGGAGGGATGAAGACCAACACAATGGCAATACAGAGCCCTCGAAGAAATGTGGCGGTCAGAAAGAACGATGCAGGGAGTCTCCTGTTCAGCCGATCTCCAACGGCGTGGACTCTGCCGATCTCAATGAGCTGGACAATGAGACTGAAGACAGGGGTGCATACAGCAGTGGAGATATTGAAAGACGCCTTCCTTCTGAGCTGGAGGAAGGAGAGCTAGAGCGAAGCATTTTGCAGGAGGAGGGCGAGGAGGGGCCAGACTGTCAATATAGAACCCAGGAAAGCTTGAGAAACGGTCAGTCAGTCAAAATCAGTACATCTACAGACTGCAAAAAGGTTTTGTGGTAGCTGTTTGTTCTGGCTTGGCTGCTTCTAAAGTATAATAAAGGCACAGCCATGTGAACTTTGGGATATTGATTGTTAAAATCTTTGTTTATGAGATTTTTAGCATATCCTTATCTTGTTTGTTTCTCTCTCTGGTCCAATGTAGGAAAGCTAACAGCAGGATCCCTGCTAGTTAACCCCCTTGAGCCACTCAATGCAGACAAGATCAAGGTCAAGATTGCAGACTTGGGAAATGCCTGCTGGGTGGTGAGTAGTCTGCTAATGACCTGAGGGATTTCCTGATTAGGGATGAAGCCTTGCTGCAAGGGACACATGCAGTGTCATTGTGATACCAATATAGAAATACCTCAGTCTTCTAGCATCTGTAATTCTTATGTATACACTATTTCTCCCATTATACCAGTATGCAGTCTCTCTTACATGCCCAAGTTATATAATCGTATCTTTAGGATTTGTTTCTTCTCTTGTTTGCGTTTCTCAGCACAAGCACTTTACAGAAGACATACAGACACGGCAGTACCGGTCCTTAGAGGTGCTCATTGGTGCAGGATACAGCACACCAGCTGATATATGGAGCACAGCCTGCATGGTGAGAGACTACAACAACAACATCAACTTGCATTATATCAAAACCTAAGAAAACAACTATTGTCCAGTGTACATTAAAATCCTCATTAACATTATGAGAGTGTAGGAAGTTGTGGGAAGGAATTAATATATTCCTACATACAATGTGTTTTTCTGTGTTTATGATGATTGTGTTGTGTCCCCAGGCCTTTGAGCTTGCCACAGGGGACTACTTGTTTGAACCACATTCTGGGGAAGATTATTCCAGGGATGAAGGTATTGCTGGAATTTCCTCTTCCTGTCCACTTTTCTTTTATTCAATAATAATAGCACAGCATTAATTATAAGTGCTGTGTCTAGTAACAATTTTAAGTATATGCTCCACTGGTAAGAGGGTTTTAACATTATAGGTAACATTTTACAGTTATTGCCAATGTGAAAAGACACATGGTGTTTGTCACGTTCACTTTGCCCTCATTAGAACTTTACTGTCATTGTAATTTATTTTAAATTAAATCAAACATACCTAATACACGTTTCACAGTGAGCATGGCAAGTTGTGACCTTCACTGCAAATGAATGTGCAGGTTGTACAAAAATTCACAGTCCACTTTGCTTAATCTTTCACAGTGTTAATGTACATGAGGTACTCCATTACAGTGATGTCAAATGGTGTCAAATTTGAGGAAATGTAGATGTGAATGATGTGATGACGAGTACCAGGATTCCTGTGTTTACGTCCTCTCTAACACCTCAAACAAGATTTTTCTGCCGCACTGGAGACGGGGCCCATCACTTCATTTCCTCACTCTCCTTTCTTTAGCTCCTTAACACTCACTCTCCACAATTCCTTGTTCTCCGCTTTATGCTTTCTTTATGTTAATGTTGGCTTGCTGCCTAGCCTGAGGTGTCTGTACTGACTTGATTTTGCTGCAGCATGTCAGGTATGTGCTGAGATTCAACCTTTACTGCATTGGCTCATGAGTGCATGTGAAAAACTTGATTCACAGCTGAAGGACACCAGTCTGTCGCTTACTTATCTGTCTCTCTCTATCGTAATCTGCTGTATAAATTGTAGCGTGGATGTACCTTATCTGTGATCAGATTCAGTCTTCATGGTTTGTATTCATGTATGAAAGTGAATGGCCTATAGGTGTTCAAATGTTTGTAGATGTAAAAGTAATAGAGACTACCCATACCTATGCTACTTGCCGTACTAGGCTGTCATCATCCATTGTTCCTAATACACTGTTCCACATGACTGTTTGCCATCTCTCTCCTATCTCATCTCCTCTCTCCTCTCTGAAATGGTTTCTCTGTGACCCTCTCTGATGTGCCTCATTTCCAGACCATCTTGCGCTCATGATTGAGTTGCTTGGTAAAATCCCTCGTCACTATGCTCTGAGTGGGAAATACTCACAGGAATACTTCACCAAGAGAGGTATGCCACCCCTCTGTCTGTGGCCCACTGTGGGAGCAGTGATGGACGGCTGAGAGAAGGCTGAGGGTTTCCCTCAGCACATTCAGATCCACCAAAGTTGTTGGTTTGTGCAGGCCAGTGGGCAAAATAATCAGTTACTTTGAACAGTGCCATCAGAGATTGATTCGTGTGTTAGTAGTTCTGCCAACAATTGCCTGGCAGAAGTACATTCACTACCTCCTCAGTTGTAGCCAGAGGACTTGGCTGGGTACTTGACACTATTGATCCCTGTTGGGTGAATTTCTCTTGACTTTTGGCGGTGTAAGAGCCACAGAAGTGATCTGATAAACGAATATTATCAAATACATTTAACTTTATTTAATAGAACTACTGAAGCAAAGAGAAAATGTAGAACTCTTTGCTCCGTTTCTGTTAATTATTAAAAGAATAAAAAATGTTGTCAGTGCCATCAAAAAGTGCAAATGTTAGCATGTATTTCAAGAATTTGTCAAGTATCTCGCACCCTGGTAGAAACATCTCATCCCTAAGGGATCCCAGCGTCAGAACTTGCTGGGTATTCAGTGTCGTACTTGAGAGCCTGGAGGGCAGATGTCTGCCTGCTTGGGCTAAAACCTGGATCTTAGCAAAAACTTCCAATGTAAGAATATTTTTTCACTACTTGAAACTACACCATTTGTACTCTCTCCCACTAGCTAACAGACATGCACTAATTTGATTCTAGCCCAAAATTATGTCATGTTCATATTCAAAGTGTTTGAGGAGATAGTGGGGGAAAGCTGCTCTGAACGTGCTCAAATGCATTGGCGTGGAAGCTATTCTGTCCATTGTGTCCGAGTAAATTGAAGCAGAAAAGAAGTTCACTCGTGATGAAGTTATGGATCTGTTATTTGCTGACTCTGATTCTGAAGGAGAATATCGAGATGATAATCGGTCATCTCGATCAATGGTGATAGTGACACATGGTGGTTAATTCGGTGTGTTTTGGACTGTTGAGTGGTTAAAACATTAGAAGATGCCATCTTGGGCTCTTGAAAACTGGGATGGACATTTTCTGTGATGAACTGAAAAACAAATCTATTGATCAAGAAAATTATTGCAAACATCCAGAAACATTTACGGGTCCAGAGCTCTACAACATCGAGGTCTGGACCAATAAATGTTTCTTAAAAAAAGAGGATGAAGCTGTGATATAAATGACTTGAACATATTTAAATAATATATAAAAATGATTACATGTCATAAAACACTTTTTAACTTGAAGCGAGAAGCTGAATTTTCTTACTAAAGGGCTGGTCACAGGTCATATCTATTACTATTTGTCATTGGTAATTCGTGCCCAGTTCCTTGTCTGACAGACTGCAGTTGCAAAGCTGTAGCTATTGATACTTGAGACAGAAGAACCTTATAGCGAGTGTAATGTCTGATGACTATTTTGATACCTTAACTGGTGGTCTGTGCATCCCAACCTCTGCAATAATCTGGCCCGTGTGTGTGCTATCAGCCTGAGTCTGCTCTTCCTCAGCCCTCCATCCATGCACCCAGAGCTGGGCCTGTGACTGGGACACTGTCTGATGAATCTGTTGTTTGTCTTGTCTTGTCTTTCCCTCTCCTTTTACTGCTGTGTAGACCATATAGCGCTGATCATTGAGCTGCTGGGGACTGTCCCACGCAAACTCATAATGACTGGCAAATATTCCAAGGATTTTTTCACCAAGAAAGGTAAAACAAAAATTGTCAGTGCCAAAGTTAGATTTTTTTCAGTGAGAATTTTCTGTCTGTCCCTAGGATCACATTCTAGTGTTGTTTGTAAGAATAGTTTAAAATTATATTGGCAAACATTTTAAACCTAGAATTTAGGCAATCAAAAAAAGATCAAATATTTCCTGAATGTAATATCTAGCTCTTGACTGCATGATGTTTCATGGACTTACTGAGTTCACGTTTAAAGTGTCGTGCTTTGTTCCTGCTTAGCTCTGACACAGCGGTGTCTCTCTGGTTGTTTGCAGGAGACTTGAAACACATCACAAAGCTGAAGCCGTGGGGCCTCCTGGAGGTGCTCATTGACAAGTATGAGTGGCCCCGTGAAGAAGCTCAGTGCTTCACTGACTTCCTGCTTCCCATGCTGGAGCTGATCCCTGAGAAGAGAGCCACGGCTGCCGAGTGCTTGCGCCACCCATGGCTCGCCCTCTAGTGGACTCCTCCAGCCCTTGCACCTCCCCTCCCTCTCACTTTCTCCAGAGACTGCAACAGATCACTTTCCAGTTTGGGCATATCAGATAAATATTTATTTCTCTTTTTGTTTTTGTTTTTTTGTTTTGTTTTTTTGATTTCTTATGTTCTTGTTATTGAACTAATGCTTCTGTGTATGTTTGCTTTGTACTTGTTGGTTCTCTTGGTGTGATGACGTCAGGAATCCAGTGGATTATATTTCTTTGTGGTTATGTTGGCTCCAACTGCTGTGCTCCGTTCACCCATCCAGCTAAGCAAACCTGTTATTGTACTGCTAGTGACTCATCCTTGTTTGTTACACTCCTGCACTAAAACCCAAACAAACCAAGGATATGTAGCCTTTATTGGTCATTCTTGTCCCCTTAAAAAGGACTTGCTTTCACTTTCTTCATACATTTTCATTGCTGTGTTCTTTTTTTAAATGAATTACTTTATCTTGTATTACACATGTATGGTATGCATTTTGTATTTGTAAAGTAGGTTTAGGAAGTTGCACACTGGGCTGACATTTACACTGACTGTGGTAATGTTCACAGCATTTCTCCAGACAGACTCTATAGTTTCTTACTGAGACATTCACTGTCTGATAAAGTAGGTCATATTGTGTAGCCATAACAAATCCGTTATCACCTGGTATGTCATGTGGTCAGTTAATTAAAATAAATGAGATCTTTCATTCTCATGGGAGGCTGGTATTCTCATACACCCATTACATTTGAGGAATATACTGTTTTAAATATTTCAACATTTTAAGAAGCCCAATTTAAAGGAGAAAAAAAAAGTGAAAATAAACTGTATATATCTGTACCAAAGAGTTTGCCTTTATGTATATTACAGTTATGTACAGTTTCTAACAAATCTTATATCTTAGCTAAAATTATTTAGCTGGGTAGCTGTGTTTTAATAAAATGGTGTATGGATGATGTGTTCGGGCTCAGTTGTATGTATGGCCAACTGTTCAATAATGTCACTATTTTTACCATAGAGATGGTGAGATCTGATGTTACGTAATGGTGTCTCAAAATCGATCATATCAAAGTAATCTATGTATCTGCTGAGGCCTAGGTAAAAACAAACTTTACATCAGTGTCAGATTCAAAAGCATAGACTTTGTGTAAGCTGTCAATTTACAAGGCTGTAAAACAAAATCAAAATAAACACACCATACAATAAAACAGATGTTCATACGATGCAAAACGACTGTGTCAAGCTTGTTGCTTGTGTCAAGTTTATTGGGTTTTTGACATGACAAATGGAAGCTAACTCTGCCGCAACATATTAATCTGTGGATTATGAAGCAGTAAAGGTTTATAAAATTTCAATTAACCAAAAGTTATATATCACTAACTTAAAAAAACAACAAAAAAATACAGTTTAAACCACATGATATTTCAAGATGCTTGTCTTGAACCTTGAATGTCCTCAAAGTGCATCACACTGGTCCTGAAGGTCAATGTGTCTATCAGGGATTTTCTGTAAAAGAGTGAAATATCTTCTTAGAGATACCTGTATTTTATAGAGTCAAGATACTTAGCTGGCTCCTAACCTTCATCCAAACCAGAGTGAAAACTAAAGGGAAAAGATTAGTTTAATAATTTACAAAGAAAGCAAGAGCACTTTTAATGACAGACGTGCAGTTTAGACTTAATTCCATGAGCTGATGTTTTGGCTTGTAGCTTCGGAGGCTAAATGTATGAAATCATGGATATAACGTATATAAGGCGAAATTAAAAATAATCCACACAAAATAGTCAGTAAGACAAATTCTTAAATCATTCAATTCTTCAACACTAAAAATGTGAAATATAGTAAATTTCCACCACAAAAGTCAATATGCAAAAAAAGTTTGCTTGATAAAAAGCAACTCGCCTTATTGAAAGATAAATATCAACGTCGGTAATAACATGTTCACCAAAGCTAAGAGAGCGAACACACTGTTTTAGTGGATATATTCTCAGTTTGACATTTTAGTTAGAATTTTAAAAAACTTTAATTTTCACAATTTAATACACAATTTCACAATTCACATAAATCCCATCTGCTGAGGACCATGTCAGTTGATCAAAAACTCCAAAATAGCCACTTTATGGAGTTTGATGTGGTATTGTTTTGTCAACTGCTTTCCAAGGTCAAGAATGAGGTTTGAAGCATAAAAGGTTTTTTTTTTTTTTTGCTTCTGATATCATTTGAAATAGGCCTGGTATTATTCACGCCCAGTTCCCCATCACACCGTCTTACCAGGACCTCTGCTTTTCCATCCTGTGACTATATGGTCAAAGTCCCACACTCAACATTCAGACTCTGTACCAAGCTGAAGAGCAGAGATGGAGGCTTACCCTCAGACTTCACTTGTTTTGCGTTAACACTCACCTGCTCCTTCCACCTCAAAGTCATCCGGCAGCAGTTTGTCCTGCCGGTTGCCCAGAGTGAAGGACAGGAGTGCCAGGAGGAGGGCGTCCAGGATGCTGATGATAGCCAGGATGTAGGCCCAGCGCACTGTGCAGTTCCCCAGGCTGTACTTATCTGTCCTCTGGCCACACATCCTCTTCACCTCAGGAGCATCCCATCCATCAGGGTAGATCATGCAGCCCATCACCATCAACGCAGCTGTGGTGGAAGGAAGACACAGAAATGGCAGATCCTTGCAATAATTACCCCTTCTGTGCTCGTACTTTATAATTAATTATGGGGAGGGATAGGGAGGTTTGAGAGCCCCAACTCCAGGATACAGCATGATGTACCCTCATAAAATGGATGCTCAGTGGTGCTGTTTGTGTGATGTACTGTGATGAAAATCTTTAAATTTTGAGTGCTTTTCATCTGGAAAAGTTTCCTCTGGGTATGTAAATTAAACTTACATACCATGGCGGAAAGTAACTACGAAGTAGATTTACTTTGAATTTTTTGAAAATTTTCTTATACTTTACTATAAACCACTACATTTAATTGAAATAATTGGGTACTTTAGATTAAAATTAACATTTTACTTAAAAAAAATGTTTAGAAACTAAAACACATTAAGATAAAACCAGCGGTTCCCAAGTATTTGGCTCAAAAAACTCAGTTCTCAGTTCTGGGTCCTTGTCAAAATGTTTCTTTGGTTTGCTAGTTCAAACAAATTCAAAATTTTCCACTAAACTTCTCAGGTAGTTATATTTGAATATTTGAACCTACAGAGATAAAGCTTTTCAAAAATTCCCAAACTATATGCAAAGATTAATCCCTCATTAATCATTTAGTGACCCTTTAGATTTATATTGTGACCCATTGGAAGAACCTAACCCTTAGGTTGGGAGCCACTGGATTAAACTTCCTGACTGTATTTAAATAGATAAATTAACTCCTTGTGCACTTACATCACTAAAATGATGCCAACAAACATAGTATTGCAGCAGTACTATCTGTCTAATTTCATCCATAAAGAGCTGTCAGTCACACTGGGCCTTACCACAGACTGAGTTCTTATACTGTACTGTAAATAGGCTACATCTGGCTGCTAATACTTTTTTTGTGATACATCTATCACTCTTTGAGAACTTCTTCTACCACTGGTTATATAGAGCTTTGTCATATACAACTATATAAAGCTAGTTTCCTAGGCTCCGGCATGTTTTGGATTCAGGTTTACATCAGTTAACAACACAGCAACACCTGATCTTGTTACATGTAACCAATCCACCATCAGAGGTGTCGGAGTCTGGACTGAAACTGGATCCCTTATTGGCTTTAGCACATCAAGAACAAACACATACGTCGCACCTGAAACCAGAGAGGTGAGAAGGCGGCCTGTGAGTTTATCACATCAAACTTAGCGTAGACAGTTCATCAGAAAAGCACAGGTCTCTCTCATTCTCCGAGATTTTACATTAAGGTGCAAAACCTTTGGTCAAGATACAAAAGCTTTTGCTGGATGTGTCTTTCAGGACCAAATGTAAAAGAACCTGAAGGATGTTCAGGTATGTCATTTGGATAATTATACACCGATACTAAAACAAAACATAAAGTTTTAAAAAACAGAAGTCTCCACAGACTATAACCTTTGACCCGAGCCAAGATTTTAACCTTAACTAATTTCAATAGACTCAAACCTCCAATTTAACATAAACAGTGTTTTTGTTGGTGCACTGTATGTCAGGACGACACTGACCAAATAAACTGAATGAATAGAGTAAAAAGGATGTCTGAGTATCAATAAATTGATACTCAGTCAGGGATTTTAATTAAATTTGTGCATCCTTTTTGAGAAATAAATAAAAAATGAAGATCAAATGAATTTGCAATTGATTTAATGTAGTCAAGTTGACATTTAACTAATTCCATCACTGGAATAGGAAAAAGAAAATCCCAGTTTTTTGTAGGTCGGTTAAGCAGAATGAACCAGTTCATAGTGTCTTTATCATATTATATTGTTATTATTATTACTATGAATATGAACTATTATTATTATTATTACTATTATTACCTAGTTTTAGTTACTTAAATGCTCTAAGATACTTTAATCGATGGCTATGCATCTGATTTAAGTACAATATTAACCATCACGTGGAAGTGAACTTGTACTGGGGCACAGCAGTAGACGATAATAAAGGTATCTTCCACTCTCCTCACCTGAGGCCAGCTGCATCCATGCACAGATCTTATAGACGTTCCCGGCGTTGCAGAAGAAGAACAAGCTGAAACAGACCATGGTGCCGACAACCAGCAGCATCGAGGTCCCGACGAAGAACATGGCAGTCCTGAAGGCCGGCGAGGGGATGGAGCTGAAGTCCAGCACGCTGCCCTTACAGGTGAGCTCCGAGGTCAGTGCGTTGCCGATGCAGTAGTGGAAGAGGCCGAAGTACCCGGCCTGAGGGGTGTTGACGCTGTCCCCGATCCAGAAGGGCTGGATGAAGACCACCACGGTGATGATGCCGAAGCAGATGGTGAACACGGCCCACATGACGCCGATGGCGCGGGAGTTTCTCACGTAGTTGGTGTGGTAGATTTTGGCGGCCTCCTGGGCTGGAAGCAGATCCATGGCGAGCAGAGAGAGGGGAAAAAAAAAAAAAAAAAGTTTGTGTCTGATCAGCAGCTTCCCTCAAATATTCCCGCTCTGTAGTAATGTTTTAATGTTGTAACTTAATCCAGTCCCGAGTCTTTACACGCGCCACGACACACGCACCTGTTGTGGATGCGGCTGCTTTGTAAAGAGCAGGCGCAGGATTCAGCACCTTGGACAGCACCTTAGCTCTAATTAATGACGTAGCACTGACGTCATCACGGACAGGTGCCGGTGGCCTTGAGCGGTTTTCTTCCCACATAGTAGATCTGACATGCAAACAACTGTGTGCTCAAAAAAAACACTGGATCTGTAATAAACCGTCAACAAACATTAGGAAGTTGCCTATTAATATGAAAACAATCAATAATAAAGGGTTATAGCTACAATAATCCACACATTAATAACTGGAGGAGGGTTGCCTTAACTAAGTGAATAAAAAAAAGGGGAGGGTTTTCCACAACCTGGCAACCAAAACTTTGTTCTTATAAATGGCTTTTCACTGCTCTGTAAAGCATTAGTTCATGATTGATTACTCATTAATTACAGTTTATAAAGTCTTTATGGTGCTTTATGGTATCCATTTTTTCCAGATATCCAGAATTATGAAAACTTGGGATTTCTGTTTATTTCTGTTTTTTTTTTTTTTTTTTTTTTTAAATCATCACATTGCAGTTTTACTGTTTTAATTTGTAACTAACTCCAATTTTGGTTGGGAAACCAAATTTCTCTTGGGGATTATTAAAGTAGTCTGATTCTGATTTTGATTTGTACCAATATGCTTTAAAAGTTATTCCATGGTGATTAGAGAGCATCACAAACATTTGGATGTGGACTCTTACGGTCTGATGAGGCTGATGCACAGGGAGCTTAAAATAAAGGTTGACTGATATTAAATTCAATATTGTTCCAGCTGAGGCTTAATATTGGAGCGCTGCTTATCTGAAAACGCACTGCCTCTGACAAAGGAAGACAATTTTATTTTGATGGGTTAGAAAAAGAGATCTCACTCTCACACAGATTATGGCTTCAGTTGCTGTTGAGGATGAGTCCAGCTACAGTGCAGTGCACCGAACAATAGTGAAATTTCTGATTTTAGCTCAGATGGCACATTTGGAAAAAATCTAACACTACACACGTGGGCAGCTTCAAATCACAGCACACTTGTGTTTGCCAAAACCATCTGGTCTGACGCTTGGTACCAAAACAGAGATCTCTCTAATGCTGGTGAGCCCAGCTTTCTCTGCTCTCTTTCTCACTAGCTGCTGTTCATGAGACTGTTTTGTTGCCATATTAATTGCTCCTCTGTGCTGGGGCTGATAAGTTATTCAGCACCAGAAATAAATTTTGCAGAAAAAAAAAAATCTCATTTGCTGCAGCTAAACTTTCTCATTTATCAGTCACAGTTACCTTTACATCTTGCAGTTTGCGTTCATTGTTTTTTGCACCATAGTCAGTTTGGGATGAAAACTGACAGGGGCAGCCAAACAGAGCGTGCCACCATCTGTGCCCATTGCCCTCCAGTCACAGTTGGTAACAAGGGGCTTGAGGGCCTTCTGCATGACATTATGCCATGTGGAGAGACAGTATTCAGAGATGAGCGGTCCCCCGGGGATCCCTGATGGCTCCCTGCAGCTCAGGAGGGACAATCAGCTGTTGGTGGTGGGGGTTGCAGACTGGGAAACACCACCACCTCTGCCTGAGAAACACAGTGAATAGGATGAGCTGGAGAAGAGGTGTCACAATTTAGATGAAAAGACTAATCAAAACCAGCATGTGGAGGAAAAATGTGTGTGTGTGATAGGGCGTAGCTTTCCAGTGCTGCTCTAATGAGGCATAATCTCTGATTCATGTGACAGCCTCCGAGAGAGTTTGACTGCCTTGTCGAAATTTCATCAAGCTCACAGTTTCTTCAGTGATGCCTTGAAGGGGAGATGGAAAACACAATTATAGATATACCTTACATGTGCAGGAGAAATAATCTTTTTATTTGTTTTCTGGCAGAAAACCTTGCACCAAGCATGTTTTAAAGCCAATAAATAATGAAAGCATTCGGTGATATGAGGGAATTTTGTGAAATCCAAAATTCACTTTGTTGCACCCAGAGACCCTGGTTACAAAGTAAAAAGTACATCCATGACCATCTGCTGTTGACCTTGAGCAGTGCTGCTGTGTTATAGCCCCTAAATGAAGATGAAACTTGATGTCTATCTTAAGGATTGGTGTATTGGATTTATCACAGATGTTAACACAAGGTGGGTAATAAAGCATTTCTACACCCTTGTTGATCCCACAGTCTCTTTTTCCACTGCAGACAAGATCTGACATTAGCAGAAGGATAAAGGTGTTTCATTGTCTTCCTCTTTTCTCGCCTTTGTTACAAACTGAAGAGCAATTGCAACTTTGACTTTGGCGGTGCCACTGTCTCTTGAAGATAAATTAAACCTGTGTTTCTTTCTCCATTTGCAGAGGAGAATGTTTTTTTTTTTTATGTTCTTGGTTTTTCAGCAGATAAGGACTATCAAGATTTCAATCTTCCATGCAACTGAACTTTGAAATTTAACTTCTACTGAATATGTCATGTTGAAATTAAACACCATTATATCTGATTTGATTTGGTCTAGCTTTTTCTCTTTAAGATGGTAAAATACACCCATCAGACTACATTATACCATTTCTAACATTATAACCACCTGCCAAATATTGTGTAGGTTCCCCTTTTGCCACCAAAACAGCCCTGTCCTATTGAAGCATGGACTCAATTAGACCTCTGAAGATGTGCGGTTGTGTCTGGCACCAATATGTGGCGGGGCCTCCGTGGATCAGATTTTGTTTGTCCAGCACATTTCCAAAGATGCTGGATTGGATTGAGATCTGGGGAATTTTAAGGCCAAGTCAATACATTGTTGTTCCTCAAACCTACTGAACCATTTTTCATTTTTCATTGCCCATTCATTGAAAGAGGCCACTGCCATTAAGGGCTATTGTTTCCATGAAGGGGGGGGGAACTTGGTCTGCATCAATATTGGAGTAGGTGGTATATGTCAAAGTCACCACATGGATGGCAGGACCCAGGGTTTCATAGCAGCAACAGGCATCACACTGCCTCCTCCATCTTGCCTTCTTCCCCTAGTGCATCCTGGTGCCATGTCTTTCTCAGTAAGCTAAATACACAAC
This sequence comes from Rachycentron canadum, assembly GCA_038496675.1. NCBI lineage: Eukaryota > Metazoa > Chordata > Actinopteri > Carangiformes > Rachycentridae > Rachycentron > Rachycentron canadum. The sequence continues at coordinate 14,743,735 of CM076651.1, forward strand.
CATCCACATGATGTAAAGGAAAATGTGACTCATCAGACCAGGCCACCTTCTTCCATTGCTCCGTGGTCCAGTTCTGATGCTCATGTGTCCATTGTAGGAGCTTTTGGCAGTGGACAGGGTTCAGCATGGACACCCTGACCATGCTGACCCCTGCTGACACAGCACCATACACAACAAACAGTGATGCTCTGTGTCCTGACACCTTTCTATGACAACCAGCTTTAACTATTTCAGCAGTTTGAATAGCTCTTCTGTTGGATCAGACCACAGGGTCCTTCACTCCCCACCATGAGCCTTGGCCACTCATGACCCTGTCTATGGGTTCACTGGTTTTCACTTTTGGGAGGTATTGACCATTAGAGACCAGGAAGATAACACAAGAGCTGCAGTTTTGGAGACGCTCTGACCGAGTTGTACAGCAATCACAATTAAACCCTTGTCAAAGTCACTCACGTCCTCACACTTGCCCATTTTTCCTGCTTCCAACTCATCAACTTTGAGGACAAAATGTTCACTTGCTGCCTAATATAGCCCACCCACTGACAGTTGCCATGGTAATGATATAGTGTTATTCACTTCACCTGTCAGTGGTCTTAATGTTATGGCTGATTGGTGTAGCTGAATATACTGCACACAGAGCTCAGAATATCACTGACCTCAGGTTTGTTGTTGTGTCAGTTAGGTTGCAGTTAAATGCAAATTGATCAAGGAGTACACACCATTTAAACAAAATATCTACTTGAATTTTAAATAATTTTACAAAACTACATTTTGGACCTTCTACATGTAAAAGGACAATATTGTCAGCACAAACTAGTTGAAACACAGTGAATCAGCTGCTTTGTTTTCCCAGTTATGGCTGTTAACCCATTTAACCTCTACGATTTGGACTAAATGTGGATTTTGAGACTGAAAGCTACTAGTGCAATAGCAGAAAAACAATTCAAACTCAAACTCATGTGTGACATGAAATGGGGCAGAGAGGCACTAGGATGCTCATCTCAAAAGTAGAGGCCAGAATAATTAATTCACATTAAACTGAGGTATCTTTAATTACTGCTTGATTGACAACCTTGAGATCTACCACCCACATACAAGAGCAACAGGACTGTTTACACTTAAAGGGCTTAGAAGGTTGAGCATACATCTGGGATTTTTACCTCAGATGAGTGAGTCCTTAACCAAACCTGATAGCTGGGCTCTTCTGCCTTGTCACTCTCATACCTCAGGGAGTCAGGTTTGTTTATCCATTTGTTCAATAATTCCTGTGCCTCACTGCAGTTCAGAGAGCCTGTTAAGACAAGCTGCCAGTTTGGTTTCCTCTGAAGCAAATTCACAAGCTATTGAGGCAGGCAAGAGAAAAGTGAAATAAGGTACAAGTCAACACATTTAACCCGTCTTTCTGCAAGCCATAGATTGCATAACACTAATGTGGTGATGGCTAAACACTGTGTAGAGTGAATGTGGGGCACTGGTGGTGAAATGATCAACAATAAAGTAGAAAAACTCTTGCTTCATCTCAGATTGATCCACAAAAGTGAAAGAGGATGTATTCTCACACACTGCTGTGGTTATAGATTATAGGTTTTATAAAGAGTGAAATTAATTTTTCATTATATATATATATTTTTTTATTAATGTTGTAAACCATTTAGTTTACTTTTTCTCCCTGGAGTACATCATCATCAAGGCTAATAATTATGAGATCAGGTCTATCATTTGTTGAAAGAAATACATTGTTTTTATAGTAACAATAGAACATGACTACTTGTATGTGAAAGTGGTTGGTCACAGTGACAAACTTATGGAGAATCACCATCTCTATGGAGCGTCTTCCTGTTCATTGTCTAGCTTGTGGGTGAAGATGGTGGAGACCAAAAACAGACCCAAAAGGACCGTTTCTGCTGAACTTCACTTTGCCAGAAACATGAATCCAAATAAATGCTAATGTTGGTCTGTACCTTTGGGATTGCAGATGCTAATAAACTACTATTTGTTATCAAGTACTTTCAAGGTACTTGAAAGAACTGGTCATTTTACATTTTTAACAGTTACTACTACTACTATGATAAACTAATATCTCGTGAAAAATGCTGATATATAATGTCATCATACATAATATTATCATTGCACCTGACATTAAAACTGTATCAATTCCATACACAAAATCTAATATAACTGACATTAAAAAGAACAAATGACTACTGATGATTGACTTGTCTGCAGTGGACAAGAAACAAACAAACAAACACAAACTGCTCTTGAAACTGTACACCTTTTTTTTTTTTTTGATGAAGATGGTTTTGTGGTTTTGATATTATGATTTGCTGAATTCAATCTGTGATCAAAGCTGAAGAGGTTATTCACTGGACTGTATGTGCTGTGTACAGCATACACATGGTTGACATCATTACATTCCTTATGAGGATATCTGCAAGTTTTCACAGAGCTGTGAGAAACCTCTGCAGATTGTCACTGCTATAAGAATTAATGTGTATGAATGGATTCAGTCACAAGCCATTAAACCTCACCTAGTCCTTTTGTAAATGGGCAAGTTCTACTTCCACGGCTCATCATATTTCTCTCCATAATCCAATACGAGGTGTGTGAGTAAAATGGCCTGTGGCAGTTCTAATAACCTTGGCAGCTTTATTACATTTATGGCCAGCTTTCATCAAATGAGCGACATGCTTATTCCTTGATGTGATTAAGGTTTGCTGGGGAGACGGAGAGCAGAGTACATCATAATATTTTCCAAAAAGCTGATAAACATTAAATCATCATCACATGTTACATCACGTTATTGTCCACTAAAATGTGTTGTGTGCTTGTCTTTGTAATAAGTAAATAAATAAAAAATACTGTTTTCAAACAAACAACCAGTTCTCACTACACTTGAGTAGATATCAATGCCAATGCAAATTAGAGATGAAGAGGCAATTCATCTGAATATTAACAGTCTATTAAACCCTGGCACTAATTTCTTTTCTCATTGGCCCAGTGGAGGCTGCTGCCCATGTGATGCTGGTTTGAGGGACATGTTTAGTCTTTTCTATTGAGAGTTAAACTTCTCTGAGAATCAGTATACAGGAAGGTGGTCACATCTAGTATCCCTTCATTTTTGTAGTTTTAATCTCACTGGGATTGTGCTTGTTGTAATATCCTTGTAAACACCTCCCGGTGTTGCACCAATGACCCTGGCCCTCAGCTGTATTGTGGCTTTGTTTCCCTGATAATGAGCTCTGTGAATTTTGTGCAGGTGTGGTAATGGCTGCAGCAGCTCTGCCCAGGACAAGAGATGAGCGGCCAAATTTTTGTGCTCCTCTCCAAGCAACAGCTTGTGTTCAACAAACAGCACAATCCTTATCCTCCACTCCCTGATGTCTGACCTGATGTCTGCGCTAATGTTGTCTCCCTTTCGTTATGGCAGCACAGCTTCATAGATGCTTGTCCAGGCTGCTCTGTGGCCAATTTTCTTTCATCCCATCTCCGTTAGAATCAGCTTGGGTTTGGCAACAGAAAGCTGGAGGTGAGCCGGACCTTATCCAGGCGCATCTTGTTATTTCAGACAAGAAAAAACATGCACAATGGGCTTCCACACCCACAGCAACCCAGCACCACAGTATTTGGGATAACCAAGGTCTATCTGCTGTTGTTGCAGCTACAGGAATGTATGTTTGGTGTCACACTAATGAGATTTTCTCCCACACAATAGACATTTAGACCTGGTAAGAATAAAAAAAAGAATAAATGAAAATGCAGAATATGTCTCAAAGTGGTTTCCCTCTTTGTTTTACTTTTATTAGCCAAGATTGTCCAAGAGGGGGCAGTAATGCATTAAGTGTATTGAGTGCATTGAGTTATTATAGTGTGCACAGAGGACAGATTAAGAGCCTAGTCCTCCTGTACTTCCACTAAAACAGGCTGCCAGATAAGAAACAGACTGTCCTCACTCTTCACACATGTACTTACATACAATGTTTACAAAGATCTATGTGAAAATCAATAGTGAACATACATTTTGTTTTACAGTTTTTTTCTGTCCATTATTGTTTGATCTTGAAAAACTTTAAATAAATTAAGCAAATACATCTTCTGTGGTGTGATACTGTTTGAAGAGGCCTCTGAATCCTTCAGAGTGTTAGGAGTCATTCTCTCATGGCCTCCCTCTCTCTGAGTCTTTCTTCCTCATTTGGATCTGTGAGTAATGTGTTTATTCCCTGGACATTTTGCAGACGCCCCTTTTTGTTTGTGGGATGGAAGCCCAGTGTGTGTTTATGTGTGAACATGATATCAAGTATTAAATGGGGGTCATCATTCAGTCCTCCTGACAGACTGAATCCCTCTGGAATCACTGCCGCCTCTTCCCGTATGCAGCTACTACTGGTGCAACGACACCAGCTTCATCTCCGGGCAGACACATGCTGGATGAGAAATCTGGCAGGGGTGTAGTTGTGCTAGTGCATGTGTGACAAGGAGGCATATTTACCTCTGGGGTGAATCTCATCGTTACTCTTTCCCTTCTAACCTCCCTTGGTGTGTAAGGACCTCAGGCTCTGAACTTTGATTGCATGTGTATACTCTCAGTTGTGTAATACCAGAGGCTCTCCATTGACTAAAGAAAACACACCTATAATTTCAATCATGATGTTCAGTGCCCTTTTGAAATGTCACCATCAATACGCCTGTCAAATGCCCGAACTGGGCAAAAGCAGCAGCCACACACTATGTATGCTCTCTCTCTCTCTGTTCTTGTAGTAGGGGCTCATTTGTTTTTTACATATGGTTTCCTCATCAGAGCAAATTTGTTCACTTTCAGTTTGTCACTGCATGTGTCTGTGAAAGTGTCTGTTTTCAGGCCCCGTATGCATTAAAACGACGTTACAAGCAGTTATATAACCTTGTAGAAGAAGTGATAGGAAGGAGGATTTTTTTCCCCCCATGACAGTAAAATTTGGCGAGGCGGTGCTGCCAGAGCTGCGGGGAAATTCTTGCTGTTAATTGGACTGTGAAGGATTTTTACTGCAGATTCAGCCCACTCTCCATGTCACTGTTGTTCCTCTGCAAGTTCACACCATGGATTGTAAAAGGGTATTAGTTTACAGCATGTCCTCAATTTCTCTCTCTCTCTCTCTCTCTCTCTCTCTCTCTCTGTCTCTGTCTCTGTTTCTATGTCCCCATTCCATAAAACATCTGCATTCACTGTGTTCCCTTAAATATTCATACTTCTGCTGTTTCTATACAAGAGCCTGTTTTATGCTGCTAACTGTAAATGATGCAAGACATACAGTGACAGACATCAAACAAACTGCCAATGTCAGCTGAAGGCTGACATCTGGGAAATATTCTTATTCTCTTTCTGGCTGAGAGTTGAACTGATGCCACTCTCATGTTTGTTTACATGAGGCAAGAGCTTGCAGATGATAATTTCAGGTCCTCAATTAGACTGGAAACAAAGGGAAATTGATGACCTTGCTCTGTAGAAAAAACTCAACCCATAATATAAAGTTTTCAAAAGCCTAGCCTGGCATTTCCAAACATTTTTTAAATTAGATTAATTTATTTGTTTTGTTGCTGTTGCTGATTTCAATTCTTTTGGAGCTGCCTTAGCACCATCTGAAATTAGTTTTAATGTTTTGCAATTGTGATTGCTCCTATCCATATGCATTGTATTGTGGGACACTTGTCCATCAACAGCACACTCAAGAATGAAGTGAATATAGAGAGCATACTGATATCTTTGAGTATGCTTAATGTTGTCACTTTAAAAGCGTGAATGCACTCTCACTGAAAACCCTGTTAGCGGTAATGTGCAATATGAAACTGGGGCACAGCCTCTGTGCCTTGCTCTCTCTTCACACATTCACTCATTTTTTTACCAGAAGGCTGTTCAGAAGAATGGCAATCAAACAAACACTATTTGCATCAAACCCTGATGAAACAGTGACTGATGATGATGCCAGTTCATGTAAACTGACTGTAAACTGGGCTCAGAGTGACTGGTTCCAGCTTCAAGGTGGTTATTGAGTATGCAAATACATTTCTCCCTTGTGCATTTGATTCTGTGTTTTAATCTTAGTATTTTGCCTCGGGTAAAGATTTATTTTCTGTAGATTTACAGTTTGCATGAGCTGTGTTAGTTGACTTATCACAGTAATAGTGGTGCACGCAGAAAAGTGCAAAGAAGCACCTCACACTGCTGGGTGCCAATTAATTCTTCTCTTTTATGCACAAAAAGAAAGCAGGGGTGCTCCATCACATAAAGCAGTGGCTAAATACTGGCGAACATAAATGGAGAATTTTATTAGGCACTTGCTTCCATAACGAACCTTGTCAGTTTATTTGTTCTTCTTATAGACAATCTTTAGATATCTACATTTGTGCAACACAAACATAAAAGCTTCCACGCCTGCTTTTATTTGTCATCTGGCCTGCAGGTTTTGTGATAGAAATACATACTGAGCACACTCTATATTTTTATCAAAGAGGGCATACATTAAGGGAATATAATACTGTTATACAAGCACTGCCTATAAAGGCGACAATCACTTTTTGAAAAGTGTTAAGGACAAAGTGTAAACTTTGTGCTTCCAGAAAAGTAATAAGTAAAGACTCGCTATCATTTCAACACCTGTTGAGTGCTTTATTCATGGAGTATAATGGAGACGAGTCAGCTGTCATTTCCATGGCAAGTCATGTGGCAGATGCTGCTGGTGAGGTGGTGAGGAATAGCTCAAATAGTTAAAAACTGCTGGTATTAACGACACCACAGCAGGCCTGTACTGTTACCAGCACTTGCCACTGATGAGTTTTTGACTTCCCCGGGCCCTTGTGAACATGTGGATGCCCATCAACTCTTAAAATCATGCTGCTCCTATAATGAGGAAAACCATAATGGCAAATCCTGCTTGGAGCATGCTCTGGCTGTGATGGCTGCACCGGAAGGCATGTACACGGAGAGTGGGGGTGCTTCAGCTGGCGAGCAGGCTTTCCTCATTATCTAGATGTGAGCGCCACAAGGGTCAAATAATGCAGAGGGTGTGGAGTCACATTAATCATGCTGTCACACATTTACAGGTCCACTCCAGAGACAGGAGTTCATGTCATCCCATGCTGATACCAACCAGTGTCTTCCTTCACTCAACACCACTGGTGTTTAGGACGATACCACAAGATTGTGGCGCACTATATTTTTCTACTTTGCCAGCAGGTCCCTGGAATATTTGCAGATGTATGCTGTAATGGTAGGCTGCCTCCTGTAGCTCAAGCTCAGTGGTGATCTGCTGCACCTGCATCTGATCTCTGTGTGGGAGGAATCCTGCTATTTCTCCTCAGTGAGCCATTGGTGGAGCACTGTGCCTGCTGTGAGCCTTACCATGGCAATGCTCACATATCACTGGCTGTGTGCTCCCATACTGCACACAGAGCATGGGGGATAAATGTGATGATTTGCATGGATATAGCTTTGAGAAAACACTGATGAAAGTCCCTCCTGCCCACAATGGAAAGCAAACTTTGATCAGGAGTTGGAGGAAAATGTTTCCATGCCTCCTGGCATCATAGGGGCAGGAGGCGACAGGGGTGCGGCATAAAAGATCAAACCTACTGCTTGTTGCACAAATAGATATGGTCAAAATGTTTTGGAAGGGGTTTGCTTCTTCTTTTCTCCCTACAGGTTGTAAACCAGTCTCAGCCATGGTGATGATGCCACCGCCACTTAAAATTGTTTTTATTAACCATCTAAATCATTCTTATTTCATTAAAGAAGAGTAGTGGAGGTGCTGAGTTTCAGTCAACACAAACTAAATTACCTCAGTTAGCATCCTGAGGTAGAATGATTAGTGGGTGTGTTGCTGAAGCTGAAATAGAAAATTTAGACGATGCTGTGGCCTGGGACTTGGTGGAAGAACAGATGATACATTTCTCCCAGGCTCCCTGCCTCTGAGGTAATTCAATTCATTTTCTTTTATTGATTGACACTGGACACCGTGCTGTTTGCAGTTTGTGCATGCAGGCAGCTGTAATGAAGGAATTTCTTGCAATACAGTTCCTGAAAATAACAGTAACTCTGTGACTGCCAAAAAGTAAAAGTGTGTGTGTTTGTGACCAGTGCTCATTATTTTTGGGGCATGTTTGAGGGCTAGTTGGGTGTTCGTGTTAGCCATGTAGTTGTAATGTTGAAGATGTTTGCACAAGTGTAGTAATACAAAGATGTTTGCACAACAGTATGTCTGTCATTGTCAGGACTAATTTGAATTTCAAACCTCGACAGAAGGAAACATTTTCTTCTTCTTTCCTTCTCACTCCTTCAAGAGGCTGTTAAAGATTGATTTTATAGGGTTAAAATTAGAATTTGATATTTTACCACATGGGGGCAGTGAAAACAGCAACTTGGCTTATAATGTTATATGTTAGGGTTAGGGTGGTAAGTGTAAGCAAACAGTTGCTTACATCATGGTTTGGGGTCTAGCTAACAAATGTAAGCCCAGTATTAATTCTCTTTTAGCTTTGTGCTTGGTCTACACCAGCTTCTGGCTTTTGAGCTCCCAAATGCTTCACTACATTCACCAGTTGGCTGCTAACTTTGTCTGTCTGCCATTTGGAGCAGTTAGAATGAACCAAAACAGAAGAGTTTCAGACTGGAAACCCCATAAAAAGGGCTGAAAGACTTAGTCTCTGCACAAGGATTGAAATACAAAAATGTGAGTGTGTGTGTTTTAATTCTTCCTGGAGAAAATAGGAGGGAACTGTCAACTTTGTGATGCTTTTGTTTGTCTTTCTGACATTTTCACTTTTTGCAGCCTTTGAAGATATTAGGATTTTTTTTTTTCATTAAACTCTAATGCATTTGTTTCTGTCAAACTTTAGGCTGGAAGAAGAACGAGCCTCTTTTATTTTGAAGAAAATTGTATGGCTCCTTCTGGGTTTTAAAGATTGCCTCTGAGGGATTTGTACATAATCTTGTTTTGAGGACTGTCTCCATCCTCCCAGGAGCTCTGACCACTCAGGTTCTTTAACTTCATGACTGATGAAGTCTGACCTCAGGTGTTTGCCCAAAGCTAACTGGGAAGGATTTCATGTTAGTGAATTAATTTTAATATTGAACAGGTGACTGGCCAGCCTTTCTGAAAATAATGGTTCTGCATAAGGATGGATTACACTTGATAATTTATTTATCATGTCCTATGTAAGCCTTTTTACAGTCCTTGCTTCTTTTTTTTTTAGCACCCTCATTATAGTTAAGATTAGGGAAAGATCATGGTCGCAGTTAATACGAAGGCAAGTACTGATTGCAACCGACTGATCTGTGAGGAGACACAAACAGTGGTCATCCATGAAAGTCTGGGAAGGTCTAATAAAAGGAAAGACTCTATAAAGATGCATCAGTGTAGAATCCAGGGTCTCGTTCAAACCTGCCAACATAATAAAAAGAGCATCACTGAATACAAAATACTAACAATCTGAATTTAGATGCATAGAGGTGAAATGTGTGTTTGTCCATAATAACATTGTTTATTGCAGAGTGAAATCTATATTTGATATTAGTATGGACTTTACAGACTCACACAGACACAGAGGATTGAAATTTCTATGCAACCAGTAATCTCATGCAAGGGTTAGAGTTACGGTTAGGGGTAGGGTTAGGGTTAGAGGGTTACAGTTAGGGTTAGGGTTAGGGGTAGGGTTAGAGGGTTACAGTTAGGGGTTAGGGTTAGGGGTTAGGGTTAGGGTTGGGGGTAGGGTTAGAGGGTTACAGTTAGGGGTTAGGGGTTAGGGTTAGGGTTAGGGTTAGAGGGTTAGAGGGTTAGAGGGTTACAGTTAGGGGTTAGGGGTAGGGTTAGAGGGTTAGAGGGTTAGAGGGTTAGAGGGTTAGAGGGTTAGAGGGTTAGAGGGTTAGGTTTAGGGTTAGGGTTTAGTGTAAGGGTTAGGGTTATGGATATGGTTAGGGGTTAGGGTTAGGGTTAGAGGGTTATGGTTAGGGTTACGGTTAGGGGGTTACTTTTACGGTTAGGGTCAGGGGAGTTAGGGTTAGGGTTAGGGGGTTGAGGGGTTAGGGGTTAGGGTTAGGGTTAGTGCTACTTGATCAGTAGAAAGGGAAAGTGTCTATTATAAATTTTGGTCTCATTCCATTTACAAGAAATACTTGGCATGAACAACTAGTAGCATCCAGGCTGACAAGATCATAGCCGAACTTGTGAGCAGACAGAAAGTCATATGTTTACTTTGACAAACTCAAAATAGTAGAATGACAGTCATAAGAACTCATCAAAGCCTTCATTTTAGAAGTGACCACAGATATGACAGATGACAACCAGTCTTGAACCTGTGTGAAAGTGCCTGCAGCAGCACACTGAGACAAAAACATGTGGCAGGCAAGACAAACGCAGCCCAATGAGCTGCCATCGAATGATATCAACTAATTAGAGAGTTTTCTCTTCCGCTCAAGGGGCTGTCTTATGATTAAGAGAGCCCAATGAATATGTATAGGATGTGTGCACAGGGATGGCTGGATCTAGGTCAGGCTGCTGGAGATGATGAGTTGCCTGTGTAGTGAAGCAAGGAGATGTGAGGCAACACCATGCTGTTCAGAGAAACCCTCACACAGATGTGAGGGACCCAAACTTTTCCAGATTATGTCTCTAACAAGTTTACGGGCTCTTGGCATTCAGAGGGAGGCGGCTCATCCAGCTGAGAATGCCTAAATGACTTCTCTGGGGATCATTTCTGTCTGTTACAGCTTGGCATTTAAGCAGAGCAACTGAATGCATTGATTGGCCCATTTACTTGCTGGCAAACAGAATATGAAGCATATTTCTGCAAATATGTTGAAGAGCCGTTATATGTCGCTGGAGCTTGGAGATCTCACCCTTGCTGTGAGTTTGTAAAGATGGTTTGTTTGCAAACCAATCAGAATTAGTGAAGTGAACCAGGACTGTCAGAAATACAAAGGCAAGAATTCAGCTGTCATGCATAGGTATCTCACAGATCCTTCAGTGGCCTCTAAGGCAAAGAGGATGTGCAGTGCAGAAATGCTAATGATGCTTTCAATTATTCTGCAATCATTTCTCTCCTCGGGATCATTACAACTGAAATGCTACCAACAAATTCCTCTGGCTCAACATAAATAATCCCATTGGTCCAAACAGCTTGATTTAAAGTTAAAGTTTGCTTTATGTATGAAGAAGAAGGGAAGAGACCTGTGTTCAGCTGCCAGCTCACCACACAGCTGAGTCCTCACCGCTGTCACAGATGCCTCAACAACATCTTTGAGAGGATATGAGAAATGCCCCCAGTATTATTTTCTTTTATTAAAATGTGCAAGACCCCCCCCACTACCAATCACACTGAAATTATGAAAGGTAATATGATTTTGTGATGCATGGCAGCTCTCACGAATTGCAAAGATTTCTTTCAGTTTATTTCTTTCTTTTTGAGAGAAAATGATTTGAATGAATTACCCCGTGTTACGTGCGCAGCATTTCAAAACCAAACCACAGAGAGACGAATCTGTGATCCTGAGCTTTTCAAACCATACTTACATAACTGCAACTGTACCTGTGACTGTAATTCTCCACCTATTATCACGGGAGGATTTCTGAGATTCACACCACCAAAAGAATTTTATGTGTGAATACTGAAGCAGGATTCACTCCCAGTGTACAGTACAAGTGACAGTCTGTAGTATCTCCACTGCACTCTATAACAAGAAATACCTCCACTTTTCTGGACTGTGAATCTCATTCTGAACATAATTAACTCCCTGACAGGGAAGTGGCAGAGTTCCACCATAGTAAAACACGACCGTTTTCCCATCTCCGCCACTGAAAATGGCCACGCTTCAGTGTTTCAGTGATGGTGGTGAGGTGGCTGCCGAGACCACATTTCCTGGAGTTCAATAAGTGTAGAGCCTCTGCTCCATCAGATGTACCCATACATACCTGTCATGCCTAGACACACATCCCCCCCCACGTAGTCGTCACACCTCACCTTTTCTCTGTCACATAGATAGTAAGATAAATGAGCATCATCTCATCACGTTCCTCCTCCCTGCATGTTTGGTGTTTCCAGTTCAGCACACACACATTTTTGTTTTATGTCATATGAAGAATGAACGTGTAGTTGTTCTGTTAGTGTAATTTTGTTGTTCAACTATCTTGTCTTCAGTTTCAGCAGTTAAACCTCTTCATTGATAGCCTATGAACTCTAATCTAATCTATCAATATATTTCCACAGTTGTACTAAACCAAGTTAGAAAGTTACCTACAAAAGGAGAAAATCCATGGATGATATAGGTACAGTTATAGACTGATCAAATATACCAAATAATCAAAATTCTATTTTAGCTAATAAAAAATAACAAATAAATAACATATAGTCAATGTCAAAACACTGTACAAGCAAGCAAAGACAATATACACAGATGACAGATAAAATGTAGTCTAAAGTACAAAAGCAGTAGCTGATGCATCAAGACTTATTCAGCAGACACAGCTTCAAACAAACAGATCCACACTGTCAGTATCTTGTGATCTTGCTGCTGTCTGATGCCAGTCCGCTATAAGTTTTTGCCTTCAATGACAACTCTGTCTGGACACTGCAACACTGTTTATTATGAGAGGGAAGAGAAATCAGGTTCATTCATTCATTAGTCAGTAGTTTGTGCATTGGAACACAAAAAACTTTGCCACAGATGGCAAACTTGTCCTTGCCTGCTTTTCCACAGAGATGCTGAAAACTGAAACAAAATGCAAAACTAAAACAAACAAGAGGCCATTTTTAGCAACAATCATCCAGAGAATTCATATCTAATATTTCTTCCATGGTACATTTACAGCATGTTGCTTCACAGATGTTCATTTCAAAGTAGATGCATTGAATCTCTTCAGACTGCACAGAGAAATAGATGATATTCCTTTTTCTACTTTGCTTGTCTTTATTCCAAGCCTTTTTTTTTTTTTTATACAAGCAGGAAATGCCAGTAGCATGCAGATGCTCATGCCCTCCTAAAATGCACACTTTCTGTAAGCCATACACTTCAGTGGTAGAACAATTATTCAGATCATTACAGAAGTAAATGTCCGACTGTCTGAAATCACTTTCCCAATCACTCAAATGGGAAAGTGGCAATAAACATTGACGTTAAATTCTTTATTTATGTGAACCAATTGCAATGAATTCAATGACTTATGCTTCTTTTAGCCTACATGTATTTACATTTTGAAAAATTAAGTAGTAACTAATAATATTTTCTGTTTGCTGTTGATACTGGCAATACTAGCTATACTTAGATTATGAAGAAAACCTGAAAGCCTGATGATTCCTGAGAAAGATCTGCAGTTTAAAGGAGTCTTTTATCCTGTGATTTCTATTTGCCTCGCTGCCACTGCTGTAACTGCTGAGATGGTCAAACTTCATCAACTGTAACTTCCTGTTGTTTTAAATCACTTGTGCTCTCATCTCTTGAATCTTTGCCTCGTGTGTCTCCCTGGCTTCTAAGAACAGCAGGATCTTCACCACAGTAAAAAGAAGGTGGGAAAAATATGGGAAACATTAATTACATCCCAGTCAAACATGTCATCACTTGGGACAGAAAGAAAACACCTATGGGAAAATATATTTTAAAGCCCGAGCTGCTGCAGGTAAAACTACAGCTTTGGTACGAGTGGGAAACATGTGAAGCATTGAGCTCATGAACCACAACAGACCAGTAGATTATTTTATTAGTGTGTTACCTTCTATTATAATCTTTTTTTTTTTTTTTTAGTTAAAAACTCCCCTGCTCGCATGTAAAACAGCAGTTACTGGCTCTTCACTCACTTGCAGAGAGTCTGTATTCATCTAAAACTCATGCTTTTCTATGTTTGTTGGCGAAATGTTAAAAGATGCCATATTTGTTATTAGATATTCATGCTAAGAAATTTTCCTCAACAAACTGGATTCTAGCTTTGTTGTTGAATGTAGTGTTAAACTACTGGAGTAGATAAGGTTGTTATTTGTTTTCCATAGAAGATGACACAGATAAGTCTTTTAAAGAAAGCCTTAAGTAGAAATAATGTGACGCAGGTGAGTGTGCTGCAAAAATGTTAGTTACAAGTTTGCAGGATATTAAGTGTCAACAGCAGTAGCAAAAATAAAATAGTCAACAAGTAGTAGGCCTCTGTGACTAATACAGACATTTATAATACATTCAGTTGTCAGTTTATTAGGTGCACTGAGCTATAAAAACTGTGGTCCAATACAATAAATCCTCAGTCACGAAGGTCATTTCATGCAGCTCTTAGTGAAACTGTTTTAAGAAGTTCTTGTTTCAACTTTATGATCATTTTGAAGGCTTCAATCTGTGATACTGTTGGATTTTATTTATGAATTAAATTTGTTTCAGTGAGGGTCGGCGAACCAACAGACACTCCATCCTTCCATTAGCCACACCGCTCATCCCTGTAGGAGTGTGTAGTGACTGTGGGAGGGAGCTTGAGTACCCAGAGGGAGCATAATCATGTGAGGCAACAGTGCTAACCACTGCTCCACCTTGCCACCCTCCATATAATGTAATACAGTTCAACAGCACCAATAAACTACATCCTCCAGACTGATCACAAATGAACCAACACCTCTCTGAGAGAACATGAACACTGTTACCTTCCTGAAGTGAGGATTTATTTTAGCTGGATCTTCCTAACAAACTGCCAATTAAATGCATATTCCTGGATCATATTTACTGCACACTATTTCCCTTTGAATATAGAGAGGTTGAAATATAAAACATCAGGTTATGGAACAACTCAAGTAAATTACAAGTACATGAAAACTGTAGTTTATACTATGATATACTATATATATACTATACTGGTAAATGTAGTTTGTTGTTAAATTTGATGGGTTTCATATATTTCATTAGTTCCTAATGTGGACATGTGTGGTTATGCTGATTATTTAATTTCTTTTAGATGTTTATGATGTGAGAACCACGCAGACTAGTGTTTTGATTTGTTTTGTAGTTGCTGAAAGTATTTGGCATCTGAATCAGCATCATCTTCATGTAGCTCTGAACAAGGTCTTATGACGTCGATATGCTACAGTTGAGGTGCCTGTCAGATGGTCAAACAGCAAAAAGAAACCCTCTCGTCCTACAGCCTTCTGACATCTGGACTGACAGGAGGAGACAGGTGGCCAGATGTGCGGAGATAAGAAAGTAGGAATGACTTTAACTTCTGTTTGCACCGTGCCATATTTTATCTGCTCTCTTAAGCTCTCTTTGCTTCATTCTTCATGCTTGTATAGATGGGTGCAACACCACAGTAGCTATTATCAAGACTCAGCCCCTCTGTCATGGCAGGCCTTGGGTGTAGTTATTGAGAGCTGCTATAAACACTTCAGACATGGTTGGATGACATCTTGTTTGCAGTAGTTCATTCTGAGGATACCATGCCTGAAGCTAAGGGATATGATGGTGGCTGCTGCTTGTTTTGATGTTTTTCTTCTTGTGGCTGAAATTTGAGTAACGTGTTTTTGTGTAAAGTAAGTAACAACACCACAACAGAAAAAGTCTTATTAAAGTACTAATTAGCATCTTTAGAGTTGTTGGGTGACACATTGTGTTTTCTTCAAACAGGGCTCAGCTGGCTGTTTCAGGTCCTTATGCTGAGTCAAACTTTGCAAACCGTGTGTTCTGTAGCTTCAGATTTACCATGAAAGTGATATTCTCCCTGAACTCTGCAAATATAAATAGACATACTTTTAATTTAACTATTCCTTTAATGTTGTAGCTGGCCCAGATGGTTGTAGAGCAAGATTTGCAACGTCATAACTGGTTTGAAAGCCAGTTGTGGTTAAATGGGAAATCTGTCACACAATGACAACAGACTTTTCAGTGAGGCAGGAGGCATCTTCTGTTGGGGGTTAATTATAAATGTGTGGAAATTCATAGATTTTTCAGTGAGGCAGAATCTGGTGTGGATGTAATTTTATGAAAAATATTTAAACTTTTTGTTTCCCTAAAATTAAACATCAGCTGAAAGTTATTATCCCCAAGAGCTTTATCATACATCTCAAAATATACCTGGAGCGGATCTGTGATATTAAATGTAACATATTTCTCAAAAAAAGTAGCAGCTGTCAAACAAATGTAGAGCAAAAAATGTTCAGTATTTCCCTCTATATTGTTGTGGAGTGGTATAAAGTTAAAATAATTAAAAAAAAAAGAGCCCTAAATAGAAATGGTCAAATCCAGTACTCAAACAATTTTACTCAACTTACCACCTCTGCCTTTGTAGCTGTTGGCTTTTCTCCACTGCAGACCACCAGCCATGTTGGTGCTTGTACCCCCTGTCATCTGGCCTACTGCTGTGCTGCTGATGCGGAGCAGGTCTGGGTACCACCGCTCTCTCTCTCTCTCTCACACACACACACACACACTGACTGCAGTGAGGGTTCATATAGCCATAATTATACTCCTGCCAGAGCTTTAGGAAGTGGGGTGGCTGTGGGTGGGAACAGTGGAGGACTCTCAGCAGGCGGCTGGGAACAGTGCACTGAAGGGAGCTCAAAATCAACCCAACTAAAGGGGCCACTGCAAGACCTAATTACCGAGTGAACATGACTAATGATGAAGCTGCACTCTGGTGGTGCTGTGTCCGAAATGTGCAGCCCAGTCGGCCCAGCTCTCACTCCCAGGTGTGTAATTGCAGCTGTAGTTGTGCGGCACTGCTGTGCATAGACCTCCCACAATGCTCGCTGACAAGAAATGATGCTCGGGGGAAGTGATGGATCTGAGCGTGGACCACATAGCTGTGGTTTCCACAGCTGCATGGGGATTGATTGTACATGTGAGCTATGTGTGTAGAATATGTAGCATGATATTATGTCACAGACTGAGGCGGCTCAGTAAAATTGGAGTTTGTTTACTGTTCCCATGTGAGAGGAAGTTGCCTGTTTGCCACTGATGACTGTGTGAATGGTTTCTGGTGACGTGGGGGAGTGAGTGAGAGTGATTTCTTAAAAAGCGTTTTGCAAGAGAGAAACAATCACTCTGCCCAGTGATCCTCTCCTTGGAGATTTCCCGGTAGTTGGTCATGGTGACTGATGGTAGTGACTCCCTCTACAATCCCTCTCTGTCTTTCTCTCTCTCTCTCTCTCTCTCTCTCTCTCACACACACACACACACACACACATGCACACACACACACACATATTGTATGCATGTCCACAGAATTGCCACAGCAGTGTACCTTTGACTTATTTGTTTGTCTGGTTGAATTCCTCCACAATTCTGCAGGTTGTTCAATCAGGAAAATGATAAATCGGAAATGGAGAGAGCAGTTTCCCATCCTGTCTCCCAGTGATGAATATAGCCTACAGTACGTGTGTGTCACTTCAGCCAGGAAAAAAAAAAAAAAACAGAGGAAGGAGGCTTTGACTGAAGCTGTAGGAGTTTGAGGAGCTGTCCAGCTGCTGAAAGAGCATCAAACAGCCTTTCAATTAGTAATAAGAGCTGGTGGCTCTGGAGGAGCTGATGTAATTTTAAAACAAGGTGAAAATAAACTATTCCTTTGAGGCGGTGGTTGTTCCTCCCCCTTTTTTTAAAACCAAAAACAGCAGAACAGAAAAGAAAATAGGACTCTTAATAGCTGGTTCAGTGCAATCAACAATAAAAATTCACCTGTAATCATCTGTCATCTTAAAGAAGAAAGAATAAGGGATAAAGCACAAACCAAGAACACATTCACGACATTAGGTGCTTGTTTGTTTTCTGTTAGAGGCTGTTAAAACCAATTTGGACCGAAATAACGATCCCTCCAGGCATAGATCAATAGCTTGAATCTGCAACGAATATCAGTCGCAGCCCAGCATGTAGGAGAATGCAGAGGGGGGTGGGGGGGCGGTTGGGTTGGGGTGGGTGGGGTTGAGTTCACAGCTTTTACTTTTCAAGCGCTCCTCTGGCAGAGGAGCTCATTCTTCTTTGCCTGGCAAACAGCAGAGTTGGCGTTGATGCGTCCTGGCGTGTGATCCCACTTCAGTCAAATCAATCGTCTGTCCGCCGCAGCCTCCCCATTAAACTTTCCATGCTGTTGTCCGTTCAATGGACAGCACTTAGGAGGTTTCCCTGGACCTTACCCGCCCCTGCTCGCTCGGCCGCTGCGCTCCGGCTCTCCGCCGCCGACTCTCCAGGTTTAGAGGAACTCACGCGGGCCGGGGAGTTGGCCTGGGTCTCCCGCCGCACGCATGGAGGGAGACGTTATGGACAAAGTGGAGGCAACGGCGACGGTCCGTGACTTCGACCCCATCAGTGGGAGCATCCCGGCCACCAAAGTGGAGATCACCGTGTCGTGCAGGTGAGTCCGCTGCCGCCGCCGCTGTGGCTGCGTCAGGGTTTGGGGAGCGGCGCGCGCTTTGGCTGCGTTTTGCCGCGAGAGGACTGGACGTAGTAACGAGTAGGAAAACATTTGGACTAATTGTGTATTAGTTGAAAAAAAAACAAACAAAAAACCACACACAAAATCAACTCTGCTATCTGTTATTTCCTTATGAGAAAGAACTATTATTTCAAAAAAATTCAAACTTTATGAAAGGGGAAATGAAAACGCATATATATATATATTTACATTTTTTTGGGATATTTTGTTATAATCCTAAATGATAAATTCACACAGCAGCAATTACAACTGCAGCAATGCTCAAGATCTCACAGATACGCTGCGAGTCCGACCATGCCCAAAGTTTTCGGCTTTTCTGTTTGTCCTGTTTCTGGTGAAGATTGGTGCTTTGGTGTCCATTTGGATAAATCCCTGTCTCCAGCAGAGTCTCGTGCGTCTACCGCGTTGTGTACTGGTGGGACGTATCGACGGCCGTGCACTTCGCTGGCTTGTCTGCGAGGTTTCCCCCTAGGGGAGTCATATGTGGAGCTTTGCGGCCGTTTGACATGCTCCGAAAACGACTCTAGTTTTCTCACAGCTAGGTGAGGGTGAGGACCACAATTGGCACTAAAGCCCCCCTCGTCCATTGGCGTTTAACTGAATCTCCCCCTAAACCAGCAAATACCACGGAGATGGCAAGTGCTTCAGCTGAATAGGGTGGGGCAGCAGGTAGAGTCAGTGCATCACTGTGCAGCATGGTGCTGCAACATGAAGGGACTTTACCTAGGTCGACAAGTACAGTTGGTGCAATTTAAATGACACTTTCTAATGGAAATTGATGTTCTTTTTTGTATCCACGGCCTCCCCAGTTGCGTGTCGTTTTGTTCTAATCCACAGTCTTCAGCTATTTGCAGCTCCTGGCTACAGCAGTGATATATGCATGTAAATGCTGTGTTCCCATGTGCACTGCAGCTGAAACTGATCCTGTAACGATTTCAGAAATTAATGTACATCATACAGCCACAGGCCAGAGATCTAACAGCCAAACGCCCCGCTGCCATCCTTTTCTCATCCCATCTGCATTGCTCCTGAAACCTCACTCACTCAGTTATTTGGAGGAAAACCTGATTGATCGTTTGTATTGTTGGAAACACTGCATTTGTCATTAACTTGGAAATTGTGCCATTGTTCAACAAATCCAGCATTTTTTGTTTTGCCATACAGACGACTTTAAGGATGTTAATGAATCAGTCATATTTCAAAACAAGTCAGTTAACCTTTACAGAGTGGACAGGTTGAGATGGATGGTGCAGCAGTGGAGGGTGGGGACTGTTTAAAGATGAGCAGTATTTACATCAACATTTTGGTTTCTATATTAAACTGAGGTATGTGTGGGGAAAGTTTGTGTATAAGGTTGGCATATGGAGATCAGATTGTGTGTTTTATCCATTGTCGGGTGTTGTGACTTGCAGCTGGACTCGTGTTATTTCCCTGCTGGTACACACTATTGTTTTTTTCCCTCAGACTTTCATACTTTAAGCTGGGATCTGTGCAGATGCCCCCAGGCTCTGTCAATCTGCAGCTCCCCTGTTTGTCATTAATGTCTCTCCAAACAAAGACTTGCTTGAGGACACAGTTTGATAGAGAATAAAAATTCATCTCCACTTTCACTGGGCCTTGAAACATTGCCTGTTTTAGATAACTTAAGGTTCTCTCTGTTCTTTTTTGTAACTTGCGGAGATTGCTCATATCTAACCTCTGAGGACTGCTTCAAAGACGAGGCACTGGTCAGTTCGACACCTTTGAGAGACACAACCAAGCATGCATCCATTCCTCCCACTTATCAGCAAGTGTGTATTTGTTCCATCCAATAGAATCAAGTAGAAACAATGGGTGTCATGTGGTTGAGAGGCACAGGCTCCACAACTCTGTGTAATTGATTTAGTAAGCCTGAAAGCTCGGAGAATGCAGCGCACATGGAACTGAATTGCGGCGTACAGCCCTACAGGCATTCTCATAACCCTCCACCAATATTACAGCAAGCCCCCTGACAAAATGGAGGGACTGAAGCAGACAACCCCTTATCAAAACAAGTGCATACTGCTGTGATAGCACATTGTTCCCTGTCTATGGCTCTGATTGGTTTTGCTCACAGGTCACCCAGTGAGCCGAGCCCACAGCATCTGCTTCTTGGCTGCAAGGGCTACACTCTGCGATAAGATTGCTCTTCAAACTCAAGAGGCCACTCTTCCTATATCTGCCTGCACATGACGGTGAATACAGTTCAGTGGGTTATGGCCAGTGGTCTCGTGGTGCTTTTACACTGGTGATCCCACGTCTTTTGTGGCATCAATGGGTGTGTTCATTAGTTAATATTTAAATAGCTCTGATGCATATTTCATAAGTTGTCTATGCGGTTTGCTGCACCATTCTTTAATTATGAGCAAAGTAGTAAATGTGAATCCTGGTGTATTGTACGATGTGCCCTCTCTATATCTCAGCTCACCAGAGTTCCCGTGTTCAATGACTTAAGGGAAACTGGGGCTTCAGCTCTGTGGTTCCCCAGGGAAGCACACTTTTAGTAATGAATACTGGAAAAAAATTGTGCCCATAGACAGAAACCACAAATGAATTTTCATTTAATGAATAGATTATTTTCCTGTTTCTCTTTGGGCCATCACTGTACAGATCCATGTAATGATTTGTAAATGCACTATTTACTGTATGTGTCACTGACCAGAATGGCGGAGGAGATTCATGTTGATAAGCTTGACAACCTTGACAAAGTTTTACAACCCTTATCAGAAAAGAGCGAGAGAAAAATAATTTCTTGCTTCTGAAAGATTACTTGTTGACACCTCATATTTTAGAAACTATACCACCATTAGTTACTATCTAGAGAGGAGTGAGAGGAAAGAGAAGAGCAGACCTTTTTGATGAGAAGCCAAGATTTGGACATTGTATCACTGTCAGCACATCACATACATTTTAGTCCAGGAAAGCCAAGAGCCATAAGGATCTAGATCAAATTTTAATTTTTCTCACATTTGAGGGCATATAATAAAATCTACTGGTACTGGTCCTCTGCCATGTGCCGTAACACACCACTGATGCTTCCACTGTGTTCAGTCTCCCACCTGACAGCTTGAACATTGAACTTTTATCAGCCCCCCATTTCCTGTTTCATCAGGATGAAGACCCTGCTTCTTTTCTATCTCCTCGTTGTTTCTGCTGTTGCTTCAGGGCTCACTGTAACCATTCATTTGCTGTGATATATTGGTTAGAGTAGCACTGCATCTAATCAATGCATTCCATAGTTGGGGGTGTGTGTGTGTTAAACCAGCCAGACCAAACTCTGCTCCCGAGGGATTCATTACCTGGTGAATCCCACAAGAGGTCACATGACCGTCAGCATCCTCTGACAAATGCTCGCAAGTGAGGATGCCCGGTGCACAAGGTCAGTGATTGCTGATCCTTAAGGTCAATCTGAAAACTTGTGGGATGCTTCTCGATATGAACTGTTCCTCAGGCAATCTTTGCACCAGTGGGGGAGGTTTAATGAAATCATCAAGACGATTAGGATGTGTGGCACCGCTGTCTCTATCTGTCAAAAACAATTGCTTGAGCAGAGCAATTGGAATTCAAGCTGTGTACCCGACTTGTTCTTTATTTGAGTGCAATGTTATGGCCTGTAACTCCGCTGCTGTTGTTTTGTTAATAGCTCCTGTAGCTGTTGATCACGTTCGGTCGTGGTTACCCATTCAATCAAACCCTGTGACCTGGTTTTTCTGGTTGAAACATCCTTTTGTTTTGCTCCGGCAGACAGCAAAGTTTGAACTGAACGAGTTCGCATTGTGCAAGAGCATAAAATATTAATATAGAATCTCTCTGAGTAGTTGAGAAATTTCAGTTTGCTGTGTTTTTACTGTGCCGTTCTTTTCATATGGTGTTCTGGGTTAAGACTGACCTGAGGCGAGCTCGCAACTTTTATCTTGTGGGATGGCTCGTGTCTGTAAGTGATGTGTCACATCTGTGTTGGAGATCGAGGCTGAGAGACATGAGGGTGCCAAGGGGTGGTGGATTTTTTTTTTTTTCTTCCAATTTTGGGGATGTTAAGATTGCAGCAGGCGAGTCTCACAAGCCAATGAAGCGGATGATTATGCATGAACCCCTGACACAGTGAAAATGAGTTTGGATCCTAGACACTTGGCTTGTGGTGGTGTCAGTGTTATTAATATATTCTCATTTGGGATGTCTGATAGCAGAGGGAGATCCCATGGAAACACAGTTGTGGTGCCATACCAGTGGTTTATAACACTCTGCATGTTGCACGTGTCATCTGAAAGTGTTGATTGGAATGACAGGAAAAGTCAAGAGTGTGGTGCAGCAAAAAGAAATCAAATCTGTCCCTCTTGGCTCGGAGGTATCAAGCTGCTGTTCTCACTATTTTCAAAGAACCTTAAGGGTCAACAGAGTATGTTACTGGATTATTGTGTTGGAGATATTTGACCCTAAGATCACAGCTTGTCTAGGAAATGTGAGAGCTGGTGGCAGATTTGTTCAAAGTGTGACAGGTTTCTCAGTGAAGATTTCACCACATTATGTTGCATATGCCCTCACTTGTTGACAGTCTTAGCTGAAGGGCTACTCATTGTCAGATTAATCATGTCTGCAGACGTATCTGAGTTAGGAATTTTTCTGTTAGATACATTAGTATTGCAGTGTAGACTGTAGCTAAAAGGGACATTTTTGCTTATGTGAGTGAAAATGTATGTGTGCCCTTGCTACAAAGCAGTTTACAGAGCTGAAACATCAGGCTTGATGTACTCGAAGTACAAACACAATTAATTTTCACTCTGGGGAAATGGCTTATCAGTCAAAATGTGCATATTGTACAAGATAAACTTAACCACAGGCTACAAAACTGAGAAATAACCATTGGCTTATGTAGAATATGCAAGTTACTCGAATTTCAAATTTGTTTAAAGGTTCTATAAATGATCATCACTGCCACTAGGTGTCAAACTAGATCATCAGCATATCTCAGACCAAAACAAACACTTTGTCAGCCACAACTCTGGCATCTGTTTGACTACAACCCCTCCTTCTCCCCCTCCTCCCCCCTTCCTTCACATTGTCAGTCAGCATGGTGTCAGAATCCCAATAAAAATGTCCACTAAACACACGACAAGACGCTCAGCTGAATAAAGTTGATGCGCCATGGTCATACTGACAGTTATCCAGCTAGTGATAGCAACATTTGCTGAATGCATTTATAATATTGGTAACTGCAAGTCTGCTCACATTTCCATGCTACTGTAGGCGTCACTAATAAAAACAGACATGTAACATGATGTTGCCAACAAGCTCTCGGAGGAGAAACCCAGTGCTGAGTGAAGCTGGAGCCTTCAGCAGGTCATAGGTTTCTTCATCTCAGTAGAGACAGGGCTGTATTGGCTCCATGGTTGGACTAGGGAAAGAAATTCAGACTTTGACTTATTGGTTGCACTAATAACACGGACGGAGCTGGTAAAGATGTCCACTGGCCAACTATGATTGAAGCCAGTGGTCCCTATGGCCAGTCCACCTCCACTCTGGATTTATCTCTCTCTTTGTCTGAAGCCTTTTTTAATGAAAATGTCGTTTCTTCAGTGGTGGAAATTCTGGAAGGTCACTTTGGCCTGAACAAAGTGAACAGCACTGTGTCATGTTACAGGTGTCTTCATAAACATGGGGAGTGCCAGGAGTTTAACACATGCACCAACATGCCCACATATCTGCACTAACATGCACCAGACTGGCAACCAAAACAAAGTACAGAAAAACTTGTTTGTTTACAACACAAACAGACGAGGTGTGACTTCGCTCTCTGCTCAGTACGTCACTACTGAACTGTATCTTTACATAGTTGTTTGTTGCTATAATTTTGTTCAAATGCAAGGTCGCATTTTTGACCTGGGAAGTCTGGTTGTGATGTGCTTGTTGGTCATGTGGTGTAAATTGTGAGTACACAGGTTGCTAGTTGATTGAAAAATGGTTGTTTGATTTCAAAACTAGACATCAGTTTTGTGTTTTGGGGTTTATTGTTATGCTGGAAAAAGGAAAAACAGCACAACAGTAACTGAAAGTAAAGAAAAAATAAAATGTCAGACAACATTACAGCTTGTGAAACTGGAGCTTTCGGCTTCTTTGCTTTATACACAAAAATCCCCATCCAGTGAACAAACACTCACCTTGAGTCAAGAGCCATAGAAATGCAAACAAGAGAGTGAAAACGCCTTTAAAAAGCCTTCAATATAAAATGTAATACATGGGTTTTTTTTTCTGAAAGTGTCTGTGTTTCCATATCAAATGCAAATGCTTCAGTAGCACAAAGCATGACACTAATGTGTTACTTTAGTGGATCGAAGATGAGAGGAAGACTGAAGAAGGCTGCAGAAATGACACAGGAGACTTTCCCCCCACCATTTTATTTGGATATTATCTGTGTGGTCTTAAAGCCCATGGAAACTCAAATCTGAAGCACTTCTCTTTATCTAAGACTAAAAAAATATCTAAGAGCTTAACATTTAAAAACATTTGAATCAGTTGACAGTAATAGTAACAACCCACCTAATGTCCAAATATTTTGGTTGAAATGTTGCATGTTGAAATCCTGATTGGTGCCACAAAATATCACCAACTGAGCCCCACTCACTTAAAATGAGAAAAAACAGCAAAAGAGTTCTTTTGAGTAAAGCTTTTATGAGTAACCAAAACTGTTTGGCTGTATGTTCATGTAAGTTCCCATCATTTAAAGTAAGATTGAGAAATTGAATTCTCTTTTAAACTTGTGGCATATTTAAACCATGTGATCAAACATCCTACATGCCACAAGTGTAAATGGACAGGAAAAAATGGGCAATTAAAACATTAAAGGTGCAGAAAGTGATTGTAATAGTACATTTTGAAAAAAATCTGATTCAGTTAATAAACCCCCTTATGATCCACTAGCTTTTGGTTCTGTGTTTATGTGCTACACAGTCCTGGCTCTGTAGATAGGGAAATAAACCAAGTGGATCACACTGAGCCATTCCTGCCAATCAGTAACAGAGGGTGTTTGTGCTCATGCCCAGGACAAGGGAAATAAACAGATGAAACGGGTGAAAGGAGCAGTGGGAGCAAGAGACGGTAAATATGTGACATGCTAACGGATAGCGCCAATTTAAGCATTACCGTGGTGAAAAGAAGGAGCGCTCTATCCCTCTGTCGCTACCAACCCATGTATGGTTTTGAATGGGATTAACTGGGAGATTGCTGACTAGAGATGAAGAGATGAAAAGGCAAACATGGAAGAAATTTCTACTGGTGATGATGGGATATAATAACAATGTGAAACAAAAGTGCTATGGTTTTGCAAACATGAAGAGCTGCGTTAGCATTGGTAACATCGGTGGAGACTGTTGGGCTGAAAAAGAAATTTGGCCTAGACTTGTTCTGTGACTGTCCTGCACCCTATATGACAGGCACACGGGGATGGCTTAAGAGACAGGACCAGTAAAAACATTAAAAACCTTATGGATGTTTTGATGGTTCACCAGCAGACCAATGTAGATACCGGGCCACTGATGTGATGGTAAACTGGGATTTCTCCTAGTAATGAAAATCAACAGTCCAATTGTGGTGGAGGGACCTCAGAGAATTGAAAGGCATGAAGACAGATGCAAAGTTTGCTCTGTTTCTTTGGCTCTGTAACTTAGCTACAAACCTAGAGTCCTGTCTTCTTTCACTGTAGTTAAGTAAAATTAATGTAAACAACTAACTTTCTCTATTTATATTTTGACTCTCCTGTGTTTGTAGTACTGCGTTTGATGACATATCACATTATATGGTTTGTTTTGCCTCAGCCATGGGAAAGACTACCCATGTCTACACCATAAAAGACGCTTTGGAGTACTGACAGGGCTGAATTTGTTTTGCTGTTGAGTTCAAATATCAACAGTCTTCCCAAGGACTCCTTACTCCTTAAAGTGCCCTAGAAGAAGAGCTTTGTTGAGATTTGGGAGGTGTGCAGTTAAGCTCTTATTCTCTGCATAGTTTCACAAAAACAAATGCAAATACATTTATTTCCACAGACGCATAAATTCGAGCTTTCAATAAGTCAGAACTGAGTAAACTGGCTGAAACATTGGGGCATTTTTTTAAAATTCATAACTAACTGGCCACCGAGTCGCAATGAGTGTGAATGAGATTAACTGAGCTGCACAAATTGTTAGAAGTTGACTTTTCTTTAATAAATATGAGAAGCACATCACATGTTCCTCATCTCTCACTAACATCAATTAGTGTTTTCCTCTGAGAGAACATCTATATGTGCGTTATTATCATGAGCGCTATTGAAATTGACCCTGCTCCCTCTATTCCACTCTTGACTGACCCCACACAGAGTTTCTTCGCTCTATCTCTATTTAATGATTAGTTACTGTCATTTAAAAGCCAAAATAACTATAAACTTAGAGATGCTTCACTGTGCCTGACTTGTTCCCATATACAATTTTAAGTGATTTATGTTGCAGGCTTGTGTACATGGGTAGTGTGTGTCTGTAAATATATTTGCAGCCTGGGTGTTTTTTTTTTTTCAGATGGAACAGAGAGATGAAGGGAAATTGGCGTGAATTCAGAGTAGCACAAACTGCTCTGCCAGGGTTATAACAGCCATATAGTATCAGTGTGTGCATCTCCCTCAGCTCAAAAAAAAGAAAAGAAAAGAAAAGCTGCACAAAACTCGGGCTGTCACAGTGTGCAATTAGCAGTGATATTATTCCCAGGTTGGACATTAGTTACACACCAAAAGCCAGCCTGAAACACAGATTCATAGCATATGTGCATTCCCATTTATTATACTATCAGAAGAAGCAGTTTTATGTCTGAGATTCTGTCACTGCCCAAGAGACAGCCACCCTGGGAGCGCTCTGCAGCAGGTATTGTCGACCTGGAGAGATCCCAGGTTGGACAGAAACTGAATAATTAAACAGATGGAGGAGAAGAAGACACCTGGTGGCATCACAGTGAAGGTCAGCAGATGGGTCTGTCACTAATAAAGGGAGCAGATTGCACACTGAATGTAATGGGGGAGTGATTTGAGATCCAGACAAAAGCAACACTGCTTTGTATTATCATCTGTCACCATCTGGGGATTGAGTTATGCAATACAGACAGATCATTTCCACTAATGAAATGCAGTAGTACGTTTATTGGCTGTTCTAATTTTATTTTGTTTTAGTTCCTGCACTTTTGCACAGTATCTTATCACATTTCCTGCACAATACACTGTACATCATTTTTACAAGTTACAAAAATGCCCCAAGGAAAGCAACATATTTCAGTTGAAATAAAGGAATTCCACCTCTGTGTAAAAGGCTGCCTGACCTCTGCAGCAGCATATATATCCTCTGTTTCGTTCTCTGAACTATTGACCTCTGAGACGCAGCTTAAGGTTATTTGAGACAAAAAGAAGACCTAGTGACCCTGTGGTGTGCGAGCAGAAAGAAAATGTCTGTCCTCAGTCAAAGAGGAGAGGGCCATAGGGCAGGAGAGAGCAGACTTGAAAATGCAAACCATCCTTCACTTTCTGTTCCCAGACATTTCCCATTGTTTCTAATGTAATGTAAAGACTTTCCTTCCTCTAACCCTGTCAGAGACTAACTTTCAAGCTTGAATTTGTCGTGTCCTTTTAAGAACCAATGAGGCAGCAGCCCATGCTGGAATTGGCCAGCCGACTTCAAGACTATTTAAAACCACTTTCCACTGAATTAGATGCTATTTCTCCAAGGTGCCAATTATGATTTCGACAACTCTAAGAAGGTGGAGGGGAATTAAGGGAGAGCTGGCAATAGGCACGGCGGGTGCAGGAATTAATTCCCACACTTCTCAGTTTAATAATCAGTCACGTGGACAAAGGAGCTGCTAAAATATCTCCAGGGATCTGACCGAGAGGGAGCACATGCTCCTGATATACGCTTTTAAATTAGAGTTCAGCAGTCAGCCACGTTTAGAGGTCAAATCTCCTTCATACTTGGCTTGTAATGGAAACATTTATCAATATTTCAACCTCATAAAAAACCATAAGAGTTTGTAGATTTGATTGCAGAACACGTACATCAGCTGAGTGATGCTTATTCAGCATTTACAGATTTTCATGCCTTACGTATTAATAAAATTATGCACAACCAATTACTACAGGATTATTCCAAAAGCTAATAAAAACTAACAAACAATACATTGTTAGGGATGAATAAAATTAAAGCATTTAAACTAATTTTTTTTTTTTTTAAATGTAATTGATTTTCATTTGTTGTAGTTTGGTTTGTTCTGTATCTAATAATGCACTCTACGCTCCAAGTGATAAAATGTTAAATACTTGGGTGACAAGAGGAGATTATTACACTCAGAGATTTAATGAAGGTGGTGAGATCAAGAGGAATAAGAAAAATTTTGTTAGGCAGTTTTAGATTGTCCTAATGATCACAAAAGTGCTTCGGTCTGAAACAAGGTTAATATATAACGTGGTGTGAATGAAAAGTAGCTCGATCTAATTACTTTTGTCCTACTTTCAATGAGCTTCATCTTCATCAACAAACTTTCTCCACATCAGCTTTTGAGATAATGATCTTCTCTTATCCCACTGAGATTTGTAGAGAGAAGGAGTTACCTTTTGAAATAGGCGCCGTTACCTCGGTGAAGGCAGACGGATTATCTTAATACCCATCCTGCGGTACTGTTTTGTGTTCTCTGTCCATGTGCTCAGTAA
The DNA here is from genome assembly GCA_038496675.1 of Rachycentron canadum. Lineage (NCBI taxonomy): Eukaryota > Metazoa > Chordata > Actinopteri > Carangiformes > Rachycentridae > Rachycentron > Rachycentron canadum. The sequence continues at coordinate 14,772,877 of CM076651.1, forward strand.
GACAGTGGATTCATTTGTATTGGTGTATAAGTCTGTATGCTCATCATTTCTTCTCTGAACGGACAAAGTGAGGTTGAGCCACTCAAATGAAGGCTTGTTTTCTCTAATGACATTGTGGAAAAGTGAAATGGGATGTCGTGTTTTCCTTTCTCCATGTGATACACTCTCCTCTGCAATGAGAGCTGGGATAAGGTGATGGACAAGCTAATTGTCTGAGGGTAATGGATGCCAGACACTAACAGGTGGATACAAAGAGGCAGTTAGTCATGGATGGCTTAGTTATCTCCAATGATAATTACACTGACAATGTTCCAACTGTAGTCAGGTCAGCCTAAGGCTAATACCCACCGAAGCTGCATCTATTATCCCCCCACGTATCCCTGTGACAGAAGATTTTGTGTCCAGGAATGCAGAATTACATGTACGTGAATGATGTCCTGTTACTTTGATTCAGTCATGAAATCTCATCTATATTCATTGAAATCCTGCTGTCCCCTAAAGGGATGAGGGTTCTTCTGAACTGCATGCAAGTTATTTATTGACACTGCTCAAAAACAAGATTTTGAATTATACTGATGTGCTAATGAGATTGTTGAGACCATCTGAAAAATGTCTCTCATGTAAAATGTTGACTTAAGTGATTGATGGTGGCACTGTCCTTTGTTTTGAAGGTATTCTGTTTCATTAGTTCTAGTACAATGAAAGAAAGAAACATTAAAGGGAATGGCTCCAATTGTCAGGGCAGCTCTCAGAGCTTCTCTCTGTCTCCTAGAAAGAAACTCAAAATCCAGTCTGGAAGAGGCAAAGAATAAAAAAGGCATGAATAATATTCATGTTGATTGCAGATCGTATCTTGAATGAGTCAATCAGTGAGACTCTGGCTGCTTGAAAAGGTGTTGGATGATGATCAATGTCACAGAGAACTGGATAGCTCCTCTGAGGCGAGCATGGTTGTTCCTTATTTGAGGATTTAGAGCCTGTTGTGGGTCCTGACATGCAGTAGTAGCCTTTTCTCTTTGATTGTGGTTCACAATGAGGGAGACTGAATGGGAACTGAATGAGTTGTGACTTGCATAACCATTCTCCTGCACGAGAACTGGATCAGAGTGAAACTCAACAATATGGCGCACATAAAGCGTGCTTTGGCCTCCAGCGACTCCAGGATGCTGCCATGGATGCTAAATGAGCTTTGAATCTAATTTAGCCCACGGATGCATACTGATGGACCTGTTCAATGTATTGATAGTACCATGTTGCCGTGAGTGTTGAAATAAATCCTCATACAGTATGTAGTATGCGTTGTGGGTTGCTGCTTTCTGCCCTGAGGCCAGAGTCACCAAAGCAAAACAGCTAGACTCCTCACCTTCACACTGCAGTACTAGTAAACTGTGACAGAGCCAATTTTGTGTTAAATGTCACACTTTCCATTGTGTTGTTGTGGATGTGTGAAGAGGGTTGAGTGCTATGTTCCAAGGTAGCCCATTCATTCCTATAAAAAGTACGTGTCTAGCAGTGGTACAGTGAAACGTTCTTCAGACTTTCATATTTTCATCACTTATACTTTAAAATCTGGTACAATCAGTGATCATTTTAACTTTTGAATGATATGCCTCTTATTTCCTTGATAAATCGTTTTGTTCGTAAATCTCAGACAATGATGAAAAATTTCCCTCAAAATATCCCAGAGCCTTTTTTGTTTGACCAGTACATCCACAAAATGGAGAAAACCACAAAATCCATTTTCGTAAATGAATTCAAATAATCAATTAATGCTACAGATCTAAATCAAGTCCCTCTCTGGTACTGGTTGACTTCCCACATATAGAGACACACAGAAATTATGTATTGATAAAGCTCTTAATCTTTTTTGTAAAAGACAGCCTGTCTTCTTGTTTTTAGGGAAAAACTGTCCGCTGTCATTCCTGTCATGGGGCCAGTAGTTTTGACTGCGACCACCACTTCACAGTCTGGCATTGTCTTGCAGTCAGAATGCTTCATTTTAAAATTTGTAAACATTTTGCTGTTTAGAAGAAATCTGGCATGTGCCTGCCATGATTCTCCATCTTTTGGGTCTTACAGCTAAAACATTTTTTGTTATTAGAATAAATGTGGGGTATTGTGTGGCCTCTTTTCAGAAGTGGTATTTATGTTTTCCACTGGTGCCTCCGCCTCTGTGTCCTCTGTGTCCTCTCACTGAGCTTTAATGTGCTTATTGTTCTGCTCACGAGGTAAAACCCAAGGACAGTATGGTTTATGTGAAGTTAAATGTGGTTTGAATTACCATTATCTTGTAGCTCTGCTTATGGGCTTTCTGAAATTAAAGTGCACATAAAACATAACATTTACATATGTGTACAAAGCAAAAAGAAATTTGATGTTAAATTACAGTCTTTAAATTCAGTGAAATTAATTTAACTGTTTATGCTGGATTCAAATATGATTTTAATGTGTCATTGTTTCTTTCTTCTACAGGAACCTCTTGGATCGAGACACTTTCACCAAATCAGACCCATGTAAGTTTTTTCAATGCTAATTGCAGCTTAGCTTTTCTTGCTCAAAATTTGTTTCGTTGACACCCCTGCCTTTGCAAAGCTTTACTTTTTACTTTTGCTGAGCTTAACTTTGATTCAGTTTACTCTGCTATTTCAAAGTGTTCCTTCAATAACTGCATATCATTTGCACAGTAATGTGACAACCTTTCCTCTCTGAGAGCTACAGAAAGTACCTTAATGCATGCAGGGTATAAACTCCAGCCTTTGAATACAAATAGGTATGTTTTGGTGAGACACACAGGGAACTGCCATAAAGGCATTTTCTTTGATGCTCCCTATAGGATAAAGAATGAAGGGGGCATTTAACATAATAGGGAGGAGGTACAAGCTCTTTGTAAACATAGGCTACTTGGAAAACATCACACCTGTCCTGTTTTGTATTTCCTTGAAGATGAACCTTGGGATATATGACAGGTCACGTAGCGTTCACCCGCCTCTGCTTCATTTAAAGTCGCAAAATCAAATTGGAATCAGGAGAATCCCACCGTTAAGAAATTGTGTTTTGATTGCATGGCTTAAATTGTGCTCCAGGAGATTTCAATCTTGCCTCAGAAGCCTGAATTTGATGCAATGCAGCATCGTCAAGCTTGGCACTTGATTATGCTGTCAGGGCGTGGCAGGATAATTAATGATGAATGTTGTCAACTTGGGGAACAAAACAAACACTATTTGAAGAAGTGTGCTGCTTGATTGTGCTGGTTTAGTGACAACGTATTCCTCTGCTCTCCGTTTCTTTTTCCCTTTACCTCCACCCCCACCGCCTCTCGTCTCAGTGGTTGTCTTGTACACCCAGGGTGTGGAGTCCAAACAGTGGAGAGAGGTAAGACATCACAGCCATCCCTCTGTCAACACAACTCAATCAGCCTGTCTTCTCACCACAAGAGCCTGCTCTCTGTTTACAGCCGCCCCCCCCCGCCC
>CM076651.1:14776736-14838411 GCA_038496675.1 Rachycentron canadum
CACACACACACACACACACACACACGCATACACAAACACATACCCCTCCCCTCCACTCACTCGCGAGGTAAATGCTGTGAGTGCCAATCATTTGCAATTGATTGACCCTGTGACTATCCAAGTGCTGGTCAGCACTGTGTTAGCTATGACTGATTGGGTGATTAAGGTGACAGCTACACATATCGATAAAGATTTGCCTCTGCATCAGAGTCCCCTCTGGCTGTTGGCCACTGGGCCTTAATTAGACCAGAGAGGCAGATAAATTTGAGGAAGGCAGAGATTATAGCAAGACAGAGGGTCCTTCTGGGATTATTATTTGTTCCTGTATTCTCAAAGGGTACACATGCTCAGATATGGCAACCTAAATGATGTCTCAGTGGGGAATACTTTACTTTTTGGTCTGAGGTAACCAACCATTCTCTGTGAGCATGAAACACTCTTCAATAGCTAAAAACCATTCAAGCCAGATATGAAAACACAAAAACAACAACGCATCCAATACTGTACATGCTTTCTAATGGAAATATAAATACTTTGCAGGTTCAGAATATTTAGCTTTTTGTTTTCACACTCAGATCCTTTTTGATTGATGTTTATTGACTCCTCAAAGAGCTTGGTGTCATGCTGGTTCACAGCAGTGTCACAACAGATTTCCAGAATACAAAGTGAAGATTTCAGTGATAATCTTGTGTTTTAGTGGATGTGGGTTCTTAAAAATAAAGGAAGGTTTGAAACAAATTTTAGTTGATAACGTGGGTTTCTACAGAACGTACAACATTTTTAGAAATGGGTTTATTTGCTTTCTTGCTGAGTGGTGGATGATAAGATTGATATCCCACATGTCTGAATGGTAAAGCTACAGCCAGGACACCAGAAGATGATTTTAGCATAAAAAGTGAAAGCAGGTATGAAATAACTGAACTTGCTCTGAAGCTCACTTATTAACTTATTATATATATTGTTTGTTCTATCTATATATAAACCAAAGTGTCTTCTGAGCTGGTTATCTGGTCCAGTTACTGTAGAGTGGTATCACTCTTCTCATCTTGTTATTGGCAAAAGAGAGTGATAAACCATGTCAGACTATTGCTTTGACTCTAAAACAATCCTCTGAAGAAGTGAATACAGCCCCGATGTCAAACAAGTGATCCTGACAAAGATGGAGCTGCAGCAACAGCAGACACATGACAGTGTGTGACAGTGACTGTGCACAATATCTAGTTCATCTTGATAATTGTCCACTTAACCATTTTTTACTTGTTCCTTTTATTTTAATCTTTGTATTGTAGTTAATTAATTGTGTTATCTTGTCTGTGTGTGTCTGTGTGTGCGTTACTGATTGTTGTTTCTTCTAACCTGAAGGCATAATAAATTTCTCAGCAGGGACAATTAAGATGAATGATGGATTGATGGAGAGATTAGTTGGATGTTTGATTGATTAATTGATCTGCTGATTAACTGAGTGTTTCATTACTTAATTTGAAAAAAAAAAAAAAATCTCTCTGCAGCATTAATCACTTGGAGAAAATAATACTTGAGCTTGTTGTATGATTATAATGTTTACTCACATGTCTTTCAAGGGCAGACAGCTGGCTCTGACTCACCAAACAAACAAATGATTTTGGTGCTGTTGCAATGCACTGACATTCTTTTCTAAAATCAGAGAGTAGTTTACTGATTAACATGCAAATGTACACAGGCATCAAGTTTGGTGTTCATGGGAGAAGAGCCTCCTACACCTGTCACCTCTGGTTACACTGCCCCACCTCAAGCTTACAAACTGTGGGTGCAGCCTGAAAGTGTCTCCCTGGAAGAGATAAAGGCCTGTGTTGTTGTTGGGGACAGCTGGCTTTGTGAGTACTAGCGTCAAGCTGTGCAGTATTGATAAAACTGAGAGCCTCTTTTGCCCCTGCCCTTGTCAAGAAATTTGTTTTTGCTTTTCCCAGAGTAGATGTGGTCGGTTGGAGCACCTTTCACTGTGCCACCGACTGTCTGTAATCCAGTTAGAGACTGCGGGCGAGTTGCTCACATTTCTCCATTAAGAGAAGAATATGAAGACAAATGTTATGAATAAATTGTGTTTTAATTCCAGGAGGATGTTATGATCAGCTTCTCTTTAGACCTCCACCCTGTGACTAATTTTTATCACCATCTGTGGTTGAATATATAAAACTGTAGCTGCGACCCATCAGTTACCACATGGCCTCAAAGTCTTCATCTTCAATTCCCTTCTCTGTAATTACTCCCGGTGCATGTCAGGTTTTCCTCTGTCTACTGCTTTCACTCAGCTGAGCAGCTGACACAATGTAACCTTCCTAAATTCAAGTAAAGCCAGGTCTTTCCAGATCTAGTTAAACTCCTAGACCTTAATCTTTCACTCAGATGAATTTTCTGACATCCTAGCTCACAATTTATTCTAGTTTGGGTGATTGGAGTGAAGAAGTGAACACTGCTAGCACCCAGATATCCCCTTACCTCATTTTTTTCTGTTGACAGTTAATTGTAGTGCTTTCGCAACTCTGGCTTTTCAGGCTGAATGTGTACTTGCCAAGGTAGGAATAATATGTGGAGTGGGAGATCTGTTATTTCCTCAGGTGGCTGTTCTCTGTTCTGGTGCTGATTCGTCTTCCTTTGTTAAGTTTGGCCCGAGACCAAAGCGAATATGCTATTGGCCTACTGCTGCCACATTCAGCTCTTCTCATTTTGCTCAGTGGAGATTTCACCTCCTTTGCATCTGCTAGTGCCGCACAGCAGTTAAACTCTTACAGGCTTAGACACAGGGTTATTTTTGATGGCAGGTTTAAACTTCAGCAATATTACGCACTATCCAGCTTGATTGTCCTTGCATTTGCATAGGCGTCCATACGTTGAAAGTATTCTTCAGGTGTAACCTTACTCTGCGTTGCCCTCCTGTTACGTCTCACTTTGCTTTTTACCCCAACTGGATGTGATCACAAAGGTGTGAGCCTGTAATCTTGCGGTTTCATCTCTTCATTAAGCTCTAACTCTACTATTATTAATTCACTCTGTCAGTTTATGGTAACACATTTCACTGGGGATCTTTTATTTATGCAGCTGAACATCAGCTCCCTGACTTTGAATTATTCATTTTGGATACAATTAATGTATGTGTGCTTGTACAGGGGGTGCAACACTTTCTCTCTCTGTTGATTTGTTTATCAGCTCATCACCTCTTCAGAAGGTCTTGCTCTGTAACACTGACAAATCCTTTTTGGGTGCCTATGCTGGCAGGTTCCCATTTTTCTCTTAGCACCAAGAAAAAAGAGAGGATTTGCCATCTTACCATCACTTATGACAGTTCTCCTTTTTAAAGACAAAGTAACTATGTTGTGCATTTGTCCTGACCCGCAACACTGGTGTGATTGTGTTAATTAATTAAATGACTGTAATTGGTCTCAATGAAGTGTTTTCCTTAGGCTTACTTATCCCCAGCACAATGAGAAGAGGTGGAGAAGAAGAGCTGACACTGTGTGATCACTGACTTCTGTTAATCAAATCAGAGTTTAACTGAAGCCCTGAATTCACACGGCTGTCGGGAGAAGATAGAAGGGGTGGGGTGAGGTAATAGAGCAGTACATGTAGTTTCTGAGCGACTGCATGATGTGTTGCCTCAAAGCTCTCCTCTCTCATCTTCCTCGTCCCCCACCCCTCTTTCTCTCCTGGTTCTGATTTAGTTTGGCAGAACAGAGGTGATAGACAACACACTAAATCCAGACTTTGTCAGGAAGTACATCCTGGACTACTTCTTTGAGGAGAAGCAGAACCTGCGCTTTGACGTGTGAGTTATTTCGTTTGATCTGGTCCTCTGAGGACACACACACCTCAGTGCGTGTGTTTCAGATGCGCCGCCCTCTTCTAACCCAGTCCTCCAGTTTCTCCTTTTGTATCCACCACAAGCTTAACATCTTCTTCGCATTCATTCTGCCTCTTACCCCATCTATCTCTTCATCCCTCCTGTCTCATTTTCTCTCTTTGAGTCACTCCCCTTCTCTCTCCTGAGGAATTATTCATCAGTATGGTCTCTGAATATTGGTATCCAATTGGTATAAGGGTGATAAATATTTCATATGCAGTTTTGTCCTTTGTGCTAAACAAAGTGAACCAAGTCCCATAAACCTTACAGAGACCCCTGTCCTCCCCCATTCACATATAGCTGCCTTTCTCTTGAAAAGGCCAGACTAGTGAGAGGGTCAGGAAGGTGCAGTTTCAATTTGAAATCTCCCAGAACAGAGTCAGGATCATTTTCTCCAGTCCCCTGGCCACAAGTAGAGCAGATATGCTTCCAAAAACCTGTCTCTTTTCTTCCCTTCGAGCATGAAGTCCCTGGTGAACTTCCAGGATGTATCCAGGACTGCACTGCAAGTCTCGAAGGATTTTTAGTCACTTAATGAATTCAGCAGACATGCTATCATGATATGACTCTGGAACAGGAAAGTAGAGAGTGCATCCCCTCACAATTAGTATTACTCATTTACATCTCTCTTTTATCACAGAGGTGGGACCCAGGGCTTACTGAGGTTTAATTACTAGTACATTAAGTTTGACTGGCAGATGCTCAAAACTTTCTATGCATCAGTAGATGGTTTGAATAAGATCCCACAGGTGTAGCACTAAAATTACATTCATAAACTATAGATTGGCTTCCTTAATTAACTGTAACATTTATTGCTTACATTTCGTTCCCCTGCCTTTGGCTTCCCCAATGACACAGGTGTGTGAGAGACAGACAGAAAATGTCCACACTGCTGCCACTATCTTTTCATTAGATTCAGTATTAATGTTTATGGTTCTTTTTCTGCCTCTGTAATGTTTGGTCTCTGTGATTTCAGGTATGATATTGACTCTAAAAGTCCAGATCTGGCAAAGCATGTAAGTGAAAAACTTTTCTTTTTTTCTGGGTCAGGACCTAAACTTTATATTCTGCCCTTACATTAGTTATTGTTAGATTGTTATCAGTGCATGCCTCTAATAGGTTCTGTGCAAACCAAAGTTTGTAATTGCTCAAATATATTTTGGAATAATGAGTGAATTATGCTTCATCGACTGAAAAAAAAAATGTTTATTTTTTCTTTACCTTCCATCTGCCGCAGTTTGTAAAATTAAGTACTTTATTCCCCCAGAGCCATAATAATTAAAATTTCATTGGCATCTGGCATATCCTCATCAGTTTTCTTTTAAATGAGAATTGGAGCATCATAATCAAAGCTTTTCAACACATTTCCCTGTGTGCTCTTCAGTGTTGTTTGCAATTTAGATTTTAATTTTCCAGACATCATCTACTGTAGTCATTCAAAACAATGTGCATTCATTTTAAAATGGAAATGCAAATGAAAATGGAAGCTATGTCAAGAAGGGACCATGTTGTATTATAGAACATACATTCAGGTAAACAGGTGAATGTATGTTAATGTCATTGTTTATGCTAAAAGCTTTGATCAGTAAACTCATGCTCATTCTATAAAGACACATAAAGAATATATTTGCAGCACTTGGTTTGCATACTACCAAAATTTTCATCATTAACCATGCTCTGTCGTCATGATGCTTTTATTGTTGTAATGTGTTCACATCGTGCTTCATGCTCTGGAAACAAGCTGTTGCTTGTGTGAAACTTTCTGCCGTAGTTGCTTTTTGCATACTTTTACTTTCTGTTTCTCTTCCACTGAGCCTCAGTGACTCTTTACCCTCTTGCAGTTCCCATTCTGCCTATCTGCACTTTCATGTATCCACTTTTTCTCTTCCTTCTCGCACTTGGTTGATGACAGCCTGGTATTTGAGTGGTGTGCTTTCTGTTCCATGATATGCTCTGTTGTGTCACTGCTGCTGCCTGGTCTCTCTTTTCCTCCTCCTTCTCCACCCTGGAAGCCAACCGACTTTAACGTACGTTTCTGCCTCAGATGTCCTAATTTTTAACCGTACAATGCTTATAATGATGCTTAACTACTCACCGACTCTCCTTCTTACCTCTGTGATCCATCTGAACACCCCCCCATCTTTTGCCCCAACCTATGTCTGTGTCTCTCCATCCCACTTTATGCTACCCCACATGGCAGGACTTCCTGGGACAGGTCTATTGTACATTGGGAGAGATTGTGGGCTCACCTGCCAGTCGCCTGGAGAAACCTTTGGGGTATGTGTTGATTTTTCTGTAGACAGAGTCAGATTTTTCACAATCATGTGGCAGGAATAAGAGCTACTTAGACCTTGGAATATGATTTTACTTGACTTATCTTCTCAATAAGACAAGTGGAACATTTTTAACTTTGCAAACACGACTTTTCAGATATTATCAGATAATGAAAACTCAGTGCCATCTCTCAGCCCATTCAAATGTAACATGATTCTCTTGCAGGATTTCACACATTCCAACAAAGATGAGACTGTGATGGATATATGTCGGTATCGTACAATATGCTGCAAGATTAGACTTGTGTGCTTGGTGTAGTGATGAGTAATTGAACACGACCGGGGGCTTCCTCATCGCAATTACTGTCATTAAGGAGGTGATCTAGTGGGGAGAGTAAATTGGAGACAGACATGATGGACAAAAGTATTGATTGTGCAGCTTCAGTGGGGCACCTTGATCACTGCTGAGACTCTGCACTGATGCAACCCCAAATTTAGCTGCAACAGGGTGATGATGATGATAATGCGGTTGTCAGCCCTTATGAAAACATTCACTTGTGTTGCTATTGACTGTGCCAATAGCTTACATGTCAGGGAGTAGCAATTCAGACACAGGAAAAAATATTGGGTTCTTTCTTTTTTTTCTGATCCTGAAGATATTCAGGTAAAGCTACAGTTTTATTCAGCCTTGTCCAGTGACAACTGTGGCAGGAGCAAGCATGCTTTAATGGTGTCCATCTTGAACGCGGTATCTCAGCAGTGTCTGAGGGAATTTTTCCAAACTTCCCCTTGGACTCACGGATGAACTGATTTTGTTAATTTGGTGGTCAAAGGTCAAAGGTCACTGTGATCTCACATCGTGACTGTTTTGGTCATAACTCAAGAATGATTACTTGATTGACTAATTATGTCAAAATTTGACACTAATAAGATAAGATATATCTAAAAGGTCAAAGGTCAACTTCACTGTCACTGTACTGAGCATAGCGTCTTTTCTGGACATTATTCAGTGCCATAAGTCTTGACACAACATGTGTAATATGAGACTGGACAGACATAGCTGTAAACTGCAGCTTGACTGGTTGGTGGAGGCAAACAACTGCCAGGTTGTGATTCTAGCTGAATAGCTAAACAGTTTCAATGGAGTTTTCCTTCCCTCCTGCGATAGATGATAGCTCAGAGGTTGTTTAATGGCTATGTGCTCCATTTCCTTCTCATGCATCCTGATGTGACAGTGCCTCTCTGGACTGCAACTTTGAGGAATGGCTTCCACAGGGACTGAGGAAATCTGTTAGCCATGCTTAAACAAGCCCTCCCAAGGCACATTGCATCCAATGACCTGCTTAAGAAGCACATCAGCACCCTTCTTTCCTATTTTTCACACTTCATCTCTCATTTATTCTCCATCCTTCCATCCACCAGATTATTTTTTTCTAGCTTGACCCTCTTTCTCCTCATTGTGATTTCTATTTCTTTTTGTTTTCCAAACCCCTCACTTGCATTCATTCTGCCCTCCTTTCACTCCCACCTTCATCAAGCACACAAATACACACACACACACACACACAAGCACACACACACTTTTGAAAAGATTGGTAATGAGTCTCCGCATGTCAGAGCTTGAACAAATTTTCCCCACATCAGGGTAAATATATCTCCTACAAAATACATTTATACAAGAAACTATTAATTTGCTTTTCTTATTATATTTTGGAGCAAATGTAATAGCTCCATCATTTGGAACATGTTTTGCCCAGTTTGGACTTACAGAACAACAGGAAACATTGTAGACCAGGATTCAAGTCCACCCTGACACGGTTGTAAAGGTTGTAAGGAAATATTTTTTTTCATTTTTTGTATATATTGAACCACTCAACATTCCCCAGTGCTGCTTCACTCACATTATTGGATTTTTAATTACTTAATCAAGACCACAATCTTTCCCTTACCCTAACCGAGCGCTTGTGTTGCCCAAACATAACCACAGAAACATATTGTAAATCGTACTGTCGTTGCTCGGAGTTGATAAAGAAGGAAACAAAGACTCCATGTTATTTTTGTGTTGGTGCCTTCAAAATGTATTTGCCAGTGCAAACAAGCTGTATGTGAATGTAAGAAACTATGTTAAATGTCACATTGACTTCACTCCCTATAATCTTAACATGATATGAACTATAATAACTACACACTTAACCCCAAAATTGAATACAGTCTTACGGATTTAGGTTTTAATTCCAAAATGAATTATTTCCTTTGTGAGTTGTCTAAATAGTGGGTCTTATGTGCAGCAAGTATTCCTCATATTGAGGGGTTTCTTGTACACACAGTGTGATGAATACATTGCGAATGCACACATAAACAAATGCCTTTTTCCTTGATGTGAGTATAAACATAACCTGCAACTCAGACTTGCACACAATAATTTACTGCAATCATTTCTGAAGTTATACATACTGCACACATGGGGACAGACGTAATCTTCTGTAATCACTTCTGAGCAGATTTCTGCAGACTTATTTTTCATGGGGATAATAACAGGTCAGGTAAAATGTATGGCTTTTCCTACGTGACTTCATTAAGATAGAAACATGTGCCAGTGGAAGGAATTTTAGCTATGAAACACTGAACTGACACAGCGGTACAAATTCTTCCTGTTTATAATATGGTTTAATGAGAGGCATATATCAAAGTTATTGGTAACTGAGGAAATGCAAAGCTAAATGATTGGCTGATGTACATGAATAACATATTTTACTGAAAAACATGTTAGCTGTCATGCAGCTCTCATGGCTGTGATTATGTGTATAGCCTGTGGGAAAGAATCATTATAGAACTGTATAGGTAACATGATAATAGAGTTTGTTATACAAAATAGCAGTAACCTTTTCTCTTGATATGGAGAATTATACCACACACTGGAGCATATGAATGCACACAACATAAGCATGTTAAACCCATTAACCTACTGTGACTGTGCCCTCGCGCTGTATGATTGAAGCAGGGAATGAACTGTAAGCAAAACCACAGTGACTGTTGTGGGTGTGCTGGCTGCACCCATGGGAGCCAATGGAGGAAGCAGATTCATAGAAAATAATGTATAAAAAAACATGCGTGCTCAACTGAATATATTTAGAGCTGTAACTCACTTCAAAGGCTCACCTGAACTGTGTTCCACCTGTGGGAACCAAACCATCATCAAAAGGAATAATCTTGTATTTCAGTTGTGTTTGCATATCTGAGTAGGAGGTTTATGAAAGAGGTTTACACAAATGCAAAATGCATTGAGTGACTTCAAGCATACTTCGTATGTCTTCACTTTTTATCTCCTTAAGAAATCAGCTTGTGTCCATGTATACTAGCTGATGATAATTCTGCCGTCTTATACATTAAACCTAAACGCCACTCCATTTTTATGAGGGTGAAGTTCAAGTTAAATCCAAACACTGCTAGAATACCTTGGATGTTGAGATACCATGGCAGCTTAATGTAATATGGATTTTATGTCCCTCACCATAAACTGCTGAAATGTGTCTTTACAGCTCTACAGATGCTCCACTATTGTGGTGCTTTGAATGCAAAACTTCAAAGTCAAAGGCCAAACAGAAATTTGATTTAAGTGAGCCCATGGGTGGAATTCAAAAATGAAATGATAAAAACAGAGAAGATGAAAGTGTAGTTAAACTAGTAAATTTACGCTTGAATTCCTACTTGGTGTGATCACACTATTTAATTAAAACTTTTTTAGTTTTTCACAATCAGATCATTGCTGTAAGTCATTTGTTTCTCCGTTGTGGGAAGCTATGGCTTAATATAATCACTGGCCAACCTGCTTTGTGATGACAATCACACCTGCTTTGAATAATTTCCATCAAGTAATGTATTTTCTGGGCTCAACTTTTTTTTTTCTTTTGCTTGAATCATGGCTGACATAAATGAAGCTGCAGCCTTGAGAGAAACGTAAACAAAAAGTCCATTTCACACACTTGATGCCAACCGGCGCGCCAAACTGCTCCTAAGTGGCTCTGTCACATTGAGCTGTGTGACGGGGCCTCAGGGAAAGATCAGCAGTGAATTTTTAAGATTAGGATCTGATTGACAAATTGGCTGGTGCACATGTTATATGACGACTGTTCACACCAGCTGAATGATGAAGCAGTGAGCAGAGTGATGAACGATAATTCTTTTTATATTGAAGCTTGTTTCTGCTTTCATCAATTCCACCTCACTTTAGTTCATCTCTCTACCTAAACAAGTCACACTTTAAGTCAACATAAAAACAGTTTTCAGTTCTCAAACAAACCGTTGCAACAAATTAAATACTTTTTGTTATTATAGTGCAGATTTTACTTTACAACCTCAAGCTCTAATTCTTGTGTTCCCACTGAGGATCATACACTGTATCTGCTTTCATTTTTCTCCACAGATCAATTTTGTTCCTTATAATAAGTTTTACACACATTAGTTATTAAATACGAAACCTGTATAATGCAATACATACCAAAATAACAGCAGAACAATAAAAATCTTTTAAATGTTTGATATTTTTCAGAATGAGAGATTTTGATTAAATTCTGTGGTTATTTTTTTTAATTTATTTTTTTGATGTTGTCCTTTCTGTGCACGTTTGCTATTGTGCTTTTGACTTTAGAAAGGCTAAAAAACATCTTGGTCTTACTACAGCCCCATGTACACTGCTGTGGTTGGACAAATGCTGCTTGGCGGGAGAGTTTTAGCAAATATTTTTGGGACTGTCTTCTGTCTCTCATGTGCACTTAGATCTTTTCTTCTTGCTATCTTGATATACAACCAGGGTCAAATGGGTTATGTTTTTTTTTTTACATGCCACAGAACATGGTTGGATGTTAGCTGCAACCACACACTGCATGTGTGGACATGCACATCTGCATTTTTTTTGTTTCCCCACATTTTTTCGTTTTTTTTTTTTTTCCTTTAGCTTGTTGTTGGTCTGTAATCACGAACATACAGTACTGAGATGAAATACAGTCAGAAAATAACTCAATTTAAAACTAGCTCACTACACAATTATCAAAATCAACAATCAAAATGTGTATGAAAAGATCAGATGTATCCTTTACAGTGTAATGCTCACAATATGTCAGAGCTGTAAAGTAGCAGTTGTATGACTCACTAGAAGTTTACTCAGAAGAAACTGAAGCAGAGAAACATCTCATCTCATCTCATCTCGTCTTCATAGACTAAATGTTTTTAAGGTTGTTGGCTAAAACACTTGTGCTGCTTATTTAAATAATGAATGGGAGTGAGAAGAGTTAATTTTTTGTTGAAACTGAAATTCTAACTGATCTAAGTACTCTAAGTAGCACTGTGGGTGGAGAGGGAAGCAGGTAAGTGTTTCTTTGCTCGTTTTGCCCAGTGTTTGTCTATGTTACTTAACTGGGAGATGAAGTATTTTAGACGGGTTACAGTAATCAACACTCTCTGCCTTGGGACATTACGCACAATTAGAGCATTTTGCTGTCCTGCTAAATGCCAATTTGGGTTCCAAGGCTGAGCACTAACAAGGGTCCCTCTTTAATAATATGTATTCTTGTTTAGGTGTGGAAAACCTCAACTGTGCTGCATAAGAGAAAAAATACCCTGTAGCAAACTGTTTTTTCCACTCTGAGTTGCTCCGCTCATGATTCTTCAAGGACTTTGATGTTACACAAAATCTCAAAAATATCCCCCATTTTTCTGCCATGAAAAGAAGCAGTTCATTTAATATATGCCCTGGTTGTTAAAGGTCTTTAGATAATACTGTAATAGATTTTTGGCTTCACACTAATAATGGCCTCAGGTGCAAGAGCAGGCGAGGGCAGGGGAGGTTTTTACACAGCAGATAAGCTTAGCTGATTTGTTTTGCACTCAGCAGACAGTATTCATTCCTGTCATGGCCGCAGGCTGTCATCTGGAAAGGAGAGAGAGCATCCTTCAAGCATCTGAATGAGCGCTCTGCTGCCCCAGTGTAACACTCCCATGTTGTTAATCTATTCACCAGCTCAAAATGATCTGATGGCATGCAATGTACAATCTATAGTCTGCAGTAACCATCCCAGAGGAGGTCAGGGCGTCCCACTGTAACATGATATGAATGCAATTATTCTCCTATGAACACCAGGTATGAGGGGAGTTTGGGGGCTAAAGGTGCCATGGCTTCTTGACACCACACGGATAAAGAGAGGAGAATTGGCTATGATTTGATGCCATGAGTCTCTAGTGGGAAAGTGGGATAAAATGCGGTTTACATCACACGTGTAATAACAATGAGAACTGGGCTTTTCTTGTGGTCTCGGTTAGAGGAGGATGTTCTGTTCTTGCCAGGGGGGAAATTGAAGGGTCTTTTGTCTTGATGGGAGATAAAACAAGGAAGGAAGAGAACTCACTGTTATGACTTTGAGTAATTTTTGTCTTTAGACAGAGAAAGTTTCTATTTGAATGACAAGTTATCCTAACCCCCCCCCCCCTCCTCGTCAAAACAAGCAATTCTGAGTTTGCAGGTGGTTGATGAATGTCTCATTTATTTGGAATCCAAATAAATTAAACATTGTCATAGTGATTAAAGTCTGTGCCGTGATTTATGTAATCAAAATGTCAACAACAGTCTCATTACATCACTACACATAAAATCGAATACATTCATAACGTAATTGTATTTCATATTTATTGTTTACAGTTAGGGTGTACATAGGAGGTTTTATTGACTGAGGTTGTCATAATGGCCACCATACATCAATGGGGGACTAGAGGTATCTCGTGACATAACACTCAAACCTGTAGGTTACATAACAAACCTGCAAAAGAAAAAAAACAGCATGTCATGTTGGTGACAGGGTGGTCTCATAACACCTTGTTTTTTCTGGTAAAAAAAAAAAAATAAAACAAAACACATTCTTTGCATTTGGTTGTTTTGTATATCAGACTGACATTTTTCTCCACTGCGTTTTTTGCCCTTTTTACTGGCTTTGTGCCGTTTCTGACAAAGCTTCAAAGAATTTAGCACAGGTTGCCTGTAGCTACCTGTTTTAAACACAAACACCAGCTCTTGCAGCGCCAGTAGGAAGTTGCTCTCTTTTCCTCCCTGAGAACTACAGTAGGTATCTGGTGTCCTTTTGAATTAGGTGGTATACTTTTCATGCTCTTTTTTAATCCTAGTGAGGTGAGGGATTATGGGTGCTTATCGGTGTATGAAGATCAAGGGGATTAAGGGTATAATCCCATTTGAACCCACATAAGAGTTTTGGCAGCCTTGTCCAATTCTGTCAACTATGATCTGCCTACTGCCCCAAATGTTTACTGTGGCACAAAACCAGATCATCTGTCTACCCTCCCTCTCTGTTAGTCTTTGAATCAGCTTAAACCAGTCAGATTCGTTCATTTACTCAAATCCTATTGTCAACCTGAAAGAGTCACTGGATTCACCAAACTGGACAATCTCAATGAAATCATACTTTTGTGCAGTAAAAATGGCCCCAGTTCTCATTTTATTTCTTGCTGTGCTCACACTCAACCTTCCCAAATAAGGCTTTTTAATTTGCTTATCCCCACATACTGTTGAACTATAAAAAAACAGAAAAAAAAAAATCAGTTTTCCTCATAACACTGCAGTCATTTTGCCACACAGGGAAGTAACTCGACCCACCCTGCAACAGCTGCAGTGTGAAAAAAAGAAAATTGTTCTTCCTGGGCTCTCATTCATATTGTCGAGCAGATAACCCTCCCCCACTCTTATATGCGTGACACGTTGCAGCGTTGTTAAATATCAAGACCATTCCTCATTCTAATGACCTAATGTGAACGGCATCAACAATTGCTTCCTTCCCCCACATTCGGACGTTATTCTCACAAACCTCTATCCACCCCATCTCCACACTGGTAGGTAATAGAGAATGCAGGTCGTTGTGAATCACCATTTCATGACAGCAACTGTCTCTAGATGGGGAAATTATAGAGGCCATACATTGAGTCTGAATATCCAGAATATAATATGTCATGCACGATGATCTTTGATGCTTATTTTGTGCAGAAACAGGCGACAAGAATGTGCTCTCACCTCTCAAAGCATACTCATTGGTATTCTGTGGAACAGG
Source organism: Rachycentron canadum (assembly GCA_038496675.1). NCBI lineage: Eukaryota > Metazoa > Chordata > Actinopteri > Carangiformes > Rachycentridae > Rachycentron > Rachycentron canadum. Next base: position 14,790,989 of record CM076651.1, read on the forward strand.
AATATCAGAAACTTTGGCCAAGTAATTGTAGTGATGCTGAAATATGCTGCTTGATCTCTTTCCATTCAGTTGATCAAACAGAGGATCTGTCAAGGCAGCTGTGGTTAACGCTCTGTTTCAGGGTGAGCAAAGAGCATGACAGCACTTCTCCCTTCCACTCCTTTCCAGGGAAAAGAAGCCACAGTGGTACACGGTCCCGTTTCAGTTCTGTCTGTACTTGTTTATTTTCCTCATGAAGTTCTGTTTGATCCTCTGGGTTTCCACACAAGCATAATGGCAATTTGACTGTTAATGGGAGGTCTGCTGAGGTTTTCACAGGCTACATCAATACACATCACAGAGCGGCATTGGATAGGTCAGGACCATATGGCACCGTGTCTGTTGAGTGCCAAGGGAAACCTGTAAGTGACTGTATGAATTACAGAGAATTGAGAATGGTGTTACGTATCATAGCTACTCAGCATGCGATTAGAGCCGTTACTACTCACTTGTGGAAGATGATGGTGGAAGCTTAATGTCTATGTTTGACTCTGACTTACCTGCAAAATCATCTGTTCCTTACTATTGTAAAATTTCAACTATGTAGATTACATTGAATCTACAACCAATTATGCAGTATAAGGCTACAATTTCTGTTCTTCAGATTCACCTAAGATTGTTTCTGGACTTAGCCTCAACCACCTCACTTGGTGTAAAACAGGTGTGTTACAAAAAATATTGAATTAATAATATTGAATTACTTTAGTCAAGTACTTTCATTTTTGTTTATTAAATGATTGACTGGGCACTGCCAATTTAAAGTTGTTATTTCACACTAGCTTTTGCTTGACATGGTGCAGAGGATGCAAATGTTTAATTTAAACACAAATATAAATATCAATTGTTGTTGCTTGCAGTGATTTTGTATAAATATATATATATATATAATTTTTTTTTCTAAACTGGGAGTGTGGCAATCAACCAATAAATTATTATGTTTGTGTGTTTTAGATCACATATTGACCATATTGCGTAAAGATGATAACTGAAGACAATTCAAATTGTTTTCATAATTAAAAAGGGAGTCTCCTCCGGTGAGAATTCATTGAATAAATTTCACAGACTGATATTTCTTGTTGAAATATGAAGTGGAATTTTTTTTTGCCTGATAGAGTAAAGAAAAACTGTGTAGGTCACTAACAACACAAGCAGTGCATTTCAGTATTGGTTTGACGGGCTCTCGTTTACTTCCCCTGGGACCGTCAAGTGAAAATGCGAGTTCACAATTCAATTTGAATTTTGTCGAAGAGTTCTTTTTTTTTTTTCATGAGCTCTAAGACATAATCATCAAAATTAAAAGGCTTTTTGAATTAAGTTCTGAACTTTTCCATGATATTAAAAATGTTTGAGCTGCACCTGTATAAGACTTAAAACATACATCCTGTATATCCTTTAAGAGCCGAAGGGATAAGTGAACAACGATGGAAGACTTGAGTCATGTATGCTACCCAGTGTATATTGTGTGTTGGCTGAATTAATTTTTTAGTATCAGTGTTTTTAATTCTGCAGTCTCAACTAATCTTTTCTTTTTATCATTATTGAAAACACTGATTAACTGAAATTGTGCTGACATATTTCAGTGATGAAAGCCTCTCTCTCCTCATTGACATTAATTGGTTAATTGACATAGAGTAACTGTGATGCACATTTAGCCAAATGGCTAATTTATCACTGAACCATATTTGTTGAGTCTACAGATGAGGCTGAGTGCGCTCCATTTTAAATAATCTGCTCCCTTCTGACCAGGCCCCCTCACTCATTAGATGGCGCAGAGGGGAAGGGAAGGGGGGCATGGAAAATAATTAGCAAAAGGCACCTTAGGATTCATCATTAGAATAAAAATGTCCTCAAACTAAGATGCACTATTATCTGGTAAATCAGAAATGAGAAAATAAGGCTAAAAAAAAAATTGCAGCTGCAGTAACAACATCTTAGCCAAATTTTAACTAATTAAAATTGACCAACTTCTAATTAACAATGCATTTAACTATGAATTTATGTTAAAATCTGAAAACTAGATGAGACAGTTCAGGGTATGAATATGAATATTCAAATGTTTGAACTGCAGCAGAATCAGTGGAGACAAACATGACACACATTTACATGACCAACTGATTAAAGCCCGTCAGTTTTTTGCAGCAGTCAGACTGTAGGCCTTGTTCAGTGCAGATAGTACAGGAAGGAGGACCACAGCTCCACATTTCATATAATTTCATCATCAAAGCATTCTCCCGCTGAGGAAGCATCAATGAGCGAGTGCTGAGCAAAAGAGGCCTCTTGATATCCTCAGCAGTCACGTGTCAGTACAGAAGCTGTTGGAGCTCGCTGGGCAATAAAAAGGAACTTGTGTCCCACAGATAAATGACAGGAACTGTGTTTATCCATTCATTGCTTGCTTGCTCTTCAAGTTAACTAGTCACTGTCAGAGAAAATGTCGCACTCAGTAATGCATCCTCAATTTAAAAGACCATTGCCCTTTCGGTACCTGCCTTCGTCTCAGCAGCGGATCAGAGCAGGGCGGTGCATCTTAATGCATCTGAGGTGGATATTTTACCAATCACTGCATCTCATTTCTCAGTTTTAAAGGCGTATTGGTCATTATCGGCACCTGGGTGACATAACTTGGCCTGTACGGTGTGAAGAGTTTACTGCCCCTCATTGGTCAGAGGTTTACTGGCTTTTTGAGGTATCATCAAACTGCATGGTGGTGACTCAGTGAGTGAAACATCAATAATTCAAGGACAGTTAATTCACCTTGAGATTGGTCTCCATGGAGCTTGAAGATAGAGCCCGAGAATGAAGTGTACCTACCCTGTGAGAGTGTGATGACTTTGTTTTACTTTTTGGTTCACTGAAGTCTGAAGCTGTGATAATTCTCTTGGACATACTGGTGGAGAAGCAATGGCTGAGCTTGGATGGTTTTGTCAGTGAATTCATAGAAAAGTATTGATCAGAGTTGATTGATCAGAGGCTACAGTTGCCTTTATGCATCATTACTCTGTTTGTAACTGCCTGTAAAACCCGAGAGGTCGGTAAAGGTTAATGGAAACACTTCCCAGCAGATGAGATGAGATGAGAAGATAAGAAAAAGAAAATCACAACCTATCTCTTAATAGGTTCTCTTGTATATCCAGTGCTGTACATTCAGACATTGCTGGTTTATACTTTAAATTATCTTATCTAAACTGCACATAATAATATAATAAAACTGCTGCTGCTTATATTATCTAATCCAGTGTTACTGCCAGTCAGATCAACTTGAAGAGGATCAAAAGCCAGTCTTACCTTCTAATGATTGGTCTCCAGCTAAGGCCACAGCAGGACTTCCCTGTAATTTCTGTCTTGATCCAGAAAGATGACAAGGTTGTCAGCAGCTGGAGGGATACTGGATAATTGGAAAGGAGATATGGTGTCTTGCTCTGTATTAAGAGGAACGGACTCTCTGCTTCTCACAGCTTCAGTGGATACTGAAAGTTTGTGAGATTTAATATCAAAAATATATAGCCAAATCACATTTAGTAGAAACTTTGGAGAGGCACTGCCTCTATTTTTGCTCATGCCATTGGATCAGGAAGCTGAGGAAGTGATGCTCAGAAACAACAGAGATGCAGCAAAGCTCTCTTGTGCTGTGATGTGTCTTGATCTTCTGCTGGAGCAGGAATCACTGGTAAACAACAGCAGACCTGCAGAGCTTTAAAGTCTGGTGGTGGTGGTGGCAAACAGAGATCAGAGAAGTTCTGTTTTTCAGCACTTTCATTGCATTTTTATTCCACTAAATACTCCAGATTGATTCATTTACAATGGTGAAATAAAAAAAAAAAAGTAAAACTCTAAACTCTACTCAAGTCACTCTATCACCTTTACATCCTGTATTAAAACTGTAATCTCATGAAGAAGATTCACCTGGATAGTCAGAAATGTAAAGCATGGCTGCATGTGTCAAAGCTGTGGAGTAAAAGTGAAAGCCTGCCACTCAGCTGTACTTGAGCCCTCTTTAAAATGATAACTGGACACATCAACTGAAGCTGATGCTGCTGCTAAAATAACTCCTCCAGCAGCCCACCATCTTTGCAAAATGCAGCACAGTGCGCTTAAGGGCACAAAACTTCAAAATTATATGTTTTTTGTTTTTACAGTGGCATACCTGGGAAGAAATGTGGGACCATTATCTTGTCTGCTGAGGAGCTGGGAAACTGCAGAGTAAGTCCAAAAAATGTTGACCAGTATAATTTTAATTAGCTTATTATGATGACTTCATACTAAATGTTTTGCAGTGTTAACTGATCTTATTTGAAACCGGCCCTATAACAATGGTACATAAGGGTTTAATTGAACATATCTATAGTAGGTGAGTATGGCATTTCACTGTGAAATTGTGTGTGACAATCTATCGGGAAGGGTGCATGTTGTGTGAGGCGCACAATGCATGTTGAGCAATGTTCACAAGACTGCTAAAGTGAAGTGGGATGTTTAATAGCTCTGACTTCAATAAGATCTGTTGTATCATAACTGTCCCCATAAAACCAGCGGGATATGTAATGTCTCTATGCAATTGTGTTTGTCATTTGGAAATTGTGTACATAGTGAATATGTTATGAGTTTGAATGGCTTTTTAATGAGCCTACGTTCATTCCAATCACTAAACAGGCATTTCCTCCTATGTGTGGTGTGTTAATCCATGAGTCTGCTCTAATAACCTGTGTCCACTAATGCCCATTGGCTTTCTCTCTACACTGCTAAATGAAGATAGTAAATAATCACATTATACTGCTGCCAGTGGAGCATGAGAGAGTAGCAAGACTTATTGGCCAGAACAACTGGCCTCCCTTAGAGGCTATAAAGCCATTGAGCTGAAACTGCTGTATAAATGTTTTATGATGTCCTAATACATACAAACATCTAATCTTTCAAAGTTTTGAAGTTTCTTGCCATACATGTTGATTAAAAATACCTGATTTAAGAGTAGGTGTACCTTAACAGTATCATATATTTCCTAAAGTCAGGAAGTCCTAAACTGTTAGAGATAGAGATAGAGCATGCTGATAATATAACTGCCATAAAAACCATTACTGATTTGGTCCTGCTGGATTGAAGAGTCAGTGCTCACAGTCATTGAGGGGCTGCTGTGAGTCATCAGGTGCATTGGATCTGTGATGATAGGAGTTAGCATCGTCAGTTCAAAGCACCACTTCAAGAGGCAATTTTGTAATATAAATGCAAATGATCTTTACTGGTACAAATGACCATTTCCTTTCTCACAGACTCAATTAGAGAGACCTAGACTTGACATGTCACTCCACACCTGCCTTGTTTACACATAATTTAACCCTGAATGGAAATAACTCTGGTTTGAGCAAAGAAGAGGACAATGAAATGAAAGGAATGGCAGATTTTAGTTTAACACACTACTGTCAGTACAATTCCCATACCTGTGAATTATAACAGTTTGGAATTGATACTTTCCATCTGGATGGTGTTTATTCTATAATCCACAAGTGACCAATAAATGGAGGCAGCAGAGTTCCTGCTTCACCAGAGGTAAACACTGAAACTCTTGTTTGGGGAAACCGAAACCAGCAGAATGGAAATCGACTGGGGAAGTTCTGTGGGGACTGTTAACCGAGAGGCAGGCCAGGTGTCATTAGACAGAGCAACAGCTTCTGCGTGGATCAAAGGCTTCCTCTTGGCTGTCGTTATCTCTGGCACATAAGACATGCTGAGCAGCGGCTGGGTTCCTTCCAGATCCTCCTCACAGTCCAGCCGCAGCTCTGACTGATTTAAATCTAAGTAAACTACACTATGCATATAACAACAGTGAACTACAGTGAGGTTTATAACCAGCTGCAACTGCAAGGCTGGTATTGTTTTCACCTTGTGAAACCTGTGCATGTGTGTGTGTGTGTGTGTGTGTGGCCCTGGAGATACTGAATGTAGCAGGAACTAGCAAAGGGGTGGATTTGAATACTTTGGCAGGTATCTCTGTGGAGAGATTTTGTCACTGCAATAGCATCACAACAGTCACAAAACTTTCCAGTTGTGGAGCTAAAATCAAAATAAAGGCTAAACCCAAGGATGGGTGTGTTTGACGCAGTACTGAGAGCTGTCTCCATCAATATGACACCTTCTATCGGTCAGGTGTCTCTTCACTGCAGTTGTTAAATGTTATGTTATGTTTGTTGCTTTTATTGTTAATGTAAATTCTATTTCCTTATTTGTGTATATAAAACTACTCTGATATTGACAAAAATCCTTCATGTGAGACTTAAAGTCATAACAGACAAACACTGGAAAGAATGGAGTGATGTGTGAAGCATACAAGAAACTGTGTTAATTACTGTTTCATATAATCCTCTGGCTCATGATTCATATAGTGATTCACTACAGTACACAATCCCGAGGAAGCCAAAAGCTTCTTTAATATGAATACAAGTATTGTCTGCATTGCCTCCTATTCCTTTGAAAGACCAGTCCCACTTTCTGTAAGTGACAGTTTGCATTGCTCTGCCACTTACCCCATGCAGCGATATCTTGGTGGAGCAGAGAAATGAGAAGAAGGATGCAGACTGTGCTCAGTATTCCCCTGCTGCTCCTAAACCTCAGTGGCTGAAATGAATGTTCTGCCTTTTTCCCCACTTAATGAGAGAACAGTGCTAGGCACCAAAGTGGGTATGTGTTATCTGTGCCTAATGACGGCTTAAGGCACTGCGTTGCCATGATAGTGTAATTGTAGAGGCTGTGTCAGGGCTAAGCAGGACAGTTATAGGATGGCTCTATTTTTAAGGACTTAAGTAACTGACCAAAGCAAACTCCTCTCAAATGATGATTTTGGCTGGACTGGCCATGGTCACACCAGTGATTGACTGGCGGAGACTGATTGTCCACACTACTAGTTTTAAAATCTCTTTTTCTACGTTTTTGCCTCTCGTCCACATTACTCTAGAGTTTTCAAACCCCCAAAACGGAGCGTTTTGGAAATGCTGCTGTCCCCATCTTAGTTTGAATACTCCAGGATTGTGTTGTAGTCTGAACAGAAAAAAACAAAGACCTTTGGAAACAATGACGCAGTCACACCTGATTGCTCCCCGGTTGGGCCATATCACCCTTGACTACCAGTGGTGAAAGAAACAACACATTACTGATACTGATACCTTGTTTGCTAGCAGCTGTTCTGCAGTTAAATTGTGCATGTTAAAGCTACAGCTGCCTTTGCTTTCCTCCTTGTTTCTTTCTGCAACCACTCAGCTGAGTACAACTGAGCGTAGTTTCTGACACAGACCTAAAACAATCATCTGGGCACACCTCCCCATGTCTACTCTTTTTGGTGACTGGCAGAGATGTGGATCAAGGCTGTCACTTTCATTGCCTGACTTTCTCTTAGTGATCATTTTATAAGTGAACATAGTTGAAATCATAGCATAGCCATTGTCTTTAACTTATGTGTTTTGTGATTTTCAGATGACATGTGTTCATAAAACCAGGATATTAGCAGTGCAAAGCTGCAGCTTGGAAATGGCTTACATGTGGCTGCTGGTTAACATGTTAAAACAGAACATATTGATACACATATAATGCAGTTGTGTCATCAATATGCTTATTAACACATTACATTACTTTACATTGAAAGTGGCTCTTTACAGTGATGCCAACAGTCAACAGTTTTCAGCTACATGACTAATTATGCAGATTGACCACACGTGGTATAAGTCTACAAATCAAGCCACAGTGTGAATTTGGCAAATTACATGTTCTTGTGAAAGGCCATGAAGGCTGAGCTCAAAACACTTTGCATGCATGGATTTCTTTATAACTTGGCTTGAGTCATATCCATCAAAACAAATTGGAAAAAGACAATCTTCCATTAACGCGCTCTCTACCTACATATATTGTGTAGAAACACTGAATAGAGAATACTGACAGTGAAAAAAGGAAATTAGGAAATGAAATTACATATGCAGCAACCCATTTAGTCACCACTAACTGTTTTATTCAGCCCTTCACTTCTGTTTCAACATCTTCATAATTTTGGTTCAAAACATAAACTACGTTTTAAATCAACAGTGATAATCAAATTAGCTCAATTTTCAGGAGAATGTGCTTGATTTTACTACAAATATATATGCTGGCATCCATCTTTCTCTCAGCAGTTGCACCAGAAACAGGCTCGTTTGTGTCATGTCTGTGTCCAAATGGTGTGATGGGGGTTAGTGAGAGGCAGGTCAGAGGCAGAGCGCACCGCACTGATGTGGGTCAAAGGAATTGATAAAGGCCCTGCCCAGTAGCACGCTGATTCAGATCTAATAGCTGCACTTGAAAACCCAAAAGCTTGAGAGACCAGCTGGATAAATAGGACTCTTCTTTTTGCTATTTCAAGGCTCTGATTGTCTGCTGATATCACATCTCATTTGACTTGCATCTGCAGTATGTTTTGGGGCTAAGAATTTATTTATTTATTTATTTTTTTAACAAAAGGCTAATACAGCATTGAGATAAATGCTGTCACTAACAGGGTCCAGAGTTTCTTCAGATATGGTTGCTTACCCGTCCACTCTGTGTTCCATATACAGTGTCATTATTATATACAACACAGACTAATACCTTGACCACAGGGAGACTATCTGGTACCAAGGGCATTATGGGGCATGTTAATTGTCCTTGTAATGGCAGCGCACACTGAAATGCTGCCTAAATGAGTGTAATTATGGTAATACCAGCCTTTCTAATGTAGCATTAGCTGCACTCACACCCTCAACATCCTTTTTGTACACAGCCCCCCTCCTTCATGTGCATGGTTTTTAGAATCCATTTCTGTGCCTCTGCATGGTCCCTTATACTATTACTATGATTATATTCATCACAGCAAGGTATTTTCTATTTGATATCCCTTATCCCATCCACTGTTGTCATACAGGAGTTGCATAATAAAGAAATGGTAATGAATGCATTTGCAGGTTTTGGAAACTAGAGGCCACTGGTTGGTTTCGCACTGCTCTTATTAGGATTCAGTCAGCACTTTGCTTTTATTTGGTGCTTCAGTGCTTTTATATCTTGGCACACAGCATGTATAAACAAACAACAGGAGACAAACAGAGCCAGGAACATGGATTTACAATGTCATTTGCTTTTTGTCTTCTCATTTCTCTGACTTTCTTTTTTCCCTTTGTCTGTAGGATTACGCCACAATGCAATTCTGTGCCAACAAACTGGATAAAAAGGACTTCTTCGGAAAGTCAGACCCCTTCATGGTCTTCTACAGAAGCAATGAGGATGGCACGTGAGTTTCCTTCTAGCTTCGCCCTCCCATGGGGTTATTCATTTTGGCTTATCAAAGTCAGCTAGGAAAGTGTGGAGATCAAAGCAGATGGGAACCAAGGTCGAGAGAATTAGATTGCGATCCCTTGAATCAACTGAACTGCATACTGATATCTTTATGCATATGCGGTCCTGAGGCAAACTATAATGGGAAGATTTTGTCTTCCCATTTTCCCAAGTTTTTCTTTCTTATAAATCTCTGTTGACCTGCATCTCCAGGTTCACCATTTGCCACAAGACAGAGGTGGTGAAGAACACACTAAATCCCTTGTGGCAGCCCTTCTCCATCCCAGTAAGAGCGCTTTGCAATGGAGACTATGACAGGTAGGATGAGTGATAATGTATAATAAAGTCTTCTGAACACACAAACACTCACACATTGCACACGCACTCAGATGCACTGTGATTTTCCAGTGAAAATCAAAACCATGCAGAGTTGCAGAGTTTCAATATGCAGCGTATTTATTTCAAACTGGGTTGGGTGCGTCAAATTTAGATGCCATTGATTTTCTGCCGTCATTTTATCTGCTGCTGAAATAGAGAATTATTATAGGTCTGTCTCTGACTACATGCTACCTAGCCTTACTCTTCATTGATTTACTGGCAAGAGAGTATTTCAAATTTCTGATTTGCTGCACCAGTGGCATCTCTTATCTTATCTGAGAAGGACCTTGTGGGACACCCAAGGAACAGAAAGAGTTTTGGCAGGAAAATAAAAAATCAGTAAAGACAAAGAAAGTTAGTGGGAGAGAAAGAGTGTCCGTAGCTATCACTCTACAGACGTTGACAGCTGGCTGGAACAACATACTGTGTGTGTGTGTGTGTGTGTGTGTGTGTGTGTGTGTGTGTGTGTGTGTGTGTAAGCATGAGGCAAACCAGACAGCCATGAGGGTCTGTAGAAGTCATCAAAGAACATGTCAAACCTTCCCCTCTCCACCACGCTGGGTGTCAACGAAGGGTCTTCACTTCGATCCTGACTCTGCTCACCTGCCTGGAGAAGCTAATTGGGTCAGACAGATGGAGCAGAAGCACGAAAGATGCTGGAACCCCTTTGAGGATTTTGATGGCAGGATAAATCTACAGCTATTTAGGGTTTCCCTGACTTTTCACATAAAATATCTACAGTAAAGTATCGTCAATTTCTAAGATGCTGAGCACAGCTGCTGCAAATTGGGTTCCTTTAATTTACTGCTTCTCTGAGAATCAAATTTTAGTGGCTCACAAAATCAAACATTGTATTGAAAATGCAATCATAATGTGGTAATTACAACTGGCCTGGGTTTGATCCACATATGCACAATGAGGCTTTGAACTTTTTGGATTCAGACATTTTGTCAGATGCACAGCCCTTCCTAGATTTCCCAGATGCAGCTCCTGCCTTTCACTTGTATTCTTTTAGATGTTTTCAAGTGAGGTCAATTTGATTTTTATAATCAAAAATCTCAAACATGGGACTGAACAAACTATACACAATACAATGCCCTCTATTCTTAGCTCTTTGATTTAGCTCTAATGAATATGAAAAAGATGGACCTGTGAAGATCTCAAGGACGCTGTTCACACAGTTAAAAAGGATAAGAGATGAGGCTGAATCTCGTGGAGGATGTCAAAGATCCAGATGTGAGATGTCTGACATCGGTCAAAGGAACAGAAAAGGGCGGGGGCCCCGACATGGCCTTTGTGCTAGTGCAGAAAAACCTTCTGTTTTGCACTTTACATTTTCTTCATGTGCTACATATAAATTTAAGGAATGAGTAATTGTGCGTTCTCCTCCTCAGTCACATTTCTTGACCTTATGCGAGTCAGTCAAATTTCTCAATAGTTGGGAGAAAATGACATAAGAGAAAGTCAATGGTGACACATGGTGACACATCACTTGGGAATCATCTGCCATGTTGTCCCAAAGTGTCAAAACACATCAATTTTTTTTATCTGTCAGTCAAGAGTTGAAGGAGGATTTGATCGATCTCTTACTCTGACTCTGAAACCTGAATATTTGTCTGCTTTTTCTATGTTGTTTCAGCATCTGGAAAAACAGCTGCTTTTAACATAGATACACTACAATTCTTATCTCATCTCTCTGTTCTACATGGATCATACACGTTTGTGAATGAAATGAAGGAGGAGAAATGAGAAGGAAATGCGTTGAGTGCCGACAGAATGAGTTCAGGTCAGGATAACAGGGAAGCCCTGCATCTCTTGGATTGACAGCAGTGGATGGTGGGGGAGGAGGGAGAGGAAGGCAAGCCACTGATCTTCCCATCAGATCGAGTGGAGTTTCCTCATTCTCCATGAATTCTCTCAGGCTTACTTATTTGCTTTCCTGTCTTCCAGCATATTTCAGGAACTTGCAAAAATATGCTCCCTCCCAAGAGGTTAGCTTTCTATTTTTGGCATGTGCAGAGAAAATGCTTAACTCAGACATTTGGCAACTCTATCAACCTGCTCTCTGCACTGTGAGAAACATAATCTCACTGGCTAACAAGCCATTAAAATCCTTAAAGCCAGTTTACGGATCCCTTCTATAAAGTTAACTTCCTTTGCTTTTTTGGATGCAAGGCCAACAGAAATCAGATAAGCTTTGTAAATTTATATCAGTCTCAAACGCAGCGAAATGTTTCATTAAAGATTTGTAATCACCTAATGTATTTTCATAACTGGCTCTGAGTGAAGCTTCAAAGATGTGACAAAAACTCACCTTTATTATATCTTCATTGTAAAATATATGAAGATGTCTCCGGTATGAACAGACAGACAATTCCAGTGTGTAAAGTTTTTGTTATAGCTTCATGTATGCACAACTTCTTGAAGACATTAGATCACCTGTTCAGCATTAACACTCTCACTGTGCCTTTCTTGGGAGCAGTTTTTGAATTTGCGCAGCGTGAGTGTGTTGAGTGGCGTAACAGTCCTCGACATCTTTCACATTTACAGAGCCAGGGGGTGGGACAGAGCGGGGACATTTACACATTCAGAAAGATTTTTGCATGTTTTGCATGCGAAGCACAGCAGGCTCTCTCAGATTGATTAATTCAACCTTCAGTAACAATTAATGAGCTATAATAGCTTGTTTTATGCTGCGTCATGTCAGAAATGTTCTCTGTGAAATTTTCCTCAAGGACATTTAGGTAGTGGTTCATAAATTACTTAAATGTGCTCATGCAAACAAACTTATCCTCTCTCTTTTAATGTGTTTCACAGGACGATCAAAGTAGAAGTGTATGACTGGGACAGAGACGGGAGGTAATGGTTACACACACATTCATTTATGAAAATTTTCTCCTGTCTTATCCAATGACAGCCCCCTAAGAGTTTATTCTTAAAAACCTCTGTGAATTACATTGTATTTCTTTAGAAACACCTGCCAGCACATTCACAATACTTCTAACTTAACTGCCATTAATCTTTCATTGTACTAATACAGTATATCTGTGCATCAGTGGTTGTGGTTTAATTCCTTCAGATGTTTTTATCTTTTGCCTCTCAGTGTTGTCCCTACTAAACAGTGTGTGATGCGGTTTTCTCTCTTCCCTTCAGCCATGACTTCATCGGTGAATTCACAACCAGTTACAAAGAGCTGTGTCGGGGTCAGAGCCAGTTAAATATCTATGAGGTGTGTGGAGATAAAGATACTGTTGATTCTGCTATTAGCGTCTCAATGTTCCCTCAGAGCTGATGATCCTCATGTAAAACAGCGACTGTGGTTTCATTTCTTTTTGATGGTTATATCTTAATTTTTCCTGCTGTACCTCTTTGATCTCTTTAAATGACCGCAGATCAGAATTAAGGTCACATTGCAAATCTTTATCTCATAGGTATCCACCTTTGAAGGTGTGATACACAGCACACCAACCACACTGTACAGACAGATTTGTGTGCAAACTATTAATAAATGAACTGCAGTTGGAACTTTAAATCAAAAGTCATGCTTGCATGGGCACAAAAACACACCTATGCTGAATTTCTTGGTGCCAACGTGAGAAAACAAGTTCGATTTAAGAGCCAATCAGTGTGCCCTTTGGCTATGCAAGGTCTTGTTATCCAAAGTGTAATGACAGGAAACTCTCCACGCCTTGGTTGTTTGAGGCACGTTGGGGCTATTTGAGATTAACAGCAAACCACCTCTGTCTCTCCTCGCCCTACCCAGCATTAAGCATCGGTAAGGTTAAGTGGTGCAGCAGACCAGATGAGGAAAGGTGCTTCTGTGTTGAGCATACAAATGGGAATGCTACTGAACTATGCTGCTGATTGGACTTTTTTGGATGGTCCTTTGAGGGTCAGATTGGGTATTACTGTTAGGCGCTGGAAGGCTCCTATCGGTCCCTGCTCATTAAAACACTTGCCATGTTACATTAGCCTCTGAATTAGTCATGGTGGTGGATTAAGGAAAGAACAGGGCCAATGAAGAGAGTGAGTAGTGGAAAAGATGGTGTGTACAGGGGGATAGGTAAGGACAGACAGAGCTAAAGACAGTGAGGATGACAGAATGATTGAGTGGCATGAAAAGCTGCCCTGCTGACACGGCAGAAAAAGGTGCATCCATTACCCTTCACCAAACCTTTCCTTTTCACCAGAAAATGAAACACAGCAGTTTCTTCATCCTCTCTTTGCCAGGTCAGTGCCCTTCAGGTTCATGAAGTAGCCAAATACTACATGAGGCCACCTTTTCAATAGGTCACAGGCTGCAGTGTTTGACTTCCTGTGTACTCAGCCTGACATGCAAAAGGCCTGCAAACATTAGCTCTGTGAGTTGAGATGACAGGGGGCTAATGCTAATGGAGGCTGGTGTAATTGAAGGTGATGTTTCTGTGACGCAATGTAAACTTGGTTGTGACTGACTGATGGCCCCAGCGCTGTGAGGCATCATCTGTGTTGGCGTAGTAACGACAGAAGCAGAATGGAGGAGTAGAGCCCATGGAGAGGAGGACGAGCGTGGGATACCTTTTCCTTTATTACACAGCTTACTTTCCTCCAGGCGTGTGTTTTATGTTGTGTGCAGATCCACAGAATGAGCAGTAGATATGTTAGACCTTCATATCTTACTGTTGCATACTTTTTTTGGCTGCAAGCTCTGAATGCAACATTAATTTAAAGCCATGACTGCTACAATCGTGCATAATCAGCTCTTCTTATCACCCCTATGTTTGTGTCTTTTTGTGTGTATATCCACACACCTGTGAATTTTTACAGTATGTAATTCAGTTGTATACGGTTACCATTTTGTTTATTACAAATGCATGGTTTTTAGAGAGACATAGGACATGTATTCCACATACACAAGCTTGGTTATACGCATGTAAAATGCACAGCACACTATAGGTGCTTATAAAAATCCCCCTGAATAATGGGGGGATGCTGCGAGGCATGATCAATGCTATCTCATTCTCACCCTCCGCAGTTATTGGATTCAGTCCTTGTGCTCCATTACCCTTACAGACATGGAGTAGGAGGACAAAGATGTTTTTATTACTTGCCCAAGGGGGATAGAAAGAAGTGTGCTGTAAGTTTACATCATCATTATCCTTCTTTTTTATTCTGCCTTCATACCAGGTGGTGAATGCCAAGAAGAAAATAAAGAAAAAGAGATACATCAACTCTGGGACGGTGAGAATCAGTTCTAAGATAAGAGCAAACCTCCTGGTGCACTCAAACCCTTGCCCTCCTTTGCTTTTGTATTCATCAGGAAGTTTCCTCTAAGTGGATTGCACAAGGCAGTTCAGCTCTGTTAAATGTTTTTGTTCCATTCCCGGTCTCAGGGCTTTTGATCCAGACTGTGAATTTTAAACAGATGGGAAAATAGTCTCTTGACCTGAAACGGGGTAAAACACTAAGTCCATAGTGTCTAATGTGTTTAGTAATTGTGATACTAATATGCTGCCCAGATGTCAAAATCATTCTGCATGAAATGATTTTGTATGTCATTAGCTCAGATGTAATGTGTAGCTTGGTAGATTCCACTTTCCTTTACATACTCTTATATCTTATATATGATTTGTGTGGACCTTCTCTCTCAGGTGTCCCTGTTGTCGTTCATCGTGGAGTCAGAGCACACCTTTCTGGATTACATCAAAGGAGGGTAAGTCCAGTGTGTCTGTGTTGTGTTGTCACTGTTTATATACACACATGATATGTTAATGTATTACCTTGGTGGCAGGTCTCTGAGCAATAACTCAGAAGCTCTGAGAGCAATTACTTCATTTTCATAAAGTCCCTCTCCACTCAAAAACGTGTTTTACTTACTGTCACTTAACTTGGATATTTGAGTGCAATTGCGGAGATGTTACTACAGAGGTTTACATTAGGAGGCTGTTTTTACTTTCAGCTGCTGAAGAAGGAAACTTTCTCTGTGCCCACCTTATATCTGTGCTTAAGACATGAACAAAAGAACTTTTGAAATGAAAATGATTTGAAGGAGGATTAGTTCTCTTTTTAAGAATAAAAAATCTATATTTATTCCAAACAGATTGTGTTGTCTGACCTAAAACATGTCAGTTGTGTCTTATTTACCATTAATTTGTCCACTTTATAAACACAAATCTGTGCCATTCTGTGTGAATTGTGCATGAGACTTGGATTCCTGCTCTATCTCTGTCATACTGTAAAGGGTACATTTAGCTGCTGGTTATGTTCATGTCTAATCTGTGCTTTTGGCCTATGTGGTCAATGAAAAAACTACATTTGCACATGATGCAGCACTGTGTGCTGCATGTAAGGTTCTGCAGGGCGAGAGTTTATGCCCCGGGTGTTTTCACCTCACTGAAAGAAAGAAAGAAGCTCCATCAAGCAACAACCTCCTAAATGTGGTAGAGTAACATTTCTGCTTGTCTGACAAACACAACAGGAACTGTCTTACACTGTTACAAAGATAAAGGCTGATAAAAAAAAGAAAAAAAACATGAACTCTGCTTGTCATTTGTTAGTACCTATGCAATAGCTTTAGTAACCAGCAGCCCTCTTGTCCCTGTTGGCTTTGACTGCTCATCTTTAAGGAGGTTTCACTGCATGCATTTTCTCAAACAGCAGTGAACTGACTTCACTGTCGTCTGCAACAGAATTCAACAAAAACAGTGCAGTAAAATTAATTATTGCCACATGTGAAATAGCTCCTCGCTGCTAGTGTTTATTGGCAAAGTGATGCAGTGTTTTTGGTTTGTGTTGTTATGTTTTGAAGCTGTGGTACCGAACAGTGTCCTGATGGTCTGAGACAAGTAATAACTGCAAAGTTCCTGGTGTGAATGTGGCTGGAGAAGTGTTTGAAATGGAGTTATATTGAGATATTTTTTGTTATTTGGTTGACGCACAATTCTTCTCTAGCAGGAAATTATATGCAAACCTGGAGGTCTTTCTACTGAACTCTGTAGTCCCACTCTTCACACATGCAGTATTAGAATATCAATCAACAGTGGGAGTTAACTAGTTTGCTGAAACTTGCTGCACCAACATAGAGAACAGCAGTGAGTGTTGTAGACTTTGCAGACATGTCGCCGCTGTGACTAATACATGGAAATAAGGTAGAAAATCAGTGCTGTGAGATTTAATACAGTAGATTTAAATGCATTACTTCAGCTCCTGTGACTCAACCTCTTTCCTATCTCTGCTGCTGCCCATTGCAGTACAAGCACCCGTATGCATTTCCCTCACAGTTTTTGACTACAGTAAGCGAGTGGCCTTGAATTTTCCACATGTGTTGAGTGTGGCCTCAAAGGGGAAGATCTTGTCCACAGCCACAACTACAGTGTGAATGAATATGGATGACTGTAATAAAATATGGAGAAGATCTGAGAGCTTAATTAAGGCCGGACAACCTGTCACATATGGAAATGTTTCTCAGCGGATCAGTGGCTGCCCTGGTTTTAGTTTCCCGCTGCTTTACTACTGATGGCTGAGTGTCCCAGATCTGTCCTGCTGGTCTGTCCCCAGTTCACACAAATAGACACATGTACAATTACTGCACATACACACACACACATCTCTCTCAAAGTAACAGTGATTTAATCTTTTCCTTTACTACTTGTTCGCTTCAGATCTAATGTTCTTCTGACACTGAAATAAAATGGAGGAAGAAGGAAAATTGGCAAACAGTAAGTAGTAATACACTGTAGACTCAAATTAAAGTGTGCAGCGATGTTTTTATGCTCCAGTGTCGGTGACAGTTGTGACTGAAGTCACTGTGTTTTTGGGTTGGCTGTCTGTACATTAGTTCGACATCTGTCCGTTCCCTTTTTTTGAATATGATATCTCAGTAACACTTTATGGGAATTTCTTCAATTTTGGCACAAATGTTCACTTGGACTCTAATAGGAACTGATCAGATTTTGGTGGTCAAAGGCAAAAAATAATGACGACTTCAACTATGAGACGATTTACTTAGATGACAAAATGATGAAAAGGCTAAATTCTGAAGTGTTTCTGAAATATAGAGTGAAAGACACCATCACTAACCTCTCAGATTTCTGGCACATGAATCTGCATGTAGAAAAAATAACTTGACTGTAATATCCACAATAATACAACCAATCCAGCACAGGACCTATTTCAAGCACCATCAGCTCTTATTGGTTACGTGCATTTCTAATTAATGAAAAATTTTACTTTACTAATTGTAATTAATATTGCTGGAGTGTTTGAACAGAAGGTGCACCTTCTGTTGGGCAATAAACTAGTAAATGTTATGCATTCCTACATGGCTCCCCTGAGAGACTCTTCCCAGAGGACATCTTGGACTTAACCCAAGTAGGTGAACATGTGCAGCACAAATACACGAATGAATGAAAAACAGAGACTTTATTCTTATGGCGGTGTTAACATGAATTTGTTTGTGCTCTAATTGTGATTATTGTTGTAAAAAAAATAAAAATAAAATACAGCTTTTGTCAAAGGATGCACACATCTAAAACAATTATTAAAGGACAAACCCCCGTTATTTTATCTCAGATTAGAATTGAATTCTTAATGAGGCCATCATTGAAGGTTGACACAGCTTTTTATCTATCATGTTAAATGAGAAGTGGAAACCTTTACATGAAACTGTTTCAGACAGAAATGAGAGAGTGATTATCGCATTTATTATTGTGACCCAGCATGGGGAGTGAAGCATTATGCAGAGTGGTGTTTCATCTTTTTGTTAGAGACATTTAGAGATGTTAAAAGCCCATTGCTTCTTCTGGTGCCATGCCCAGGAGAGGGAATGATGACAAAGACTATTACTTTAAAAACACTCTGCGATCAGGGCATTTTTTCAGAAATATGAAATCCCTGAAAGGAAATCGCTCCAGCATCAGATGTTGTGATATTTTCTCTTGAGGTCTTTTAAGTCATCAAGAAATACTTGGTGTAGCGTCTGTGCCTCCTGTTGTCATTCGCTCCCTGATGTTTTCCATGATAATCGTTCTCACTAATGGCAGTCTTTGTGTATTTAAATTCTTATAAAGAGCCACAGAGATAAAAGTTTGGAAGAAACTATCAAAAACATCACAAGTTGGCTATCTCAATGCACTGTATTCAAGGCTATCTCTATCTCTACCTTTCTCTTTATGTTTTGAATGAGGATCTATTTTTTTTTTGCTCCTGGGTTTCTCATGTCTCTGAAGGCAGAGAGCTGAACCTAAACCAACTTACGTGCATCCGTGCAGCCATTAGTGCTGTCAAAATGAATCTGAGAATGATACATTGATGTAGATATTCTACATGTAGGAGATTTAACGCAACATTTTACTCATTACATTAATGAATTGACCATCACCCGAAGCGCTCCTGCTCTTTAAATGTGAAGGACCTTATGGATCCAGAAATGACCTTTGTTATAATTCACTATAATTATTTAATAATTTCATTGATTTATTCATTCATTTTTTGATTCATGGATTCTTACTTTCATTCGCTTTCTCACAGATAGCTGGATCTTCTATCACTAACTATGTTGTGACTGACGACACACTAACACACTTCTGCGTTACTTTGAGTGTGTGAAGTATTTGATTCTGTGTTTTTTAGTCTGTTTTGAATTTGCTGGTTCCTAGAATGTGGATATTTTGTTGTTGGAGGCGTTTTGTTGGTATGAATGATCTCGCTTTGGACAATTCCTATGTTCACATTGGTTGTCCTGAACTAAAAACTATATATAAATATTTTATTAGGATGAGTTAAACCTATATGACCTCAATCATTGATTCATATAATTAATAATAATATATATTAATTCATAATTCATAATAAATATTTAAGTTTAGACTGATTCCTCCTCTGATCCTGGAATTGATACCATTTTTTGAATATACAAACCTAGAATTTCATTTCATATTATTTGCACATTGCTGTTATCTGACAGATCTCAGTGTCGGCAGCAGCTGTGGTAGCTAAGTGATTTGTGACACCACTGCAGATATGATTTCACTTTCTGAGCTCTGCAATTATATATAACTGAATTTATCGAGTAAGAGAAGGAAAATAAAAGATATTGCTTTTAACAGATTCTCAGCTTGGAGCAGATTGCATGACAGGCTGATGAAAAAAACAAACAAGATTACAGTGGAGGGATGAAACAATGATCGTGTTGCTTATCCGCAATGGGAAAGATTAACTGTATCTGTGGAAAATGAATCGCCAGACTCAGTGAGTGAAGAGAACTCAGGAGAAGTAGCTGCTGTTTCGTCAATTAAACTGGAAAACCTTTAGGCAACTTTAAAGTCTTAAAGTCTTTATCAGTCTTTATAGATGGAGCCAGTCAGATTAGGTTTAATTGTATAACCTCTGATAACTACTATTGTCTCACAGGGCTTCACATCGCCCACATTTTGAAGATAAACCACACCCCCACAACCTTAACCCTGAAACAAAGGATGAGAAATACTCACAAAACCTCATTGGAAATGAAGGGAATTGCCCCACTGGGACAGTCAAACATGCAGCAGGTGGTGAGAGTGAGCCAGGAAAAGATTAAATGTATGTATGTCCTATAGTTATAAGATGCATGATGTTTTAACAAGCACCCCACATTATTACCTCAATAGATGCTAAGAATCATAAGAATTGAATCAGATTCAACTTTTGTTCAAATTCCATGCATCACATCTATACATGGCTATTTATAGGTTTGTGGAGAGCGCAGCCACTCCCATGGGTCACATAGATTTGATTTGGCATCTGTACTAGCTTGAATGAAGGAGTTGACTTTTCTTCAACTCATGCAAATGAATAAAATCCAACTGGGAAAAAAAAAAAAAAAAAGCTCAACCTGAATGCCTGCCAATGTTGCCATTCAGAGAGATGATGAGAAATATGAGCAAGAGCCTGAACAGAAAGCTGCATAGATCTGATCTGTGACCCAAATTTGATATTTTAGATTTCTGCTAATGATTCTTCTCCTTTCATGTGTGTGTTGCTTTACTGCTCCTTTTCTAAAAGGTGATGACTAGCATACTGCATTTTCTGAAGCAAAGGCTAAAAAAAAAAAAAAAAGCAATTTTCTTTTCCAGATGCACTGTCACATCCTCACTGGTTTCACAGTGAATTGGTTTTTCATTCATTTTCATTAACATTCAATTGGGGCAAAGACTGAGGTAACAGAGGTAATTAAAGTCCAAACCCCATATACTGCTCTGACTCTGAGAGGCTGATGAAATATTTATATTCTTTTGATCACATATTGAAACGTTTCTCTTTAAATGAAAGCTGCAGTGAGATTGGCTGTGTGTGGCGATCTTATTAAGGTTTAATAGTTTCATCCCAAAATGTCGTCTTGTCCTGAAATGGGCGAAATAATTTTTTTGTTTCAAATAGGTTTGTGGCCAGACAGCAGAGTGTTATCTTTACAGGGGAATACCATTTTCTTCGATTATCACAGATTTTTGAAATGGAGATATTTCTACCACAGTCTTATCACATTCTTCCACCAAGTTAGATTTGTCTACATTTCACCTTTGCAAAAATACAGGGAAGAGACAGTATTGATACTAAATGATTTCAGATGTGTGTTGGACTGCTGGTTTTTGTGCTGTTTCAGTGTTTAATTCTGACATTGAGCCATTGTTGGCCATGCTCATGTTTGACTTTAAAGGGAAGCAGAGGCAGATGACTTGACTATAAATTTGTGTTTAAAGTTTTTGCTGGGTAGAAACTAACATGACAGTTTGATAAATTGGACATGTACAGTTATATTTCTAATATTGGAACAAACAATTAAAAGCAATATTGGTAGAGATGAGGAAGAATGAGAAGAAATACAATAATGGCAAAAGTGTGAGTTACAGACCAAACCCATATTTATTTTTGACTATATTAAATAGATTAACTCTGAAAATACTTAAGCCAATTCCCATTAAACTGTAGCTGGGAACTGGATCCTCTGAACCTGTTACTAATTGTGTTTTGAAGGCCTTCTGACCTTACAGCTGGTGCCTTTATTTACAGCAGAGACTGAACAGGATCTAATGTTAATGGCAACGACAATTAAAATGGTAAATGGCAATTGAAAATAAAACCCAGATTATACATTTTAGAAAAAAGGGGATAGACAAAAGTAAGTTTGTGTTTCATATTGTTCCTGTTTTTTTGTCATATTTGTGAACTTATAAACATCTGTGTTTCAGAATAGATCATCTTTTTACTTTTGAAACAGGAATATGAATTCTGTCAGAATCTGACAGCCTTGGAAGCTGCTCTAAAAAAGGTTAGGTTTTATAAAGAGCTCAGTCACAATACATAAACACAACTGTACAAATTTTGCAGCTGTGTCAATTTTGGACTTGGGTTTTGTAGACAAACAAAAAGTTATAAGGTGCAAAACAGCACTTTTTGTTCTTTCTTGGGTCTTAATATGGCCCCAAAGCTGTCAGCATGGAGTGATATGGGATGGGAGCCAGGTGAAGATAGTCCAAAGGGTGACATGATGTGATTGTGGGTTAGGTCTATCAGCACAGTCATCTTATTATATATTTAGAAATACCTCATGTCATCAAGAAAAAGTTAAGAGGAAATATTATGCAGACCAAAACTGATACTAATAACCGTGTTATTAAATCACCATACCAAGAAAAGCATCACCCTTAACATGAGCAGAGTTTAGAGGTCTGCATTTACAGTCTACCTGATATGACACGTTCCCCTTTTAACATACACTCAGCTGGCAGGTACACTGATCTGAAACCAATGCAGTCAAATACAGGAGTCCTGTTTGCATCCTCCTTCACAAGGGTTTTAATGATCAGTATTGTATTTAGTGCTAAAACCAATTCAGAGAGGTGTTGATTCAGCTGTATGATCATTTTGGAGGCTGCATGTTGTGATGTTGTTGAACTGTACTATATTATACTAAGAGGTATAGTATATCTGTTGTTTAGTCAACCCTCATTTATATAAATGGAACAAACAAAACACCTAGTAGAAACACCTGTTAAATGCAGCATTGTTGTGTTAAACTGTTTTGCTAAGTGTCACTCATGAAACTGACAGCTGTTACATGTTTACATGTAAGACACGACATGGACCAGTTTTTGTTAAATGCCATCAATGTATGAGAGAGTTGTATGTTTACTTTGTTCACTTTATATCTGATGTAATGTGTGACTGTAGTAGTATGTATTGGCTTCCTCTCTTTTTGTTTCTGTCTTGCTTCTCAAGGTAATATACTGTAAGTGTCTTGTAAACCCATGTGGGCTGGGGAATCTTATTTCATTCATAAATATCTATGGAATAAAAGAAAGACACTGTATAGATATACCCCACCACCACCCCTGAAAAACAAACCTACACTCTTGTGCATATCAGTGTGAATTTCAATAAACAAGAAAAACATTGTGCCAATCTGTGCATTGCTGCAGTCTGTGTTGGCTGATTTCCAACATAATGGTGCAATTGTAGGTGTTTGCTGTTGCTGCATTGTTCTCACAATGTTTTACATTACATACAATATCCCACCCAGCCCAGATTGCCAAGACGGCAGGGATTTCACATTATAAAGACTCCTGCCATATGGTGTTTTTCTAACTGGAACGCCGAGATGATACAGATACATTTGTACCTATTTTAAACTCTAGCAGAGATTCAAGGTGACACACAGACTGGTTGAGGAGCTGTCACTTTATCTGAGACCAAAACTGAGCAAAGATGAGACTCTGAAAAAGTTATACAAAGTGATATGAAGGGACAAAATGAAGCCCACTGGGAATTACTGGACTGACTGTTCAGTAGGATTTGTCCTGAATCAGGGTATGAGGGGCCATTTGACAGTGTCAGATTTATGATCAAATGTATGAAATGATGATGTTGCATTAATTGCTCCATTCAACAATATATCGCTAAGAACCGAAAGATGAAAAATCACCTGCTTTCAAGGACAATGGATTGGAGGACTGCAGGGATAAAATTGTATCTCCAGAGCAGCCACCAGCTGCCTACAAAACAGACGATGCTGCAGCATCAGTCAACATCAAACTAGAATGATTTTTTTTTTTTTTTTTTGCTGCAAAATAATTTGTGGGCTCAACCCTTAAACAAATTCCTACTATGCATCACATGTTAAATATAATGTTTTTTAAAGTCAAGAAACAATTAGTGAAATCTAAGCCAGTCAACTGAACACAGACACAGTATGTGTGCTGAGAGTGTCTCAGACAGACAGACAACAGTAAATACTGATCCCCAGAGGGCCGAGTGTTGTCCATGCTCTGTTGGCCTGTTTGTTTCAAAGTACTTTTCTCTAATAGATAGTGGCATCACTGAGAAAGCCCTGATTTTTGAACCTTTTCACCCAGTGAATCCTCATGGAAAACTACTGCACAGGGGAATATCAATGTGAAGAAAACAAGTCTAATTATAACCACAACCCAACCATTAGTCCTTAGGGAAACAAGGTAATAACCACCTTGGGTATAGTGTTTGGTTTGACATTTTTCCTAGAAGTCATTGGTCAGATATTATGTGATGGTGTGTGATCATACAAAAATAGATACCTCTACACTGATGTATTAACAGACTTATTGCCAGACGTGTACATTGATATCAGATGGTTCAATTACTACATTCATGTCTGTCAAACAGTTGGACATGGCACACCACCACTTCAACACCCTCACGATTGAGCTTGAACCATTGGACCTACATGAGTTGTGGAAACCAGTATGAATTCTACAACGCAGGGCAACATATGTAAACTATAGCACATAAGTTAAATTTTGATAACTTCACCAGAAAATCAGTGAGCATAGCTAAAACTTTCAGTCCAATCCTGATCCTACCTATAAATGTCCACTGGGCTCCTAAGGTGCTTGGTGCCCTGGTGAAGTCTGTCAGCGTTTCTGCTGATGTTACTCTAGCTGCATTTTTGTAGATTTACTTTACTTTCACTTTCAGAGAGCTCAAGTTGACTCTTTTAAATGATATTTGTCAGACCAACAGACTAAAACTAAAATATTCACCTGACAATAATATGAATCATAGAAAAGCAGCAAATCCATACTTTTGAAAGGCTGAAGCACTTTTGCTTGATAAATGACTTTGGTGATTAATTGATTATGACATTGATTAATTCACTATTCATTCCATTGTAACATTTTTAGGTACTTTTATTGTTCTTTTGGTCAAGTTGTGTATTTTCTTGTTACTCTGGTTTTATCTTTATTAAAGGACTAGAAGTTGAATTATGCTAAAAATGGTCAATGCTGTGTACTATACACAGTCAGATAGGAAAGTAATGCATCCCGATGTGGGTAGTTAGGCTGACAGCAGTTTAGCAGCTACTGTCTAAGGATGAACCTCTAGGTAATGCTCTGATGACCTAATTGGCGGTTTGACTGACATCTCCCGTGCTGCCGAACCTACTGTCCTGCACTTTAACTCACCACTGTGCTTTTCTGGCCAAACATTCAAAACGAACCACAGAAATCAGCCAAGACTTTCAAACTGAGGCAGCATGCCACTGTAACAGTTCCCCTTTGTCAGCTGAGCAGTCCAGCTCAATGCTGATTAATGAGCTTGGGTCAGTCTCTCCCCTGGAGGAAGCCGCCATTATCTTCAATACTGTGCTTGTGGGAATATCATAATGGAGGTGAAGTCAGAAAGGCAATCAGTGGTAATCCCAATGAAAGAGCACACACTTTGATGTAAGCCCACCTTCCCTTCTCTCTCTTTCTCTCTCTAGGGAAACTAGCAAATGCATTTGAGACTTGTTAGACCATGTTTAGTCTCTTTTCAAAGTTTTGGCTATCATTACGAGCTCATGAATAAAAAATATCCTGTCGTTTTTTTCCAAGGCTGCTTTTTCACATTGATACAGTGAATTGAATAACTGGATTTTCCTACTGATTGTACTACAGCAACAGAGTGAAATAAAAACAATAATGCTGATTACAATGATAATAAAGATTATGATGGAGGCTTTGTTGAATAGTCTGGCGCACAACGTACGAGAGTGTGTACATATTTGCATAATTTGAAAAGCTGCAGTGAAATGACAACTAGTGAGGAATCTGGATTATTTTTTATTTTGAAACTCTGACGCCTTGTTAATAATAATATCCTCCCTCAGTGTAATGTTGAGTCAAGTCATTAAGCCAGCTGCAGCAACTCATTATAAATGGAAACCATGTGGGAAATAACTGTGCCTTTATCAGCGATAGTAGGTTTGGTGGGATGTGTTTCAACTCTGCCACTGAGCTGTTAAATCTTTAAAACTCTGTGTTATTCAAAGATCAAAATACTGGTTTGGATGCTGTTTGACCATAAGTAAATGTATGCTTTCTGTTTTTCGTAAATTTAATAAGAAAACCATTGGATTGGATGCAGCAAAAAAGACCATTGTAAAGATGGAAAGTATGTCTATTATCAACACTGTTTGGGATTTTGTATGGTTACATCCCATCTCTAGATTGAGAGGTAGAGCAAAGTGCACAGTGAAACAATGGAGACCCCATAACTCATTAAACTGCAGCCCTGATTTTTCCTGTCTCTTTTTTGTTTAACAGCTTCTCTTCCCCTATTTATCTGTTGCAGGACTCAGATTCACTTCACAGTGGCCATTGATTTCACTGCATCAAACGGTGAGTGTTTCGACTACCGTCACCCGCTCTGCTTCCATCTGTCATCTGATGTGTCACTATGACATTTGCAATGTATCAAAGAGGAGCCTGGATGTTTCTCCCTGCTTGTAATATTTTATCATTTTCCTTTTAAAACTATTTTTTATTGGAGGTTTCACACAGTAAAGGATGTTGGAGAAAGAGACAGAGAGCGGACAGAGCAAAAGTGATTATGAGTTTAAACAAGGTAAACACCAGGCTGCATCTAATGGACAATAGAAAGCAAACAACGAGCTCTCTATTTGAAGAGACGTTCCATATCATATGTACTTACATTTGATGGGATGTTATATCTATGTGCAGATGTACATGTGTCTGTCTATTTAAGAACTTGCTGGCACTGTAAAACAAAACAGATAACATCTAATCCTAATGCTGTGTTCATGTGACACTGGGCTTTGGGAAAGTCTGAAGTTTTAAGGTTATCTAAAGTTATACTCCACTTGTTGCTTCATAGAAAGAAAACATGGAGACACCTCATGTCAGCCAAAGTGCCATATTCAGTATAATTCCTGCAACATTTTCTGGGTGTAATCGTGTATAATGAGTGTACAATTTCATAAACTGTGTTGCACAACTGTCCATTTCATGTAACATAAACTTGGCACAAGATGCTATCCTGTCATGTCAAATCAGCTAGATTTGTATGAATCTATTTAGAGGTTGTGTCTAAATATTTAGCCAATGGCTGCTCCATTCAAACATTTCAGTCTGACCAGTCTGAATGTATCTCACTCTGTGCTTCCACTGAATTTCCTGAATATAACATTCTGACTAGTACCAAGTCGCCTTTGTACATGTTCCTATTTCCAGGTATATGAGAAATACTCATCAAATTTGAGGGTTCAAAATGTCACTGTAACTTCAACATCACGCACAGAAAAAATGTAAACATGCTCTTTCAGTAGCTGTCATAACATTGCTCAATTCCTGTATTGCCAATAAGACACAGTCACAATGAGCCCCATGTCTGATTCTGAACATCCAATTTAGTCTTGGTTCACTCATGTTTCTCTCGCTGCAGCTGTCAGTTCAGCCTCGCTCTGCTGGTTTGCATCACTGACTCTGACTGCTCTTGTCTTGAAAGGAAATCCGTCCCAGTCCACTTCACTGCACTACATGAACCCATACCAAATGAATGCCTATGCCATGGCCCTGAAGGCTGTGGGAGAGATCATCCAGGACTATGACAGTGATAAGATGTTCCCTGCTCTGGGATTCGGTGCTAAGCTGCCGCCTGATGGGAGGGTCTCCCATGAGTTCCCTCTGGTGAGCAAATTATGAGGTTATTTAAGATTATCTGGTTGTAATTCAGGATCAGATTTTTTTTTTATCTGACTCTGTAAAAAATGATTTTGGGTCTCCCAGTGGAGCCTTTGAGTGTGAGCACATGCTCTCTCTAGCATGTATGGATAAGCATGTTTTCGTGTGCAATATGGATGTGTGCATTTTGAGATTAAAGCTGCTACACCTCTAACATGCATAATTCAGAGTGAATTCCATTTACCTTTTATGGTGCAAATTAGGTTCTGTAAGGCTGAAGGATTCTTAAATCAATTTGGCTTCTCTCAGCCAGCTAATGTGCTTTGGCTGCTGCATAGTACAGCCTAATGAGGAGTCTGTCTACAGGGTAACGTCTGCATCACTCCATATTTCCATTAGAATTTGCAAATTAAGATTCATCTCACCATATAATTGAAGCCTCATTCTTTCATGCTCTAGTCCTGTAAGTGGGTTTAAAAGAAAAGTTGCAGTCCTGGGTGAAATATTTGTTATGTATGTTTGGTTAGAAATTTGCCTTGTGGCTAAGGAAGCTAACCTTTGAAGCAAAGTTTGACAAGCATGTCTCTGGGAGAAAAGAATGTTTGCTAAAATGTCATTGTGCCCCTAAAGAGTAAGTTTATCCAGTTTTTATCAGCGGTACTTGAGGGCTCCTCCAGCTGTGGCATCACAGCTGCACTGGCTGAAGAAGGAGAATCTAGTCACCAGGAGTTTGTTCAGCTTTGCTTAGATTGAAAGCAGTTTAAGATCAATTCTGTTTGCTTTTTACTTTATGCTTTGTATTGTAGGCCTATATTTGTACATAGAATCATGTAGTTATGATATATAATATACAATTATATAATTACAAAAGTACATCAAAATTAAATTTAAAATGATGCCCTCAACATGAGATGACAAATATTTGACCTACTAACTTGTTAGATAAATGTGTGTACATACAGTGTGCATAAACAAACTCATCACCACTGTGGTTAGAGATGCAACAGACTTTACACTTTAAACCAGAGCACTTCAGCATGTTTTATTAAAGCTATAATGTGCATGATCTTTTAATGAAGTTAGTGCTAGTGTTAAAGTGGAGAGCAAACCACTCCATTCCTCCCACTCCTCCTTCGCCCTGCCCAGACCCTCACCCTCATCCATCAAGCCAAGGCTAATGCAGGAATTGGGACCTCGCTAGCCTGTGAGTCAGCCAAAGCAACATCTTAACACTAGCTGGATAACACCAGCTTGAAGCCTTAGAGTGACAGGAAGAGTAGACCAGAACCACATTCACTTATACATTGACACTGCGACTTTGGCTTTCTTTGATTGGTTAGAAAGCACAGACTCAAAAAATTTACAAAGCAATATCTCTGTATAGCTGCTGAGTCACAGAAGCCTTTGTCAGCTCATCTCCACATTACAATAACTTCTGTAGCATATTTCAACAAAACATAGCATAGTAACATAGTAAATGACCAGATATTTTCCTTAGGAGAGAAACAACTCCAAAATCATTTTTAATGTTGCTCAATGAGTTAATGAGTAAACAAGTTATCCACATCCACTTAAAAGATGATGTCAGTATTGTGTTCACTACTTGTTTCCATTGCTAGCAAGAGACCAAAAATAATAATTATTCCAGGTGTAAGTCCTATTGTTCTTGTCCATTGTTGGTCCAACTGAAACACTGTTCAATCAATTCATTCACATATATTCCCCATTTTAATCAATTCCCTGTTTTTAGTTTTTGTGCCATTCATGTTTTGTTTTTCTCAGAACGGCAACATTGAGAACCCGTACTGTAACGGCATGGAGGGGATACTCGAAGCTTACCATCAAAGCCTTAAGACGGTTCAGCTGTATGGACCCACCAACTTCGCCCCTGTTGTGAATCATGTGGCAAGGTACAAACACAAATATCTGTCCCAGTGGTCATATCAGAGCACAGTTGTCCTTTCTTTCAAAGTCAATCTGTAAATAATCTTCAGCAGACAGACGTGCCATCAGAGATATTAAGACAGTGAGTGATGGTTCCTCTATGAATTGAGCAGAACTAATGAGGGAAAAATAAACAATCAGCCATCAAGCTGAGATGAATAGAAATGGTAATAAGGCATCTGTGGCCAGGCAAAGTAGAGTGCAGATGCTGGATTTATGTTTTAGATGTCTAGTTAAAGTTGTAAGGTAAGATGGTGGAAAGCAGGAGATGGCACAGGACTTGTAAATGTCTTCCCATCATCTAGCCTTTCAGATGAATTGATGATTGACTTTATTCAATAAATGAGCATCACTGTGAACGGATCACTATATTCTTTAATTCAAACATCCTGATTGCAAATGGAACAAATCTATAACTTAATATACAGGTTTTGCTACAAATGGGGTTGTACCACATTAAATACAGAGCAGATGGGAATAGTTTAAAGTTGTTTCCTCAAGGTTGAAACAGTAGTGAACTGACACCGTACACCATACTTGGTCCAGCCATACACCAGGTTTATGGTCTTATTTTATAAAAAAAAGTC
The DNA here is from genome assembly GCA_038496675.1 of Rachycentron canadum. NCBI lineage: Eukaryota > Metazoa > Chordata > Actinopteri > Carangiformes > Rachycentridae > Rachycentron > Rachycentron canadum. The sequence continues at coordinate 14,821,203 of CM076651.1, forward strand.
TTTAGATCAAGTGACAAATGCACAAAGATTGCAACAGTGCAGGCTGAAAACACCCCTCTAATAATAACTTTGGCAATTAATTTTGAAGAAAAAAACTCCATCTCAGTCATGGCATTCGGCTGACCAATGGAGTAATTATGATCAGTCATTCAGTTTAGGCCATTTGTGATTATAGGGCTGCTCCCTTTGTTGTGGTCCAGCTGTCCGTCTGTTATGCAGTATAACGCCTGGTGCTGCAATTTGTGATCTGGCAGTGTGGTCAAATGTCTCCAGTCTGTGTGGCTTGCATTATTGTGTGGCAGATGAGGAAGACAAACGTCTCTTTAATCTCCTAAACACTAGCCATCACTCTTGCCATTGTCACTGACTGGGCACACTCTTTGATTAAAATGTCAACACTCCACAGTCAAATTTACCAAACTGAAAGCAAGGATAAAGGCTCACCTCTGACCTGTCCTTGGCTTTCACGTTGACCCACCATGTTTTTTCCCCTTCTAGCTCATCAAGTCTGGTCAATTGAGTGCTGGCGAATCAATAATGTTCTTAAAGAATAAGACTGCCGCACTTTGCATAAATAGTTTAATAAATTATTCATAAGGCAGCCAGCGATGGGAGATGGAACTAGGCCACACTCACTGTGGTGTCTCAGATGGGTTTCATAATAGTGTCTGGATAGACCTCTGAGACATGAGGAGCTGTACAACATATTTTACTTCTTTACGTGTCTATATTAAGCTTTTGTGTCACGCTGGGTGGAGGGAGAGTTTGTTTCTGAAGAACATGTTTTTTTAATGGTTGTTTTTTTTTTTTTTTTTTTTTTGCAAAATTTCTGAAACAGTGGTTGCTGCTTTTAGTATTCTCGCTTGCTCTTCAAACCAATCTCAGAGTTTCATGTAAATCCATGAACATGTAGTCTGCATCGCCTTTCAGCGTTTCTTTGTTTTAACCTGATCAGTGCGGTGCTTTCTTAATCCGCTGTCTGCTGATGATTCCTCTGTTTCAGGTATGCAGCAGCGGTTCAGGATGGATCTCAGTACTTTGTCTTGCTCATCATCACTGATGGCGTCATATCAGACATGGCTCAGACCAAGGAGGCAATAGTGAATGTAAGTGCATCGCTAACTCTAGCCTGTGGACGTTCACCTCTCTCTCACACTCTCTCCACTCCTTCACCTCTACAAGGGCATTGGCATCACAGGTGCTTTTAGCTTACTCTGGCACTGCTCTCAGGCTTTCTGTTACTTTGAGGTCTTTATGAGCCAGTAGCACTGGATTTCAGAATTTATGGGATGTTTTCTGCTTCACTTGTCTCACTTCCTGTGCTTGGGTGCTCTGTTTGTCTAATATTTTTCCTTCTTCTTATTAAGACCCTCGAGGGCTCAGCTGAAATTCAGTTTAAGGTTAACAGGTTTACTTTATCAAAAGCAGGGACCTTGTCCAGTGCACCATGAGGCAGCTGTTTGGTCAATAAGAAAAAAAATCATTGCGCTGATTATTTGTCTTGGCTTTGTTGCATTTTGCCTATTTGTCTGTGTCGTAAATAGATTTGTAGTTGGAATATGTTCACAGTGGTCAGGCTGGCACTCGGTGAGTCATCATCGAACAGGTACACGGTGCTCTGACCCCCAGCAGACTGGGTTTAAAGGGAATTTGCGACTGTTAATCAAACCATTCGAACAGCCACACCTTCCTTTTAAGATCTTGTCTGCTGCTCTGCACTGCTTGGGCCCAACCTGCTGTGTCCTGATGCCATCTCTCACCTCTGAGTTTGGACCTGGCTACTGTTTTCACAGAGCGAAGGACCAAATGACCTGCTTCACCTGGCATTTAGCCTTTGCTCTGCAGAGATGAATCATCTCTACATTTTTGCTTTCTTGTTTTTGCTCTCTGATGCTGTGATTTATTTTTAGAGCTGTTTTTAAAGATCGTAGATAGCACATTGCACATTGCATCAGTTATGTTGTAAGTACTGCTGCTGGCCAAACTGCACTGTAATGTTTATTCTGATTTCCTTGTTCCCCAATTCAACACAGATTTACTGACTTATATGTCCACACATCTGGCAGGAGAGCTTCTGGGAAAAATACAAATTCCCACTCTTTCCTTTGATATTTGATAACAGGATTTTAAGACTTTGCCATCATGTACTGAACATTTGGAGTTTTAGCATGTGCTCTGCAGAAATGATTTTAGTACCAATCAACTGCCTAGAAAAGTTGATATAGTCCTTAAATGTAAACAGGTATCTGCTGTAAACATCTATGTGTTTATTGTAGTTCTGTACAGTGAGAGGAGGAAGGATTAGTTTAGACAGATGTGATGGAGTGAGATCCCTTGAGTGACTTTACCGTACAGGCAAAGTAACAAATGGTGTAGACTGAATAATTCAGCTCTGGATGCAGAGTCTTATCTGGCATTTATAAGTACATGCCTTTGGGGTCTTCTGCTGCTGGAAAGGGGCAAACAAAATGTATGTATTTTTGTGTAGAGAGCAAGAGGTCATGAGGAATGAGCCTGGCGGAGGGAATGATAAAATGGGAAAAGAGATGGAGGGAGAATGATGATAGAGACCGTGGAGAGGATGGTCCTCCACAGTCTGTTTAGTCCTATCTATGACAGGCCTCTCCCCTCGGGAGGTTTTTCCAGGAAAGCTGACCTACTTTTACCCCTGTAAATGCATTTCTACCAGTATATATCATTCATTCATTCATGTCAGGGTTTTCACATTCTCCACATCAGCACTGCGGTTTAAATTTGTGCAGTGGAGTAACCACACCACAAAATGTGTAAAAGACGAACCTTTATCAAACCTTTATGATGTAGGCTTGTGTTTTGTTTAAATTGGAGATAAATACATTTGACATGTGGCTTTCCCGTTTTGACATTAACAGTATTTCTATAAACAAACACGATGAATAAATAATGTGAGACTGTGCAAGTGTGTATTATGAAGTAGTCATGTTTTATGAATACAGCATTTGACTTTATTCATGTTTGTACATGTTTCTTATATCGTACATTGTTTTTCTTCCACTGCTCTTATTTGTAGGAATAAAACCCAAGAACACTGTGTAACCCTATGTACTTGAACTCACTTTGTATTCCACGTTGTAAAAGAAGCCTTTAAAATGTGTACACTGTTTATAAGTTAGCTAACATATTCTGTTATATGGTGGCTGTTGTAACAACCTTAGGGCCCCTGGGTTGAGTAATGTATTCTGTATTTTTTTCTCAGTCCCTGGGAAACCCAAGCTATGCAGCATAGTGTGATGTGAAACACAGTGAAGAAACTGTTATTATGCTATGTATCATTTATGTTTATCCTATTTTATCTCTATCATTATTGTTTCTGTCCCTGGCTTCTCTGGGGAACTGTACTTTCAGATTAATACTGATGGAATGAGAAGTGAATTGGGAGAAAAACAAGAGTAATTGGAAATGTAACCCTTCAGTTCTCTGATATAAACTCCGATGTCAGGCATTTTTCAGCAAATAGAGTTTGTGCTCTCCCAGTTATATAAATGACAACTGACTTTTTGCTTTTCTTGTTCATGACAGGCAGCTAAGCTCCCCATGTCTATCATCATTGTTGGAGTTGGTCAAGCTGAGTTTGATGGTGAGAACAGTAGCTAAAGTTATTTGGGGAAAAATATACCAAAAAACAGTGGACACCTGTTTGTTGTGTTGTTGCATCAGTCGAGTTTTTTTTTTATTTACTGTCTTGCCACACAGGTATAACAACTATTGAATTCACAACATGAAAGTGTTACCCCCCCCCAAATTACTTTCATGAGAAACTAGAAATGAACATGTGTGCCATTTGGATTTAAAGGCATACTAGAGATAATTTTGTGATGAACCGATCTTTTCTCTGTAGCCATGGTTGAGCTGGATGGTGACGACATCAGGATCTCTTCACGGGGGAAACTGGCAGAAAGAGACATTGTACAGGTGAGACATTTCAAACGTGTGGTTTGTCTCTCTGCTGACTATGGGAAGGAGATGGCTAATTTCTCCAAAACGCAATAGTAATCATTTTGCTCCATTAGTGATCATGTCTATCGATGGTAATGTTGTTTATTTAGTAGTCAAGATCTTAAGAAAATCATTTTATTGACCCTCTGGTCTCTAGCACTGCCACCAAGACAAAATCTTTACTTGTACTTGTGTGAAATCAAAATTCAGAAGTACAGCAGCAAATCCAGCAAATTCTTTCCATATTGGAGACTCCATCAGTTTTCTTCTCTTCTACATAAGATACCAGAAACTGATGGATGAAGACCTCTTCTTCTTTTGTCCCTAAAATCCTTTTCAACATCACATCAGCAAATTCATGCAAGATGTTCAAATGAAGTTTAACTTCTCAGAATTAAATGACTTCCTCATTTTTCCTTTGCTGCCAATGTGAAAAAAACCCTCAAGTTTGACTTATAATCTTGTGTTACAGTGTTATGGCGAAGTGTTAACCAAAAAGGCTGCAGACCAACCTGTGACTTGTCAGCTTGGGCTGCTTATGTTTCCTCCTGACTTTCTGATGCCAGCAGTGGTTGTTGAGAGTGGAGACGACATTAAGGAAGAAATCTGCTGCTTTTCAGTAACACAAATTTTGACTAAGCCGTTTATACTGCAAACATTGTGTTCACTGCAATCCCTGCTCTCCATCACAATTACAGAAACATTGTACGTGCAGCAGTTGCAGGGTAGTTGCCTCCTATTGAGTAATGAGAAAAGATCATAGGGAAGCTCACATGTGATACTGTTGATACATCCAGTGTAACAGGTGAAACATCAGCAGGTAAAAACTGAAAGGTGGCTCAAGTGTCAAATCATCTGTACAATAATAATTGATGCAATGCTAGAACTTACTAAAAAAAGACCAAATGAGACCAAATGGCAATACGCAGTTACATACCTATCTTTTCCGTGTCATCACAGTTTGTTCCGTTTAGAGACTACATGGACCGCACAGGTAACCACGTGCTGAGCATGGCGAGGCTGGCTAAAGATGTGCTGGCTGAGATCCCTGACCAGCTCATCTCCTACATGAAGAGCAGAGGCATTAAACCTAATCTCGTCCCACCGGCTTATTCGCCCAGCAACCTACCCCAGACCAACCCCGTCTGAACCGCCCCACCACACAGCTCTGCGTTGGGGTAGGACAGGGGCGGGATTGTTTGGAACCCGGCGCCTCCACCAAACACCCTTCAAGGAGAGAAAGGAAGCGCTTTTGAGGGTCTTTCGTAAATATTAATCTGGCTAAACAAAAACATGGTGAGACTCCATTGTGGTCTGGAGCATTAAGACTGTTTTGGGGGGAACCTGCTGATGATCAAGGAGTCTTTTCTTTCTTGAGCACGTGAGGATTAGAGCGCTGAGAAAGGCCCAGGGTGGAAGGAGGCTGTAGTTGTTTGCTGTCAAACCTGTCCAAGTGGTGATGTAATGGATAGCAAGTAAACCCCGTAGAGAGGGTCTGTTCGAAGGCATAAATATATTAGAATGTGCCAGTGTGTATCATGTTTGTGATACCTTTTGGAGTTAATGTGTGTTAAACTAGGAGATCATGTGTATACTAATTTATTTATTTATTGCAGAAATAACTGATTCTTTTGTGGGGGTTTTAAAGTTTGGGGAATAAAGTCATATTTCCCCTGTAGTTTTCCATCTTATATTTTGTGACCAGTGTAATAAAAAGTCCCCATTTCTACTTTGATAAGGACTGTAATATAAAAGCATGTGATAAAACCTATTCTGCAGTTTATGAATCATTTTCACTGATGGGTAACTTTTGATTGCAAGCTGTAATGTAGGAGACCTGCTGTGAGCTGTTGCCATACTAATTTTCCAGCACCATGTCTTATACGTATTTCTAATATTTATAGTAACAGAATGCACTAATTACTGTCCAAATAAAAAGCACAAAGGTTGTAATGTTAATAAGCTGAAAACCACTATTTTGAAAGAACCAACAGCCACCACAATGAAAATAATGGATCTCACATTATGTTTTCATCGTCTTCCACCATCATTTTGAACAGGATGACAACAAGTCTATTAGTATATTTATAAGAAAACAATTATAGAGGTGTAATAAAAAATGAAAATTTATTATAAAAACTATATGTTTACAGGAAATAAGATAAATAATTAAAGCACATATGCTTTCCCTGTTAGTATGCAGACAGGTAAATGACTGTATTTCCTGTCTTTCTGTTTGTGTTTCTTTCCATTGGATTTGTTGTGCACTTTATTGTCTGGGATTTTGTTTGGTGCTTTTTAAGGACCCTATATATATAATCTTTTGAAAGACTGATGTCAACTAACACCAACTTTTATTTATCCTTAAATTGATTTGTTTTCCCAGTAAACTGAACAATCACAAATCTTGCAACAGAGTATGAAATACATGAATGTTTTTTAAGGTGATCTAAAGCAAAACAACGAGTCCATCTCCTCTGATTCACTCAGTGTGTTACGTGTGCATTGTCTCTGCTATGTTTTACTCTTTCATTTTCATACTGATGACATTGTTTTACAATAATGCACTTCAGCCCATTGTATAACCAAACATGAGGGTAACATTTTAATACCTAAGACATAATTTCACAACTTTATTTTACAAATAAATAGAAGTCCATACATCTTCATTTGCTCACTGCAGTTCTTTTTAGTGACTATATACAAGGTTTTTAAAAAGAGTTACAGCCATTCGTGTGCACCCTGAGTTATCTATTTATTGTATAATGACCATTACTTTCACTAGTATCTCTCAGTCACTCAATATCTCAATCCAAATGTGCCTATTATATGGAAACATATCCAAATTCAGTTACCCAGGTGTTACTCTGCCAGCAGCAGCAGGTCTCATGTTTAAGATGTACACATAGAAAATGTTGGTGACGATAAAACTGTTGTAAGATTAGGACTATTCCAGCCTCAGTGACTGATGCGCACTGTCTCTAGCAGTGTTGTGTACTTTTTATACTTACAGCTCTTCATTAATGATCTTCAAAGTAATGAAAGTTAAGAGTGTTGCTGAGCCTTGTACAATATTCAAAGTCAAGACTTGTTTACAATTTAACTGTGGCTCTTTACATTGCTCCAGGAAAAAGTAAACATTCATGGGTTTCATTAGGAAGTGAGTATATTTTTGATTTGTTGTGTTATTCAGTCTTACTTTGTACTCTCAGAGTTTCCTTGAATGACACTGAAGAACTAAAGTTTACAAAGATCTGTTGTGTCGTTCTCTGAGAATGTGAAGCTCTTATTTTTCACTTTGTTTTGTGTTTACATTGTTCATGTTGCATTACAATGGTTGTAAGCTGTTCAGTGTTCTTTGACTCCCATTGCTTTATTGCTTTCAGAGAGAAGACAGTCTAATGATGTAGCAGAAACTCAGTCCAGAGGCAGTGAACTCCTTCTGTCACAGGCCCAACACCATGTTTTTTTCTGTTTTAATTTTTCATCAGTGATGACGTTTCTCCCTCAGAAGACAAAGCAGCGTTCAATCTGCTGCCAAATTCTCTTGCTCTTCAGAAGTGAAATGAGGCCACTAACTTTTTAATGACATAACACTCATAAATACCAGTATACCTCTACAGAAAGCCATTCAAGCCAAAAAGAAATATACACTTAATACATTTGTTATCAAATATATTTAGATAAGTATTATGATTTACTAACTTAAACATCATTAAATTATAAATATATGATATATATATTTATTTTGCAAGTAATCTCTTTAAATTCTACTTTTCAAAGCGATTTGTATTTTTTTCACATTTTTCACTTCAAAACAATAACAAAGTACTCATTACTCAGAAAATTAACTTGGGAATGTTTGTTGTTTGGCAGGCATGATGTCTGTCAGCAGGTCCGCATCAGCATGCAGCTCATATACTGAGTGTGATTGATAGAAAAGAGGAAATGAAAACCTGGAGTGGAGGTGAAGGCGCATGTTGTGTGCACATTTCAAACATAGTTCATGTAATTAATACTAATCAAAAATCACTTAAGGTAGAATTAAATGGCTTTTTGGCTGTTCTAAGATTACAACAAGCTGCACCTGAAGCCTGTTCCAAAAAAATACCCTCAAAAATCTGCTATCCTCAGTAGTAACTAGATAATCAATAAATCTGAAACTAGCACAGTAATGACATTTATGCAATTGTGAAACATTAAATTATTATGAAATATATTTTTCAGTCTAAGAGATGTCTTTCCAACAATACAATTATTTATTTTGTCCTGGTGGAAATGGCTTTGATTTTCCCTTCTTTTTGAATTTTCTTTGAGGCTGAACTCTAATTATGTACATAAGCCCCATATAAAGACTATTCAGTGCCAAAATGTGTTCAGATGAACTTGGCCTCTAGACAATGTGCATGTTTGTGCCAAAAAGGCAGGAAGTTTTGGTAGTCTGCCTTCATTTCACCTGATTAGTGCATCTGCCATGTGTTTCATTTGTTACTCTGGATGTTATTTAGAAATAACAGCCAGTTCTAGCATGTTGTATCTCTGGGTTCTTTCCATTCTGTTCCTACGAGACACATACTGTATATGGGTTATTCTTACCACTACTCCTGTTTTATCCCAGGTTGTTTACATACCTCTCTGACTTGCATGCTGAATAATTTCCAAACCAGGTGTTGGACATGATATTGTTACATGATACTGTGGTTTGTGAAATGCTTTGTAATGGATTGCCTTAACCGAAGATTAATAAAATATTGACAACTTTGGCAGAATGCAAGAATGGGTTTTTTGTATGTTTGCTGAGATAAAGCTAGTAACTTCCATTTAAATCTACAGTAACTGTTTTTCTTTTTAACACTTAGAGGCAGTGGAAAGTAACTGTGAAGGAATCACAGCTATATTATATAAAAGCTAAATGTTGGACTCCAAGGCTTGGGAGTAGGCAGAGCTCACTGGTTAGGGTTGGGGACACATTTAGGTTCAGATAACCGTTAATGGGAACATACTTCATATTCCCCAGAATGTCCTCCCGGTACTTGAAATCTAAGGCCAAATGTTGAATGTGTGAGCAATGGCTTATTTATAAATCCAGCAGTAACAGAGCAACATATTATTTATTAGAGTTGTGTTTCTAGCCACCTGAGTCCAACATTTACTCTCCCGAGAGACATATCTAGAAGTAAAGCGTTGCCAAATGTGCCTGTCTGCTGCTTGGTCCTGCAGCTGAAAACATAACTATGAGAGACTACAACAGCAAAGCTGTGGACTGGGCAGCAAAACAATGAGCTGAGACTTTATAGAACTGTAGCAGCAGATTGAACTGATATTTCATCTTTGTAGGTTCATCACTATAAAGTAATAACTAATGAATACAGTACTTAGTGTTAAAATTTAAATATCGCCACACAAAATGGTAAAAAATATTTTTATTGAACAAGAGCAGATTTATTTTTTCATACTTCCATCTATTATGTATACCACTTATCTGTGCAGCTTTGCACTGGCACCAATCCCAGCTGACATTGGGCAAGGGCGGGGTACACCCACAGAGACAACAACCATTCATGCCCACATTCACGCCAAGTGCAATTTTTAGAGTCACCAATTAACCTAACCTGCATGTCTTTGAACTGAGGGGAGGAAGCCCAGTTACCTGGAGAGAACCCAGGTCTCAGAGTTTACTTGCTGTGAGGTGACAGTGATAAGTTTTCAATATTAGGCAGAAATTTCCCCCTGTATTGAGAACCCTAAAAAGAAAATATACCCAAGACAAAATTTTAGAGATTGCACAACTAATAAGAATTTTGGAAACCTCAAACTCAGACCACATAAATACAGACAGGTGCTTTTCAAAGTGAAATAAATTCAAAGGTATTTAAAGTTTATTTTTCAAAATGCTTCTCTTCTGCTAACATAAATCACTATGGCAAATCCAGATTTTTTGTTTTCTCCACTTCTCCAACTTGCATTACCCACAATGCATCCTGACAGCTGATATTTATTTATTAGTTTATTGAGATTCTGGTTTGTTATGCTAGTAGCAGCTGATTTAGCCTCAAACCACTACCCTCAAACAAAGATAAGTGGGCCACAGAGGTCTGGTAAGGTCACTTCTTTCTCAGTCCACACCACCAGATATGTTTTCATTTTAAAACTTCTAGTTTTCAATCCAAACCACTTAGCAGACTTCACACAGCTCCCTCTGGAGCCACTAAAGGCTTAATACAACTTTTTTTCCCATATACATGGAGTAGCAGTTACTAACCAAGACTGTAAACAGACTTTGATGTGTAAAATCATTGGAGTTCCCCTTTAAGCCCAGCTGTCTTAACTACGTTTCCCCTTTTTTCATCTTTTTTTCAGATCATACATTGGAAAAGCTGCTGTCATTAGATTTTTATTGCAGGCTTTTTTTTTAACAAGATGGTTGATTCGTATCTACTCATATCTCCCCCAGGGAGGCTGATGTCCAATCAGCTATGAGAGCTGTCCCCTCACAGAACGTGTTCTCCTTAGAAATCTGTTTTTTTCCCCCTAATAAGATGCACTGCTGATGAATCAAGCTGTCCATGCACCTTGGAAGAGGGAGACAGCAGCTGTAGCCATAAATTACCAGTCTAAGACTGAGCCAAGACCTCCCTTACCCACCCACTTACTGCCTGAACAATAACCTCCGACTGGCAGCCAGGAAGAAAATCAACAGCTAATGACATGCAATTATACCCTACTTATATATAACATTTCACATGTATAATATGCAAAAATCATTCACAAGAGTACTGCTCAGAATGAATTGCACCAATTACTCTGGCGTTCTGGCAGGCAACATTTTATGAGCCAAAATAGATATTGAAAAACCACTCTCAGCATAGTCTGTACATGGCAAAGACGATTAAAGGACTAGTTCAAGATTTAGGGAAACACACTCAGTCACTCTCCTGCCAAGTGTTTGATGAGAAGATTGACACCACACATTTCTGTACAACCAGTGAAAAGCTTGGCCCGGCATAAAGACGAGGGGAAACAGCCTGGCTCTGTCCAAAAGTAACAAAACCAACCTACCGGCATCTTGAAAGCTCACTGCTAACACATTATATTCAACCATACAAAAAACCAAAGCGTAAAACTGACAAGTTGCAGTTTTACAGAGGATTATTTCCTCTGGCAGTCCAGTCGTCACCATCGCAGACCCTTTATCTTATTTTCAGTCTTTTTGATCAGCTAAACAAACCCTGCCTCATAATTATCCACCAGATATTTAATATCAGTCCTCTCATCTAATTCTCCGCAACTGAGCTTATTGTCCAAATGTGGAACTAGTCCTTTAATGCATAATTTTAAATAATTTAATTTAATTTAATTTAATTTAATTTAATTTAATATATTTTACCTTTGACCTGTAGGTTTGTCAGGACAGCACAATTAATCATGTTGACAACATGATACTGTTGCCACTGCAGGAGTTAATGTCTGTCGGTCATTTGGCAGCGTAAAAGTGTAAATGCTTATTTTATTTTGACCACATGAAGAATTCAAAATAAATAATTACAGATGGAAATTAAACCCAATTTGTGGCTGCTTGCAACTTTTAATTTGGCTGTGCAATAACAACCGTGCATTTTTTAACAAACTAAATCCCGACACATTTGTGAATTAATAAGGTCAGAAGCCAACAAATGTCCCTCTGGACTCAGTGTCTGTTTTTAATCTATTCAACAGGGCAACGAGGGAGGTGTGCAGAAGCTGTTCCCACTCTAATCAGAGATCAGGCTGGACTGGAGTTTCAGTATTGACCTGGAAACCAACCAGAACCAGATCTCTTCATGGTACGTGTCAGTGCACTGCCAGCTCTGCCCTGTTAAAAAGCTCACATGTTCTCCAGCAGGAAGGGAAGCTACTTCATGTCAAATGGTGGGTGGAACAACATCCACCCATTTGTAAAGCTCATGTCAATTGAAAACATATCTATTTCTTTTTGGATTTGGAGTTAGTTGGAAGAATCGTTACAGCTTTTACTCCTCACCACTCACACTCACTCTCTTTTGCAACCTTTCTGCTCTGCTGCTCAAAATGAGCTACACTCACCTTGGGGCTACAATGCAGATCTTGCTCAGCAGCACAAATGGAGTCACCACCACTTGCTGCCCTTGCATTGCCTATAAATCATCATTAGGCAATCATAGGAATGAGTGAGTTTTCAGTGCAGTGTAATGGAGCCGGAGTGGAGCAGTGGGTGGTTTTGCATTACCCCCCATATGAAATAATGTGTTGGAGATTTGTCAGCTGGAATAGATATCCACATAGAAAACAATTGTGATGCATCATCTTAATTAATATGTCAAATTCACTGAAGAGAAAAACAAACATACCATACGTTTGTTTACCTGTTCATTTTATATTTAAACTAAAGGACACTGGATTTATTCCAGTTGGAATAAATATGGAATAAATATCACATCTCCTGTCTTGAAGGTATGAAAATCGACATTAAAAAATAACAAAGCACTAATTAACAGACTGACCATGCACATTTATAACATCAACAAAGACAAAATGAAGAAGAGCTGATCCAGAGTGTACGAGAGTGTTGACTTCCCAGAGGGAAGTCTGATGTGCTGAATATCATTACATTGTGTCAGAGTGAAGCATATTTACTGTTTATTGCATACTGGCCTGTTCCCCATAGAAACACATCCCCATTATTGACGAAAACAACACTGGAGCTGAAAATGTCAGGGATATTTTAGTAATTTTATTTAATTCTACGTGTCAGTGCAAAAGACAGAACAAAAAGAAGTTAAATCAGCCAGTCTGGACATACTGAACTGAATATCAATGCAATTTTAATTGTCTGTAGAGGTGAAATGTAGCTGATTAATTAATTAGTCACTCAAAAGAAAGTTAAACTGCAACAATTTGATTATATAACAATTAAATATTGTTAAAGTCATGGGCACAATACCTTCTGGCCTTTAGAAAGTATGATGGACATTTTCATTTTTGACTTTGTGCAGATCAGATAATTAAGAAGCTAACCATGACATTAATCAATAATTGTCAGTTACAGCTGTAAATATATTTTATTAACTGTGTGTATAATAGTATTAGTATTATTATACATATATGAGGGATAAGAACAGTGAAGGTTAGTGTACCCTCACACAAGTATTTAATATTGATGATACTAAATCAAAATAGTGCTTGAAAAAAAATGTATCTTTTAAAAATAAAATGTAGACAAAGAGATTTTGTTTTTATAAAATCCTTTAGATATCGTTTATTGATTATATCATCTATAAATATATTAATTTCCTGATATTGTTTATTTTATTGTTTCTTAATTTTTCCTTTCTTTGCTAATTTATTAGTTCTGTTCAGACTCTAAACTCCCTATAATGAGTCTATGTCTATAATTTTTTGAAGTGAATTGAAGTGGAGAATGTGGTGTACATATATATTTTAGATTAAACTAGTACTAATAAAATCATATTTAAGATATAATATTATATTTCTGATATAATATTATAGATTAAAAAAAAAAAGAATAGAAAAGAAATGAAAAAACATAAATGTACCCTAATTTAAACATTTAATTCCTTCACAGAAAATTTATTTTCACAATATGTGCAAACTATACACGCATTACAGTTGAATCAGTAAATTTATGGCATATTAAATCCATCTTCAGCATACTCTCAACTTATACAACCAGTGAACTTTGGTTTTATGCATAAGAGAATTGGGTTTATTTACAAAGTGAATATATGTATTTTTAAAGTTTTAAGGTTTAAGTTTCTTGGTTGCTAATTGATAAACTGTGGGAAAAGGAACAATAAACTGTTTTCAAATTGACAATGGTCCTCCCATGAGAAATGTGAGTCATTTCAGCAAATGTCCTTAAAACAGCATATATTTATGTTCAGGTGACAAAGCCCTCTATCAGCTGCAGAAAAGGAAGAAGCCAGATGATGTTGTGTTAGTGTCCACAGAAAAAAACAGATACATTTGTGATTTGTCACAGTTTTGACAAATATTGTTGCACTGATAGGACCATGTATTGTTTTTGAGGGCATTTTGCTGCTAATTGCCTCTGCACTTAAAGTGCACTCATAGTATTGATTGTATTAGTTATTGCTAAACTGTAAACAGCCACATCATGACACCAAAGAATAAAAACAATCACAACCCCTCCCATCCCCTCTGATCATTTCTCTACAGACCCTTAGAAATGTAAGATATCAACATTGACTTGATCGCACGCAAATCAAATGGTTGTTACATCCCAGAGTGCTGTTGCTGCCAGCAGCTACAAATGTGTGATATATTCCCTGGTTGATGTGTGCCATTTAACAGCAAGCTGAAAAGTGCACACAATGCCTGGCTTGCCCCGCCCTGTCATGCGGTAAAAGGCTTTGGAGATTTCAAAACCGTGGAAGTAGGTGGTAGTTCCACATAGGGCTCAAATAATACTTCTTACACTGACAGCTGTTCTCTCTGCTCTGCCCTCGGCATGTATTTACTGTACACCTTAGATTACCTCTTCAGTGACTCTGGGCAAGGTCTCTAATCTTTGTTGCTGGAAGAGAAGGAGAAGAAGAGGCTGGTAAGAGAAAATAAATGGTTGGGAGCAGATGATGAAGGGGAGAAAGGCGAGTGGTGACTTTAAAGATGATGAGAGAGGAGCTTCGAAAGGGAAGAAAAGCTGGCAGGTTGGAGGGAGGACAGAGGGAAAGGGTGGGAGGCTGGAACGAGGAGAAAAGGAGATTAGAGAGAGCACAGAGGAGGGAGAGAGAGTGTGGGGAGGAGGAGAGACAGCATGAGAGAGCATGAGGGGTACAGTAGGAGAGAGGAGGGGAACATAGAGCTCCCCATAGGGAAGCACTGTCCTGTGAGTCGTCTACAAGCAGCTGGATCTGGGCCTGTGTAAGCCACAGACTCCCTCCTATGGTCTTACAGGATATTAACAAAGAGAGAGTGATGAATGACTGCTCCATGGATGAGAAGAAAATGTAGAAAAAAAGTCTCTGGATGAATTCAAGGATGCCTGAATGGGTTTTTTATGTGAAAGGATGTAATGAATGAGTTAGATCTTACACTAAAGAAAAAAATGTTTTCTTCTAGACACTCATATACTTGATACGTGCAGAAAATCCTAACCAACATGTAAAGATGAAGTGATAAATCTTCTCAGTTGATATGTATCCAACATGAGGCTGAGCACTGTGGAAAACTCCCAGTTTTTCATGATGTTTTGTGGGGAAGAGATTTGCTTAAAATTATCTTAGTACAGCCACATTTCTCAAAAGAATTCACCTTTTTTTGCTTGAATTCATTCTTTTCTATTTTCTCCTCAGTCAACAGAGTTGTTTTGCAGTTGCTGTGCTAACTCTCGTCCCTTTTACTCTTGTTCATCATTGTGTATTTACCCCCTCATAAGACACACAAACACATACGGTACATGTGTGTGTATGTACCCCCACACACAAAACACTGGCAAAGGCAACAGAAATAGCAGCAGACTGTGAGCAAAAAGATAACAGCCTCTGCTGCTGTGTGGGTTTGACACAGCTCAGCTTCATCGTTCCAACGACAGTCTCGGAAAGAAGGACTGAGAGAAATCACTACAAAGTGCAGAAACCAATGGCTTTCTTATTGTCTACCCCAGCAGGCTGAAAGACTTGCACTGCTCTGCTGATATCACCTATACTGAGCTCTGAGCAGGTTCTCATCTCCCACACAGCTCTGTGAGAGAGCTGTTGTCTTTGAAGAGCTGCTGAAAACTGACACACTAGCATTTTGAGAATTTTCTCTGAGACCTGAGTTAAAAGACCATTGTGTCGCTCATTGGTTTTGCCTCCAAGAAGGTCCTTGTTTCTGATGTGTCAAGTGCAGCGTTCTGTCAAGTTGATTTGGTTTTAACTTTGCTTCAGACCAGTGCAGTGAAGATGTCATGCTTTACTAGGACTCCATTGAGGACTCCATCTGCATCATGGATGAATGTTCCTCTAAACCCCCAAAATTCAACCTTGTGGAAAATGCATTTATTTGCACTTTAGAAATATTTTCTAACCCACCTTGGTCCTGGGAGAGAAAGATGAAGAAATTGCCCTGGTTTGCAATAACTTTAAGTTGGTTTTCCGTTCAGAGAAGTTCAGGGTAATGGACTTCGCTGGTCGCTGTCCATGGTGCTGAAGGGCCATGTGTACAGCACATGTACAGTGATGTGATTTAGGAACACTTGTAACTCAGTGTTACTTATATGCCAAAAATAGATATTTACCTATTGAGTAAAATGTAAAACCTGAACATTATGTTATGTTATGTTATTATGAAAAATTATTGGAACTGTTCATTTTTATTTAATAAGAAGTGTTAAATAACATATCCAGTTAAAGTCAATTCAAATGTACACATTTGTAACATGAGTGCTGGTGTAGAGAGGTACTTGCGATCATCTGAGAGTGCTGTGGCTGTACTAGTGGTACATGCACTGCAGAGGCTACTTCTGCAGTCATCAAAGGGTACCTGAAAATATTATGGAGTATCTGAATGGTGAAAAATACATGTGATTTTATATCTATCTTTATATCTTAAGATATGTACGTGTGTATCAACATATTAAAATAAAATAAAAAATAAACCCAAATAGTGGATTAAAATTTGTATGGTGCAGTATGTCATAAGCAGGTTTAATGTACATTGACCCTGCATATTGAGTTTTACATATTTCTATCATATTTATGTATTTTCTTGTCTTTGTAAGTTACATGCATGTAGATGTAGAGAATTGTAACTTGAGTGGAAAATGCTACATGAATGGCTATACATAATGGATAAATGTTCAATAAAACATCCAATGTTTTTTCAGTGGTGAAATCTATAATCTATAGATTTCAAACCATATTTTTTAGGCCATCCCATCAGTGAAAAGGTATTTGAGTCCATCTGGTAGAGCGGTGAGAGTACATCAGAAATGAAACAAAAATGGTTGAAAATTGTTGGATTATGAGGTTAAAGTGCATCAGAATGAATTGTGAAAGTATTTCAACCAGTAACAGATGAGGACACTCAGCTGTATTTATTCATGACCATGACAACTCATCTAACAAAGGGTCAACAAAGGGTCAAAATATTGACAAAAGGATATTTAAGAGATTTGTAGATGATTCACAATTATAGTATTGTCATATACATGTATATATATATATATATATATATATATATATATATATATATA